>CM040123.1:67743475-68171348 GCA_022559845.1 Amorphophallus konjac | reverse complement strand
CATCTCATTCCAGTCGAAGTCATCGTCATGAGGACCTTGAGGTACTAAATCTCCCTTGTAGAAGATGATGGGCTTGATGGGCTTATTGCTCTTCTTCTTTCCTTTCCTTTGGTATGTGATGATAAACGTCTTTAATTGCTCCACTTTGTGCTCCTCCCTTTGAAATGAGAGTTGCATGTATGACGGAGGTAAGGAGATGCTTTTGTTAATTGCTCGACTGATGAGGTTGACTTCAAAATTTATCTCCTGCCTTTCTAGCCGAGCTGGCTTTCCATCGGCGGTGGTGGCTTGTATATTTAGCCGGTGTAGGCGTGTAGCTTAGCGAGATCCTCATCTATTACGAAGAGATCTTCTTCATCTTCTTCTTCTTCTTCTGCAACCACTTTTTGCTTCCCTTTGTCCTTGACATCGACAAGAGGCTTGATGGTGAGTTCCCCAAAATATAATTGAGCATCTGTCAAATTGAACTCATTTGGACGGAATGGGGCTCGATCACAAAGACTGTATGCTGCTCTCCACCCTTTGCGTACTTAATGCATTGGTGAAGAGTTGAAGGAATGACCCAATTTTTATGTAGCTAGGGTCTCCCGAGCAGGGTCTTGTACGACGTGTTAGCATTGATAATGTAGAAGGCAGCCTTAGTGACAAAATTGTCCATAGTAACCTCCACTTCTACTTTGCCCGGTGCATCTTCTGAATTCTGGTTGAATCTTGAGATTCTGACATCATTTACCCTTTGCAAATAGGGCACGAGAACTAAAGACTTGAAAGTCTTAAGAGACATTATGTTAACGGATGCCCCAGGGTCTATCATAATTCGGTTCAATTCATGGCCATTTATCTTCCCTTGCATATATAGGGGGCAATTGTGGCAATGGGAAGACAACAACATGTCTTTATCAGTAAAAGTGACAGTTGCTGCAAAAGCTTCATATTCTTGAGCCTGGAGTTCAACCACTTGAGCCTCATAAACTTCTGGCTCTTGGAGTATTTTCACGAGGGCTTCCCTCAGTTCTTTACTTCAAGCGATGGCTTCCCATATAGTGACATTGGTTGGGAACCACTTCATATACTGGATGATCTTACGATCGGCCCGCGTACGAGCTTGATCCAGGGGGGAGTCATCTCTGAAAGAGACTTGGGTTGATGGTTGGACTTCTTACTTGGCTCAACCTTTTCTTGATCATTTGGTTCTTCCTGGAATAATGGAGCCAGGGAATCTTCCTATGAGGGAGACGACTTGACACTATCCTTGCCGGAGGTACTTGCTTGAGCTGTGTCGGCTGACTTTCCTTGTGGGACTGGTTCTACTAGTCCATCTTCCTTATTCGATAAGTCGAAGAAGAAGGTAGGAGCCCCACCTTGAATTTGAGTTGAAGTAGCAGGCCTTTTTTGTAGGGTTGGCTTTATTGACTCATCTTTCTCATCTGACGGGTCGAAGAAGAAGGTGTCAGCCCGAACATGAATCTCAGGAATAGGACTTGGGTCTTCTCCTCGGAAGATAATGACCCTTTGAGGGTATGTTGAATTAGAACTCTCCTCGTTAGAGGACGTCGGGTGCCTTCCTCGTCCACGTCCACGGCCTCTGCCGCGACCGCGGTTTCGGAGTTCCGCATTACGACGGCGGTATGTCACCATAATGATCCTGTCCCCAGTTGCAGGGGCGGTAGCACTGTCTCCGCTTGGCATTTGTAAGCTTTCTGGCAGAGGTATTGATACCATATTGCATGAGAAGATCTTCAACATTCCTTCTAACTTCTCTATGGTGAGTTCATCATCTTTGTAAAAGATGGAAAGCTCCTCCGGGATGAAAAGCTTCTCGCCCTCTTTTGCTTGCTGGGACATTTGATGGAGCTAGTTCTTGAGCCAAGTTTTTCGCTCCAATTCTTTCCACGAGATATATTTATTCAGGGGAACAAATTTAGTGGGCGTTGAATGAACATAATCCTCGAGCTCATCAATTAACTTTTGCAGCCTTTGCAGAAGAGTCAACTCCTTGTGGGCTTCCATAGCAGCGACATGTTCGGTTTGCCGCTTCGTTCTTCTTTTTAAATTCTTCTCTTGCTTTTTCACTCGTGCTAGTTCAACGGGAGAAGGAACATCTGTCGTTGCCAGAGACTGGGAGATGCCCCCAGCATTGGAACTATTGAAGCTGCCTTTCCTTTTCGGGGGTTTAGGGTGACCATGCTTCTTCGGGTCCATACTAACCCAGCCAGCCTCTTCTTCATTTACCTGGAATGTGACATTAATTGCATGACTGACTACTTTGGGTGGCAACTCTTGAAATTCGGCCATGTAAGGGCCAAAATTTTGAGGTGCTGGAGTCACCTGGGGCTTCGTGCTCACCGGTTCTTGCCTTGGTGTGAGACTCAGCTCGGGGAGCCCAGGCTTGGCTTTATCCTTTTGGCTTGGGTCGGATATTAACTCGAGCTTCTTCTGTTGAAAGTTGCTCTTTTGGCTTTGCTCCGCATGTAGCTTGAGGCTTTCTTCATGGATCTTGTCTTTTTGGCTTGGCCTGGAGTTTAGCTTGAGATCCTCTGGCGAGGTCTAACCATTTCGGCTTTGCCGGGTATTAGCTTTGAGGTCCTGCTGATGAGGCTTGCATTTTGGGCTTTGCTCGACATTCAACTTGAGCTTTTCCTATTGAGACTTCCCTTTTTGAGTTGGAGGAGTCTTTCCTCGTAGTTGGGAGAGATTTTGGACTTCCTTTCGGGTCGTCTGGTCCTCTTTGCTGACATGTGGGATAGGTAAGCCCTGCCCCCTGCTCCTAGAATTCACTTCAGGGCGACGTTGTGGAGGATCGCGGATCAAAACTTCTTTTCCGTCTAGAAGAATCTCGAGCAATCTCTGAGTTTCTTCCTTTGGAAAGAGGGCAAAGACTTTAAGTCCTACCATAGTCGCCATTCAGGGGACCATGTCATGGATTGACCCGAGCTAGGACCAGCCTCTTGTGTTTCTGGCCCGACAAACGTGCCAGAAGTTGACGCATGCACGAGGTTGACTGAAAACGTCAACAAATCCTTTCTCTGGGGCACAAAGGGTTCAATTTGAAGTGTTACCCCTTGCTGGTCATAGGAGACCAGGCCTTCTTGGTCCCCGATTTCTGGAGGACCTTGAATTAGCACTTGTTCGGCGGCTTGTAGGAGGTTTCTCCTAGTTATGCTACCCCCGTGGACATCGATCTCCTCTCTCTGAATGAGGATTTCGATGTAGTCTTGAACTTCTTTGCATTTCCCCGTCAGATGGGATATCCTAGCGTGGTATTCGCAATAACAAGGATGCCTTCTCTTGACCACTGTGTAAGTTGCCGATGGGTCATGCATCATAATCCGGCCTTCCTTGAACAGGTGGTCGAATATCTTCTTAGTGTTCTCCTTCGGAAAGGAGCATTGAGGGAAGGCCTCCAACCTGGATACCACATAGTGGGCTTCTTTCGGCTGGGGCCGATTCCTTCTGTCTCTGGCTCGAGAAATGTGAAGGCTGCTGCCATATTGTTGCTATTGGTTGAATGATGGATTACATTGATCGATCAAATCGGTCGATCCTAAGCATGAGGTTGTGGGGGATCTACCAAGGAACTTTTCATTGTGATGAGGTGGTTTTGGATCATCTTCTTCACCTCATCCTTGAAAATATAACAATTTTCAATAGTATGACTCAATATGCAGTGATACACACAATAATTAGGGTCATCAGATATACTCATGTCCTTCGGCTTCTTGGGATCCGGCATGGATATTAGCTTATTTTTAAGGCAAAGATTGAAGAGTTTTTCTGTATGCTTCTTCTTAAAGGAATAAGGACTCTTCATACGTTCAGACAATTTTGTAGATGCCCTTGTTTCGAATTTCCTGTCGGAGTTGGTTGGGGTTGCTGTTTCACTGGAGTCGTTTGTGGGGGAGAAATCAACTGCATTTGCCTCCTTCCCCGTGGCGCTACGCTCCTTGGGAGCTTTACCTTTTTGAGGGGGTCAATGTTGGGTTATCAGCGAAGAACATTTCTATCTCCGTGATGACTGAATTTAATTGGTCGAAACCTTTGATATTTTCCCCCATGAGCTTTTCGTTGATCTTTGCCGACAAGCCCCTTTGGCATATCGTTATTGTATCTTCTTGGGAAGGAGGGTTGTCACATCTCATGCTAAAGTCCCTCCAGCGCTTGATAAAATCTGAGGCTGTCTCTCTCCTTTTTTAATTGGGTGAGCATAGCTCTGCAAGGGAGACTTTCCTCTCGGCCGCTTGGAAGCGATCGATAAACTTCTTCTGGAGGTCGGCCCAGTCGACCACAGAGTTGCTTCAGCCTTGAGTATTACTAGAAGGCATTGCCTGTGAGAGAGGTCGCAACATACCGGAGGATGTATGACTCCTCAAGTGCCAGGTCACCCATGGCCGTTATGTAGTAGGCCAAGTGCTCATGTGGGGACCCCTGCCTGTTAAACTTTTGTAACTTTGGTACCTTTGGGCAATCGGGTGGAAGCTTCTTAAATTGATGGTGGACTGGGTATGGCACACTGTATAAATCAACAATAGCGATACCCTCGTCACGCTGGGTGAACTTATCTTCAACAATTTTTCAATCATACATTGCTGGGCGATGACATCTTCACCTGCCGGGGTCCAGGAAGATTAGATATTGGGCGGAGCACGAGGTAACTCGGCCCCTAGTTCAGCGAACATATTATGAGGAGGAGCCATTTGCCGATTGACTATGGTGGGATTACTCAGCCGTTGCTCTCTCCTGAGATTTTGATTGTGCACCGGTGTTAGAGGTCTTTGAGCATTCGCAATCATTTGCCGCTTCATCTTAAGCATGAGATTAGTCATCTCTATCTGCCAACGCTGCATGGTTTCGAGCTTGACATCGTCGGACATCGATTGTAATGCGGCCCTTGTAGGCTACTCGAACGTTGGGTTTATGTATCCACCGACGGGTTGAGCTCCCCTCTCTCCATGGATACTTAAAACTTCATCAAGGTCGTTTACTTCTTAGGGCAAATTCTCATCTTGGTTGCGAGCTTGCTCCTGAACTTGTCCCTGATGTTGGCCCTGGACAGAAATTCCTGCATGACCACTAAATTGGGCTTGGAGATTTCTTTTGGCGGCATTCCTAGTATTAAGATATACCGCATCCATTGTCGGATTTGGGTCACTTAACCCGACGGGTTCATTTGGATTGGCAGGGTTGCCAATTGCTTCCATTGCTTCTTTGCCGGAGGCATGGCAGGTGTAGATCTTTGTGCTGTCACCTGCTTCCGTCATTTGAACCACCCTTTGCTTTTTCGATGGCTGAATTTCTGGGTAGGCAGTGCCCAGAGTCTATCAAAGACCGAAAGTCGTGTTGACAGGGCATCTGTCAGCCTATCAAAGATTGAGACTCGCGCTGGCGGTGCCTTGGCGTGGTTAATTCCTTTAACTCGGATTGACTCCAAGACTTGAGACGTGAGGTTGGGTTTACGATAAACTCCCTTCCTCTTTTGCCCTCGCGGGTGCAGGGGTTTGACATCTTGAGATGTCGAAACATGTTGATCTTGAGCTTGCTCGGGCTCGCCAGCCCTAACTCTCTTTATTGCGCGGGCCTCTTGTTTAGTGACCCAAATTTGCTTCATCTTTTGGGGACATTGTTCAATTGCATTGCCTCTGTTACTAGACTTGGACTTCTTTTTAAAGTCCGGCTTATCCTCCCGCACCTGGTGGAGGAGCGAGAAGCGGTTGGAAGTTGGTATAGTCGGGACATGAATGTCCTGTGGCAAGATTGGCTTGTCGCTGTCAAGCCGGATGCGAAGACTTTCGACAAGAACGATCTTTCTAGATCTAGAAGTTACTGCTGCCGGCTTCCTGCTTTGGCGGCTTCGGTGTTGCCCCCATTTGGTAGGGGCGACGTTGAACGAAACAATATTAACTGAGAAAACTCGGCCTTGGGAGGAGTGAGGCTTGATGCCTCCAGCGGCGACAGGCATGGTCGGTGTAGCCAGCATTGTTTGGATCACCGGGACCACCCCCAGGAGAAAGGGGGATCCGACAACGGCCGGAAAGTCCCCAAACACAATTGGGGTGACCAGATAGTCATATCTGGCATGGTTGGCGATGATGAGGGGGCCGTAAGTAACTGTTGCCATCGAAGTCGATCGAGGAAGTTTGCTTTATTGATCTGGAGTTTTGGGGTCAAAATTTAAACCCCTCCCGTGCTCCCTCCTGCAAGGATGAAAAAGGGCATTAGGGCCTTCGCAAAGGCATTAAAAACTTTAGCTGTAAAATGAAAGGCGAGAAAAGTCCCACCGGGCGTGTCAGTCTGTTTCATACGTAGAATTTTCGTATATCTATTTTGTTGGAAAAATATGCGTATATATTCTTTTTTGCATATTTGTCAATTCCACATTTTTATTTATCAGATGATTTAGGGTTCGTATATTGGACTTTTCCCCACCAACCGGAGTCGGTGTTAGTTTACATCGGACAAGTCAAACACCTTTGATTAACTGCTAAAGATTTCTTTCTACCCTTACGATATTGGGGTTTATCTCGAAAAGACCCCCCATGCCCTGAGGGGGGGATCTTTGTAATTTTCCCTCGAGCGAGGGTTTATTTATAATTTCTCCTTTTACGAGGGTTTAATTGTAATTTTCCTTTAGTAAAGGACTTATTTGCGATTTCTAGCATGACTAGGGCGCCATGTATGGCCCTTTTGACTTTTCTGAAATTTATGTATTTTCTCAATTTTTTGAAGATTTTTGTGCAATTATGAAGAAATCCGAGGTAAAAATGCAATTTTCTAGACTTTGGCCTCGAGCGGGGATATTTCCATAATTTGGGGAACATTCTCTTGAATAAAAATTTCCTTTCTTGAATTTCAGACTTTTTTGGATTTTTTTTTGAAATACATGGATTTTTGCACAATATTGCAAAGATTGGAAGTAAGATTGTAATTTTTGAAGCCTTTAGGGGCTTTTACATAATTTCTTGCATCCAGACCAAGTTTTGTCACATCTCTGGCCTGCTCTATATTTTTTCTGACATTTTCAGATGAATTTGCAGCAAAAACATGACATTTCTCGATGTCCGGGGCATTTTAGCCAACCATACCCAAGTATGAGGATTTTTCTGCAAAATTGCTGTCCGGGCTTGAGTTGAACAAAACCCAGCAACCAGCAATGAGAGAGGGGCGCGCCAAGTCTCTTCTCTTCAAGTCTTCTTTCTCTTCTTTGTCCTCTCCAAGGCGGTGCAAGCTCTTCTTCCTTCTTCACGTGGGCCTCTTAGAAGCTCTCCAAGTCTTCAAGTGCTCCAAACTCCCTCCTTCCTCGGGACTTTAGGTTCCCTTTTATAGGTGATGGGGGGGAGAGGGGGAGGTATCAAGGCTTCGATTGGAAACTACCTCCGGTGGAAGGTGAAGGACCAAGGTATGAACTGCCTCCCCCCCTGCATATTTCTTTTCCTTCTTTCTTCTTCTCTTCTTCTTTTTTCTATTTTTTTCTCTTTTCTTGCGCAGAACAAAGCGGACAGGAGGCGGGGTTCCTCCAGTCTATAGCATACCCGAGGGGGTCCCCCTCTGGTGTACGATGATCGGAGGGGGTCCCCTCTTGTCTGCGGTGTACCGGAGGGGGTCCCCCTCAGGGTTGTAATAATTGGAGGGGGTTTCTCCGATCTGCAAACCTATCAGTGGGGGTTCTTGTAACGACCAAAGATCCGGATATCGGGAATTACCTGATACCATTCGAATCCTGGCCCGTCACCTACGAGCCGGAAGGCTCGGAAGGGTTAATCGCTGTGTGGAAGTACATTGAAATTTAAAATAATGTAGGAAATAACTACAAAATTAACTATTTCAAATAACAGAACATAAATTATATTTTCAATTAATAAATTAACTACAGAGTCCAGTCCAACAAAGTACAGTCTACAGGGAAAGAAACATACTCAAGTGAAGGGTACGCCCTTGGCTCTGGCGGGAAGGCAACTACGAACCTCAGCGCTGTACCTCCGAAGCTCGAGGAGGAACCGCAACACCTGAAAAGAAAGGGGTGAGTCCATATCATTGGCTCAATAGGGGTCCCGCGGATCCCCACCACTAAACAATGGCGATAAACAACAACGATAACAACAACAACAATAACAACAGTAACAATAGCGAGCATAACAACAACGGAAATAGAAGGGGGCAGTGGAAACATAGCTCTCTAAGCTACTCCTAACGGCACGAAAAAGGACCGCCAAACCACCGGTAAAACTACGGCTACGCTACTGAAAGAAAAACCACGACATCCCTGTCGTGAAGGCCCGCCTCACAGACAAAGGCCAAACTAAGACCATGCGGTCTGAGGGTACAATCACGACCTCGCCTTCGTGAACCCTACACGGTCTACGGGTGAAACCTTGGTAACCCTATCGGGAACCCTAGACCTCTACTTCGGGAAAAGCACGTAGAAGCTACCCGAAAAATCATGCCTTGCAGACGGAAAACTAAACCTCAGGTCAAGAGAGTCACGTGTCGCGTGACAGGAACGCTGTCCACTAGAAACAAGGCCGGATTCGTCCACTGACGACTTAGTCCGCAACTCGGGTGTCTCTTTACTCGCCTCAGGTGGAAACTGAGACACTATACAAGTCACCAAGGACAAGGGTCTAGTGAGGCTCGTGCTCGTCAGCATGCGCCCGAAGTCCCCGACCACGTGTGCACACACTGGCTGACTGCGCTACGTCAGGCCCTCTAGCTGATTTTCCTCCCGGCCCAGACTCGAGCCGCCACAGTGAGAGGCCCTACGACAACCAGTCTAAAACCGTCTCTCCCCTGTCTAGCTTTCCACCACTCCCGAGTGGGTAGGCACACGCGTGCCTAGGCAAGCTACGACTAGTGGGGGGTCACTGAACGTGGACACTCTCCGTAGAGAGGAAACACCGAAGTACCAACAACTACGCACGCACGTACCCATTGCAAGGATCACGAAGTATCGGGTGGCTCGGTGCCACCAGACTCTAGACAGTCAACTAGACCTACTAATCCAACGGTCCTTGAGTCATGCGACTCAGGCCAAGACCGTTGTACAATACGGCTCCATGCCGTCAAATTATCCTAGTCTTAGAGTCAAAAATCACGGCTTCGAGAACTTATGAGGTGGCCCATATCCATCGAGTTCATTCCCTCTCTAAGGGAGACTAAGAAGACCCCAACCCCTAGCTGGGTCACTGGGACTCACAGTTAATGGCCATACTCATGGCCCACACGGAGACCGCTTTCCGGGAAAATTATCGCGGAGTAGAAACAACCCTCTGCCCGTACTAGAGTGTACGGTGACTCGATCTAGCATACGAAGAAACCCGGAACACGCGGGTCACCCAGACCTTCTAAACCACATGGGCAGTTCACCCATCCCGTGGCGAGCGCCAACCGGTCGACCGATTCCGGCGACGCAACCTCAAAACCTTGCCCGAGGGGCTCGAATCCATGCCCCAATCACCCCGGGTGATGGGGAAAACATGGGGGAATCATTCCCTACCCTCTAAACTACCGAGAGGGCCCAAACAAATCCCAAAAACACGTTCAAAACTACGAATTCGTCGCTCACCCCAAAATTATGCCTTTTAACCCCGACATGAACAAAACCCACACTCGGTCTCACCTCGGCCTATAAAACGCGGGAAAATGGAAAGGAAGGGTCAAGGATCCATCCCCCTACCTCCACCGACGATTTCCCACACCGAGGATGCCGATTCCACGCGAAAACGAGCCTCGAACTGTCGCCGGGCTCGCGAACTCGTGAAGGAATCATGCCGCGCCACCGCCTCCGATCCTCGCCGCTCGCCACCCCCGCCTCGCCTCTGCCTTGCCCGCCTCCAACTCCGTCGGCCGCCCGGAGAAGAGAGGGAGAGAAAGAGAGAAACGAGAGGAGAGAGGGAGAGAGGGAGAGAATGAGGGTGAGAGGGGGTGAAGGGTTATATTTATAGGAAAATATTTGGGGTTTTAAAATTTTAGAAAATAGAAAAAATGGAGAAAAAGCATCCCCACGATCCTCGGAAAACGCACAACGCACCTGCAAAGTCTCAGAGTCCGAAAACATAATGGTTCATCCTACACGGGGATCCGAAGGCCCGATAGTCAAAAATCCGATTTAATTGCAAAGCTCAATCCAGGAGCCATGAAAGCACTCCGAAACCCACTTATTCTGATTCGAAAAATCATGGGTGTTACAGTCCTCCCCTCCTTACAAAAATTTTGTTCTCAAAATTTGAGGCAACCACCATGCCACAGGGGAAGAACGACTTATCCAGTTGGGAACACTCCCAGAGCTCTAGCTAGAATATCAATTCTCGCGAAACTACCTCTCCCAAGGGACACAGACAGACTATTACCATAAATAGAACATCTCACAAATTCCAGAGCGAGCATAACACACAAAGAAAAATACAAGTCTGGCATCATTTCAGCTACATTGGGACTCTTAACCATGGCATCGCTGCCACCATCTCTTATACCGAGGAGACGCGACCCGCGTCACGAAAATCTGCCACCGATAAAATCCATGCTGGGCAGACCAACCAAACATCAGCTTCTCGTCCTACTGACTGATCTGCCCTCCACGAGGGGCAACTATCTTTGAGCCTCAATCGGCTCGCGCAGCCACCCCGATTGACTGCCACAATTTCGTCGGCTCAACGCCACGAACACTCTCATATCTAACGAGCCGAACACCAATAACACCACTAGACCAACCCCAGTCCCAGCATAAGCCTTCTATAATCCCAGATCCAATCCGGGGAAAGGGTATATCAAAATTGGCCACCTAAGGCCTCGCGTCCACACGGCTCTAGCTATTTTCGATTCACCTCAACTAGCGTCTTCTGGCTGCGAAAATCCATCCGCCAGCCACTAACTATTCGTCAACGGAAAATTCTTACTCGCTCAATTTTCCTTCCCTGTTCCTTCATCAGGCCCAATAAGCTCATTCTAAATCTCGATGGGCCATTCGTTGACTCTTGCACTGACCATTACCGCTTCTCGAGTCGATCCTCACTCGGGCACCGCATCCGATTCTGATCCTCACGTCAACTCTACCCTCTCAGGGGAGCACGACGAAACCAACGACAAGATTCCACAATCCTCGGTCCACATTATCTCTAGACTCAGACTTACAAGGAACTCCTCCCATGCTGGCCACAAGACTAAGGCTCTCGTTCGACAACGTCCCCCCCTGGGGATCTCCGTACTCGGGCATCGTCCATCACACAGCCTCATCGAATCCTTCCTCTCAATTATTCCAAATGGACGCCTGCCAATACCCGCTCTGCTCTTGCCACAGAGCCACATGACACAATCTTAGCAAATCACGACACACATCTCCAAGATAGACAAGTGACGTCTTCTACCATAACAACCTAGTTGACAACGCCGCAACCAATCTACATGGACCTCTAAACATCACAGATTCTTGCCACAACTGGGTCCTTCTTACAACATTTCGAACTCAACTGGGCTTCTTCTAGACATTATCACCGCTGACCACTCGGCTAGCCTTACCAGCCGCTCACAGCTACCAACTAGGACCCACAAATCCTTTCTCAGAAAACACATCTCTAGGACCACGATTCCATCCCGAGGACACAGCTCCCAACACGAGTCGAGCACCTAGCTTACCGACTGTGAACATCTTGTCCTCTGTTAGGCTATTTCTTTTGCAACCCCCAACCGGGTTCGCTACCAACACCTGACATCGCTTCGATTGGCTGGATAGGGTACTCATCCGGCACATCTGCCGTCATATTTCTCCAACTCTCTATTCCACCAATGCCACAAACCACAATGTCTCGAGCAATGACACGTCAATCAACATGGCTCACATAGTCAAAAGCAATCTTACATCAAGGAAGCGACCCTCTCTATTGGTCAAAACCTCCGACACTCTACCAATTCTCTGGAATCCTTCCAATTCCTGCCATCAGCACGATCCTGGACCTGTGGGTTATGGGCCTACCACGCTTCCGCTGCGAACACTGCACAACACGTGCAATCATCACAACGACTTGGCATCTGCCATCCAAACATTTTTCAACACAGTTGGCTAACTCCAGACAACAGGGTGAGGAAAGCTCATATACCTCGAACCCAGAGCACAAGCTCTCTCTTCTAATCTGGCAATCCTCCTGCAACTCCGTAGACTTCGACCCACAATGCATCGAAAATCATAACTCCAGCCGCGAAATCTCGCACACATAGCCCATTTGACACTCATCCTTCCATAATAGCGCCAACACACCCTTACACATCAAGGGATGGGCATGAATTCTCACAGGCAGCCGCACTACCAAAACACAGAACACGTCTCGCACGGACTCCTTGGCATACTCGAGGAGACTAGCCAATCTGAACACGCGATGCAAGACGACAAAACTCAACAAAAACGCAATTCTCTTCAACCAAGGAGATGCCAATTATGCCTCCCACGAAGCGGAAGATTTCCACGCTTGACCCGACCTTGAATCTCATACAGGTTGGGAACCTCGCCTACCAGCACCAAGAAAACCATTGCCACCATTAAGTCAGCTTTTCTGACAACACTTCGCCAAGTGTTCCGTCAGACCATACTAGTAGCATTTCCCGGCACACCATCACAACTTGCCGAACAGTGACTCACCACGCCTCGAGCACTGACTCTGCTGATCGTCAGCCATACTCTGTCACAACGGTTGAGCTAGCCGCTGCCACACGCTCCTTACCTATGCCTATCTCTGATCCCGGAGTCATTAACACGTCAAAACACTTACCGAGGAGCGAAGAAATCACTAAAGCCTCCAGGCTCTAAGGTTGGTACATCATTAACCACAAAACGTTAGTCCATCGAATCTGTCCTCGCGGACACCAGTCCATTCTCAATTTTCGAATCCTCAAAATATCGATCTCCTGAGCTGCTGCCGCGCGGACCACCACGCCAAGAATCACGACACGAACCATGATTGACACCTGTCAAAGCTTATCATCAGATCTCGAATCTGCCGCTGAACCTTCACATCTCATTTGCCGCTTCGCTCGGTGCATCTAGTGCGGTGCATAATGGTCCTCAATTCCACGACTTGGGCGCAGAACTAAGCCACCACCATACTGACTCGAATCAGGTTCAAAACAAACACAGCCCATTCAAGCGTAGACGCGCAGGACTTAAAACTCACTTGGACATCTCTATCCATTCTTGCCTCGAAATCCGCAAAAATAATCGAGACTGGCACGTCATCCCTGACGCCACAGAACATGACGAGAAAGTCAGGTTGGACCAACAACAACTCACCAAGAAAATCCTCCACTCATCCGAGTATTCTCTTGATCACGGCGTCCGCTCTGCCACCTTAAACCACGACCTTGACGCCTCAAGGGCTGACTAAACCTCAAGTTGGGGTGGCCAAAACAACACTAACTCCCCCGGAGCACACCCACGACCACCTAGCCACGAACTATCCTCGCCAGTGACGGGTCTCGTCGCAGATATCTCTGATGCTGCAATACAAGTTTGCACCTGCCGGCAAGACTCTGCCCAACTTAGCACATCCGGGTCCACCACCACTGGGAAAAGACAACTCTATATCTTACTCCTCAGGCCCCCTGCTGGCACTCCGACAGCAACCGAATCCACCTTCTCAGTGCCAATGCGGCGTACTCTAGCTCTCACGCGAGAAACAATGCGGTAAATAAACGCAAAAGCCTTATGCCAGCTACAGACTGTAATGGACCTTATGGACTCTGGAACACTGCAGCTATCTCAAATTCCCATGTACGTCCACAATCACGCTCTGATACCATCTGTAACGACCCAAGATCCGGATACCGAGAATTACCCGATACCATTCGAATCCTGGTCCGCCATCCACGAGCCGGAAGGCTCGGAAGGGTTTATCAGTATGTGGAGGTACATTGAAATTTAAAATAATATAGGAAATAACTACAGAATTAATTGTTTCAAATAATAGAAAATAAATTATATTTTTAATTAATAAATTAACTACAGAGTCTAGTCCAACAAAGTACAGTCTACAGGAAAAGAAACGTACTCAAGTGCCGGGTATGCCCCCGACTCTGGCGAGCTAACAACTACGAACCTCAGCGCTGCACCTCCGAACTTCGAGGAGGAACCGCAACACCTGAAAAGAAAACGGTGAGTCCATCTCATTGGCTCAGTAGGGGTCCTGCGGATCCCCACCACTAAACAACGGCGGTAAACAACAGTGATAACAACAACAATAACAACAGTAACAATAGCGAGCTTAACAGTAACGGAAACAGAAGGGGGCGGCGGAAACATAGCTCTCTAAGCTACTCCTAACAGCACAGAAAGCGAACCCCGATCTCGAAGTCGAGATTGCCAAACCACCGGTAAAACTACGGCTACGCTACTGAAAGGAAAACCACGACATTCCTGTCGTGAAGGCCCGTCCTCACATACAAAGGCCCAACTAAGACCACGCGGTCTGAGGGTACAATCACGACCTCGCCGTCGTGAACCCTACACTGTCTACGGGTGAAACCTCGGTAATCCTACCGGGAACCCTAGACCTCTACGTTGGGAAAATCACATAGAAGCTACACGAAGAACCACGCCTCGCAGACGGAAAACTAAACCTTAGGTCAAGAGAGTCACGTGTCGCGTGACAGGAGCATTGCCCACTAGAAGCAATGCCGGATGCGTCCACTGACGACTTAGTCCGCGCTTCGGGTGTCTCCTTACTCGCCCCAGGCGAAAATTGAGACACCGTACAAGTAACTAAGGACAAGGGTCTAGTGAGGGTCGTGCTCGTCAGCACGCGTCCGAAGTCCCCGACCACGTGTGCACACGCTGACTGACTGCGCTACGTCAGGTCCTCTAGCTGGTTTTCCTCCTAGCCCAGACTCGAGCTGCCACAGTGGGAGCCTCTACGGCAACAAGCCTAAAATTATCTCTCCCAGGTCTAGCTTTCCACGACGCCTGAGTGGGTTGGCAAACGAGTGTCCATGCAAGCTACGATTAGTGGGGGGTCACTGAACGTGGACACTCTCCGTAGAGAGGAAACACCGAAGTACCAACGGCTACGCACGCACCCATTGCAAGGATCACGAAGTACCGGGTGACTCAGTTCCACCAGACTCTAGATAGTCAACTAGACCTATTAATTCAACAGTCCTTGAGTCACGCGACTCAGGTCAAGACCGTTGTACAATACGACTCCATGCCGTCAAATTATCCTAGTCTTAGAGTCAAAAATCACGGTCTCGAGAACTTATGAGGCGGCCCATATCCGCTGAGTTCATTCCCTCCCTAAGGGAGACTATGAAGACCCCAGCCCCTGGCTGGGTCACTGGGACTCACAGTTAATGGCCATACTGATGGCCCACACGGAAACCGCTTTCTGGGTAAACTAACGTAGAGTAGAAACAACCCTCTGCCCGTACTAGAGTGTATGGTGACTCGATCTAGCATACGAAGAAACTCGTAACACACGGGTCACCCGGACCTTCTAAACCACACGGGTACGTTAATCGAGATACAATGATTCTTTCGGACACCCAAAATCACGAATTCGGTCCCCACGGGGTGTCCGGGACATCCACGGGGCGAAAGGTCGACCAAAGGATCTCAACCGGGTCAACCGGAGGCCAAAACGGGTAAGGGTATTGCATTTTGGTCGACCTGCCTGTAGGGGTCGGTCGACCAACAGGGGTCGGTCGACCGGACCGCAGTCGGGCGAAGTTCAGCCCTGGTCGGTTGACAACCCACTCGGCCGGTCGATCGATTCCGGCGATGCAACCTCGAAACCCTGCCCGAGGGGCTCGAATCCACGCCCCAATCACCCCGAGTGATGGGGAAACCATGGGGGAACCATTCCCCACCCTCTAAACTACCGAGAGGGCTCAAACAAACCCTAAAAACACGATCAAAACGACGAATCCGTCGCTCACCCCAAAATCATGCCTTTTAATCCCAGCGTGAACAAAACTCACACTTGGCCTCACCTCGGCCTATGAAACGCGGAGAAATGGAAATGATGGGCCAAGGATCCATCCCTCTACCTCCACCGACGATTTTTCTCGCCGAGGACGTCAATTTCACGTGAAAACGAGCCTCGAACCGCCGCTGGGCTCGCAAACTCGTGAAGGAAGCATGCTGCGCCACCGCCTCCGATCCTCGCTCCATCCTCGCCAATCGCCACCCCCGCCTCGTCTGCCTCCAACTCCGTCGGCCGCTTGGAGAAGAGAGGGAGAGAAAGACAGAAACGAGAGGAGAGAGGGGGAGAGTGTGAGAATGAGGGTGAGAGAGGGTGAAGGGTTATATTTATAGGAAAATTTCTAAGGTTTTAAAATTTCAGAAACTAAAAAAATGGGAAAAAATCATCCCCACGATCCTCAAAAAACGTACAACACACCTGCAAAGTCCCGGAGTCCGAAAACATAGCGATTCATCCTACACGGGGATCCGAAGGCCCGATAGTCAAAAATATGATTTAATTACAAAGCTCAATCGGGACCTACGAAAGCGCTCCGAAACTTACGGATTCTGATCCGAAAAATCCTGGGTGCTACAATTCCCCTCCGATTTGGCAGTCATCGGAGGGGGGTCCCTTCGGTTTAATACCATCAGAGGGGGTCCCCTCTGGTGATGTCCGACCGGAGGGGGTCCCCCTCCTGCTCCTGCACCATGCGAGAGAGAGAGGAGAGAGAGGCTGAGGGGGGTCTGCCCCCTTGGTTGCTTAAACTGTCTATAAAAAGGGGACCTCCCGTCTTTTTCATCATTTTTTATTGCTGGAACTCAGGCTGCAGCACGTGGGGAACCCCTCCTTTATTTGCTTTTGGCCGCTTTTGCTGCAGGGGACTGCAGTGACATGGTGAACAACACCCCGACGACTTTAAAAAATCTTTTTATTGTCGGTTTTTCGCGTGAGTCAGTCAATCCACTCCACCTATCAACCATTTGATAAAATTCTTCATGCATGGAAACACATGTAACTTTGAGAATAGTCTCATTTAGCGGGACCCTCAATGACACCCATGTGATGACGACGATTCCCTTTCGTTTTAAAACCGTCACATGGTGCATTTAACCTTCTCATTTATGAAAATTTCTGAAAATATCAGGCTTGGCTTGTGAACTTTGTGGGGTTCAACAACGCCCTTTCCCCACCCCCTTCTCTTTGTTCTTCCCCTCAACCTACCCCCTCTCCCTCTTCCCCTCTCTGCACGGTGCGCCTCCTCCCCCACAATCTCAAACTAAGGCGCATTGCACCGCACCACCCTCGCCCCTGTAGCAACCAGTGCGACAGAAGAGGCCAATCCGCCACCAGCCCCTCCCATGGAGCAAGGTCTTCAAACTCGTGCGCGACCAGTACCGGTACTGATTCCGGTTTACTGTACCGGTTGGGACCCGATTTCACATCTCCCCCTCCCCCATGGTTCCCCATGGACTCCAACCCCATATATTGGTCCTATTGGATATTTATTTATGGGCCCGATAAGGATCCATTTTCCCTAATAAACGAGCCCCCCCAACCTGGGTCCCCGACCTCGACGCCACCACCCCCACTAGTTGCAAGTGGGGGGAACCCTAGCGGCTTCCCGGACGGTGGTGATCTGTAGTCAATGGCTTCCCAAACGGCGGTGATCGGTGGACGTGACAGACCGGCGGTACTGGTACGCCCTCTCTGGCTCTCTATCTCTTTTTCTCTCAGCCTCTCTCTCCCTCCCTCCTCCTGAATCCCGACCTCTAGGTCCACCGCTGTCGCTGCAAACCCGTACCGGCCCCTTCGCTGCCATCCCGGCCATCCGTACTCCCTTCACCGTTGTCGTAGTTGTCCCAACCGTCTGCAGTCGTCCCAGCCATCCTTTCCAATTTTTTTTAATTCTTGTACTGGCCGATATCGAGCTAAAATGGTTGGAACCGGACCGGCGAAGGTCGGTACTGGTACGAATCAGCTCGGTACGGTACGTACCGGGCGGTTCTGACTACCTTGTCATAGAGAGGCCCAAAATGGCCTTGATCAGTTCGGCCCATTTCTGTCCCACATCAAATTGGTATCAAAGTTTAGGTAACCGATTTGTTCCATCAAATCGGGGTGCGAGGTAATATCTTGCACGTGCCAAAATGATTATTAATCTTGACGTATATTTGCCGAACAAGGAGCGAGCTTGAGTATTCTTAACTTACCAGAATCAACATAATTTATGTCTCGCTCTATTGTTGATTCGTTGTTGAAAACCGGTGAGATTATTGTTGAAGGAAAAAGGGTTTTAGTGGAGTTTCATTGACAATTTAAAGATGGTAGCATATTAAAAAGTGTTAGATATTTTGATGGAGGGTGGTGCACTATTCATTCACTGCGTTCCCGAATCAGTTTGGGACGAGAGTGGATGGCAAAGCGACATGTTACCATATATCCCAACCGGTCTAGTTGCACTATCTAACCACCGCACCTCAAGGGTAAATTTCAATTCCAAACCTAGGCTTGCAAGCAATCTGTGATCTCAAGGAGGCACTACAAAACTTGCTAGCTATAGTTGTTACACCACCTGTTGATGCATGAGACCAAAGTTTACTTGGTAGATGATTCTGTACTCACAGTTGACTCATCGTATGAGATTAGTTCGACAGTCATTCCCGATGATGTCAAGAATGAGGATTTATTTGTTATGTCTAGGTTAGACTTGATTGATGACACAATATTTGAGGTTACTTCACCAGTTGCTCAACCCAACGCCGTGTTACTTCTGGAGTCGTCTCATGTTGATATGGTGTGACGAGTCTTCTGTGATTCACACGAGAAGCGGCGCATAGAGATTCTTGATATGGTATTTCTGCATTGAGTTCTCTGTTTATACTCTTGTGCGCTTGTCTTCGTCTTACTTTGACATTTCAAAATTTGAGGTTGAATATTTTCGAACCTGGAGAGATTGATGAGGAGCGAAACTTGTGACGTCGGATGACAGTCTCGATTGACATTTCTTACGGTGACATTATTTACACGGATGACAATCGCAGTCGTAGTAGCGTCATTTTTATTTTAAGCATGTATTATTATCTTTATTTGAGCTTAATTTAGTGGTCTTGAGTGATGTAGTGTTAAGTTTCTAATTTTAATTGTTGTATTGGGTCATTAGTAGTCTAGTGTTTTTTTATTTTTATGTAATATTTGGTGCGATTTTCGCATTATTTTCTTGAATCTAAGGGTATTTCATCTAAAAGGGTCATGTTAGGGTTAGGGTTATAAATAGCCTTGTAATTTTTTTTCCAATTAATGAAAAATTTCTTCTTGTGATTTTCAAAATTTTCCTTCTCTGAGAGATGGAAGACTGAGAGGGCCAAG
The DNA here is from genome assembly GCA_022559845.1 of Amorphophallus konjac. NCBI lineage: Eukaryota > Viridiplantae > Streptophyta > Magnoliopsida > Alismatales > Araceae > Amorphophallus > Amorphophallus konjac. The sequence continues at coordinate 68,152,047 of CM040123.1, read as the reverse complement.
TTACGCTCGCCCCCCCCCCCCCCCCCCCAAAAAAAAAAAAAGATGAAAAAAAAAACGTACACCATCGCCCCCTCGCCTCCCTCCCTCCACTGATCCTCCTCGTCCCCTGTAAAACCCAGCCCCAATCCTCCCTGTGTCGCCCCCTGTTTCTTCCCCACCCGAGCGCCCTTTTGGAACCCTAGCCACCCACCTCACCCTCGTCCCATGCAAAACCGTAACCGGATGTCCCTGTTCGGCCGCCGTTGCCTGTGCCCTTCGCCACCCTCCGCCCCGCCCTCACGTGGCCTCCTTCTTCCGTCTGTGCACGGGTCCGGCCAGCCACACCAGTGCTCCCTGCCCAGCTGCCCTGCGCCGCCGATTGCAACACCTGCTGCTGCCAGACTTGCAGCCTGCTTGAACGAGCCCAGCCAACCACCCCCCCCCCCTTCTCCTGCACCTGGGGTCAACCCGGTGACCCAGCCGCTGCCAAGCCCTGTTGCCACCGCAGCTCCTTTTCCTCTCGTTCTCTCTGTTCTCCCCCTCAACCCACCCCATCTCCCTCTTTCCCTCTCTGTACAGTGTGCCTCCTTCCCGCGAGCTCGGAGCAGGGCGCATTGCACCGCACCATCCCTCTCCCTTGCAGCAGCCAGCACAACAGGAGCAGCAGATCCGCCACCAGTCCCTGCCATAGAGGCCCAAATTGCCCCAGATTGGTTCAGCCCATTTCTGTCCTGCATGCATCCCTCTTTTACTTTCATACACTAGTGGTACTAAAAAAATTGCTTCAAGACTTTCTCTCCGATTGAATGATTGTAGATTATTATGATATGAATGATGGGGGGCACATGTCCTAGGATACTTGGAAATTTAAACCTACCATGTCTGAGAATATGTTATCCAAAAGGGTGAAAATGTTGTCTGCTTTGCATTTCTTTTCATCAGGTGAAAAAGAGGAAAATCCAACAAATATTAGCTCCAAGTCTCCAACAACCATGTAGTTTGGACACTGTAATTTATAGTCAATTATGTGGGAAGTACATTCCCACCAGGAGGAAACATTTTTCCAGAGATCTGGAGAGCATTACTTACTGTATATACTATTTGACCTTATTCCCATTATCTGTGAGAACCCAGGTTTGGCACCCGTTAACAGTGTCCGTTAGGGTTCTTTGTCATGTATGTATGTGTACGAATATTCTTACTGACTCACATTCAACATGGCTTGTGTTATTTCAGATGGTGAAAGTTTCAAGAGGAGGTCGTCCAAGTACTCAACGAGGCTGGTTATAAGTGCAGTAGCAACAGTTGGTGCTTTGCTGCTGGTGGCACTTATGTGCTTCTGGGGTTGCTTTCTTTATAAAAAATTTGGTAAAAATGATAGCCACAATCTTGCAATGGATATTAGTGGAGGTATATATATATATACTATCCTTCCTCTTCTTTTCTTGATACATCTTTCCCAATGTATCACAAATGCTTTCTTTGTTTCGTTGTTATGATCCATGTGGGTCTTACCTGGCTAGATGTACATTCTTTTCAGGTGCATCTATAGTGATGTTCCATGGAGATTTGCCTTACTCATCAAATGATATTCTTAAAAAGTTGGAGTACCTAAATGAAGAAAACATTATTGGTTCTGGTGGCTTTGGAACTGTGTACAAACTTGCGATGGATGATGGGAATGTTTTTGCTTTGAAAAGAATAGTGAAGACAAATGAATACTTGGATCGATTTTTTGAAAGAGAGCTTGAAATTCTTGGGAGCATTAAACATCGTTATTTAGTCAATTTACGAGGATATTGCAACTCTCCATCATCCAAGCTGCTTATTTATGATTTCTTACCTGGTGGAAGTCTGGATGAAGCATTGCATGGTGAGATTCCTTTTGGTTTGAGGAGTACCTTCTTTTCAAATTGGTTTTACTTTTCTATTGATTTATATCAAAACATGGAAACTTATGCTCATTCATTAGTAAACAATTGCTTAAACTTGTTTTGAAATGGGCAAAGATCTCACCCACAGATAAGCACGATGTTAAATGCTGACATCTTCATACGTATTAAAGTTTGCAGAGAGGTGAAACATTGTTGACTCAGTTGCATTTCTTATGTAATAATGCTGCCCAAGTGTGTAGAAAAATATTGTTTTCAGAAGACAAGGAAAATGACTTGGGTTTGACTGCTAGCAGGACCTTAAACTGAGATCAAGATAGAATAGCCTGACCAAAATCAATAGTTTGACCAATAATGACACCAAATTTGCATCTGTTTTGCGTATCAAGCTTACTACAAGGATATCAGATGATTGACATAATTTTAAGCGTCAGCCAATGCCACCCTTGTTTCTCTATTGCTCTGTCCTGTTCGACCATCATCCAACCCTTCTCTCTCTCTCTCTTCCCTCCATCCACACACAGTTGGCCCACATGTCAGGTGGTTGGCAGGTCATCATCCTCTCTCTGTCATCATCTCATTTCTTCTTTCTCTCTCTCCAGTGATGGAGAGAGAGAGAGGATGGATTTCCTGTTTCCTAATAACTGGAAAAATTCTTGATACTTTTTTCAAACTATAGGATCAAACAAATCTTAATCCAATGGTTTAAAAAATTTGGGAAACTGTCAGCGTACCCAAAGTCATGGGAGTTGAGGTGTGGTGCTTTGAGAATGAAATAACAAGAAAAAAATGTAAGAAAAGAGAGAAGTTTCTGACCATCCGATCGGTGTTTGAACACCGATTGGACAGCCCTTGTGTTCTGGGCAGATTAGCCCCAGCATGTATGCTGGGGTGAATCCACCCACCACGAGGGCCTCCTGCCTGTGACAGCAAAAAGCTAGCAGGCAGGCGTACGTGTGCAGGCTTTTTCCCTGGTGAGTTTTGTTTCTTTGTTTTTTTTAACTGACCATCGGATTATCATTCAACAGTTCAGAAAAATGTGTTAACAGGAATCTTCCCTCTTACTTGGTAACATAATGATGTCTCTCTGTCTCATTTGAGAATGAAATAACAAGAAAAAATGTAAAAAAAAGAAATTTCTGACCATCTGATTGGTTTTTGAACACTGATCGGACAGCCTTTGCGTGCTGGGCAGATTCGCCTCAGCATGTGTGCTGGGGTGAATCCACCCAGCACGTGGGCCTCCTGCCTGCGGCAGCGAAAAGGTTGCAGGCAGGCATGTGTGTGCAGGTTTTTGCCTGGTTTGGTTTTTGTTTTATTGTTTTTAAGTGACCATCAGATTATCATCCAACGGTCCAAAAAAATGTGTTAACAGGAATCTTCCTTGTTACTTGGTAACATAATGGTCTGTGTGTGTGTGTGTGTGTGTGTAGCAGCCCAGAGTGCAAGTCCAGTCTGCCCACAATCACTGTGCATGTGCACACGTCCCACATTTCATGCATATATGCCTCTGTGCATGTCATGCAGTTGCGTGTCTGCATGAAATGCATGAACATGGGCTTCACGTGATTTTTAAACTTCTTTTTACATCCATCCAATTACAATTGGACGGTTTGGGATACTGTCTGCTGCCAGTGGAAGAAACTGCGGCAGCAGACTGTATCACTTTCCCATACACACAGCTCTCTTTATCTGCCTCTCCTTGTCAGCCTCTGTATGCAGCAATCTCTATCCCCCTACCCACCACCCCCACCAAGAAAAAAGTGTGTAGTCTCTCTCTCTCTCTCTCATGTGTATTCCTTTAATCTCTCTCCACTCATCAGCCTTTGTATGCTCAAGTCTGTTGGCCATAATCACTGGTGGCTCATGAGAATGCTGGTGGTGTGCTCAATCCATATCCCGAGGCGAGCATGAATATGGCCCATGTCTAGTGGACTGCCAGGCCCAAATCAGTCTCTGTTGGCTTGGTATATGATTCAACTGTGTCATCATGTTCCAGTTCCAGTCCATTAAACTTATTTCATGCCTGTTATGTCTACACATTGACAATTTACTGTGGCTCAGCCAGATGTGAGTCCTTTTCTTTTTGAGGTTTAGCTGAGAGCTGATGTTGTTCGGAGTCTGATCATGCATATTGATGAATGTTATCTTAATCCATCAGCATGGTTTGCCATCTCCTGAGGTCTCTCCAAGATCTTTACAAGTGAAATCTCTACTGAGATCAAGAATGAGATGGAGGAGTTAAGAGTAAGAAAATGAGTAGCAATATGTAAAAAGAAGGCAGAGGAGAAGAAGAGAGGAGGATGTTGATGGAGGAGGAGATGAAGATGATGGGGGGGGGGAGAGGGAGAGAGAGAGAGAGAGAGAGACATGCTGAGATGGCACTGAGATCTGAGAAAGCATTCCTTATACATTGCACCCTCTTCTCCCCATCTCTATGTCACAAATCTGGGCAGGACCCAAACTAGTTAATAGACCATAGACAAGCAACCTCAGTTCAGCTCATCATCCCAAGGAAGGAGGTCCATTTTCAATCCTGATCATCATCCAACTTACCGGAAACCCAGGATGTTTCACTACAAAAGTCAGCCCTTTGGTATACATTGCTCCTCCTTCTCCCTGTCCCTATTGCACAAATCTCAATAACTCTAAACTAGTTAATCGGCCAGCAATCTCAGTTCATTTTATCATCCCAGGGAAATCCATTTTAAATCCTGATCATCATCCAACTTAACTGAAATCCACGATATTTCACTACAAAAGCCAGCCTTTGGCCCAGCCCAAGTGTGAACCTGCCCCTCTTATAAGCACACCTCCAGTTAATCAGGGCCCAATCCAGGATGTTTCACTCCCTTCTTTGGCCCGATCCAGGATGTTCCACCGCCCAGAGCTTTCAAGAGATACCATGGAGTGCCGTCTCGCGAGATCTCGCCGAGATCTGGGTGAGATCTCGGTCTCGGCATGTCCACGAGATGTGAAACGCGCGCGAGGTGAGCACCTCTGCTAGTCGGGCGCGGGCGGGATCCGTCGGGCGTGAAAAGTTGAACCAGCCGGCCCGTTAACGCGGACCATTCGATCTTTAAACCCCCCCGTTGAGCCCTCACGCCTCACCCCACCCCGACACACTCTCTCTCTCCCCGACACTCTCGCACACTCTCGCATGAGGTCGCCGGAGCCGCCCTAGGTCGCTCTCCCCGCCCGCCAATTGCTTCAATCGCCGGCGAGAGGTGTACGGCCGAGTTCGCCGACGTCGAATCTTCGAGTGGACGGCCGATCAGCGTCAGGTGTCCCCCCCTCTCTCTGGTATGCCTTTCCTTCTCTCTCCCCCCGCCCCCCGCCCCCGTCTTCCTCCTTCCCCATATGTTCCCCCCCATCTCTCTGCAGGTGTGTGTGTGTGTGTGTGTGTGTGAGAGTGTGTGTGTGTGTGTGTGTGTGAGAGAGAGAGAGAGAGAGAGAGAGAGAGAGAGATCCATCTCTCTCCCCCCCCCCGGTCTATCTCTCGAGTCTCTGGCCCTCTCTCTGTCTCCCACCCTCTCTCTCTATCTTTCTCCCCCCGTTTCTCCTCTCGCACTCTCTCTGTCTCCCACCCCCTCTCTCTTTGTTCCTCTCTGTCTGTCTCTCCTTCGGCCCTCTCTGTCTCCCACCCTCTCTCTCTCTATCCTTCTCTGTCAGTTTCCCCCCCTGTCTCTCCTCTCGCACTCTCTCTGTCTCCCACCCTCTCTCTCTTTGTCCCTCCCTATTTCTCTCCCCTCGATCTCTCTCCTCCCGCCCTCTCTCTGTCTCTCACCCTCTCTCTCTCTCTCCGTCTCCCACTCTCACATTTTCTTTCTCTGTCTCTCACCCTCTCTCAATCTTTCTGTCTCCCACCCTCTCTCTCCGCCTCCCACACTCCCTCACACTCTCTTTCTCTCTCTCCTCTCTTTCTCTCACCCTCTCTCTCAATCTCTATCCCCCACCCTCTCTCTCTCTCCCCCCTCCATCTCCCTCTTATCTGTCTGAGATAGAGGGAGACAGAGAGGGGGGAGACAGAGAGAGACTGAGAGAGAGAGAGATAGAGGAAGATAGATATAGAGAGGGGGGGGGAAGACAGAGACGGAGACGGGGGAGATAAAGATTGAGGGAGAGAGAGATACAAGGAGACATATATAGAGAGAGGGGGGAGACAGAGACAGAGATGGTGGAGATAGAGAGAGACTGAGAGAGAGAGAGACACACATACAGAGGGAGACAGAGAGAGAGATGAGGAGATAGACGGAGAGGGGGGAGACAGAGAGAGAGAGATGGAAAGGGTTTGGGATTTTTTTTAATAGTTTATCTTGTAACACCACCTGCCTTCATTTGACTTTTTCATGTTCATTTTTTTGTGTCAATTGTCTTAGTTTAATTTGTCAAAATTTGCTGATCAAGGTGGCAGCAGTTTTGGGAAAATATTGACATTAGTGCACGTGAATAGATGAATGGATTTGTTATTGTTATCATTACTCTTTATTTGGTAAAATTGTGTTATCAATTATAAAAACATGTTTGTGAAATTGAGTGGTTAGTATAAAAGAATTAAGATTTCTTTAGAAATAGACTATACATATGAAAAATTTTCTGAAATCACCGAATCCGATCTCCCGAGATTTTTCCGAGATCTCTTCTCTCCAACCCCCCGAGACGAAGCCGAGATCTGATATGGCAAACCATGAGAGATACCTAGGTAATCAGGGCTCCTTCGTCTATGATTCAGTTTAATATATTTGCCTTTGACAAGACCTTAATGGATCATATGAAGTAAGTGATGTACCATTTCTAGGAAGAAACACTTTGGTATGACAATTTTTACAATGAAAATGAATAAGGGTGCATTATCTTCATTAAAACAATGCTCCCCCCTGATTGCCATGTGTTCCACATTTATCATGCTCCCCCCTTGATTGCCATGTGTTCCACATTTATCATGCTCTGTTTTAATGGTATTTCTTTTAAATTTCTCATTTTTTTAATGCCAAGCAGAACTTTAGATCAACGTTAGCAGTCACCCTCCCCCCCCAACCCCGTATATACCCCCTGCCTCTCAGTCTCTCTAGGGTTTCAGGGGGAGAATCGGGCCAATTCCATTCCCCCCCAACCCCCTATATAACCCTCCTGCCTCTCTCTGTCTCTCTGGGGTTTCAGAGAGAGATCTCCCGATTCTCCCCTGACCTCCACGGCCGAGCTTCCTCTCTCTCTCTCTCTCTGTCTCTTGTCCGTGGCTGCCGTTGGCAGCCACCTTCGCTGTCATTTGCAGCTGCTGTCGCCATCATCTGCGGCCCCCTTTGCTGCCAATGACCACCCCTGTTCTCTCTCTCTCCCCCGCACCCTTCTTCCTCTCTCTCAACAGTGAGATGAGAGTCCGGAGGAGATGCTTTTTTTTTTGTTTGTTTCCCTGTACCGGCCGTTACCGGGATCTAATGGCCTGAACCGTACCAGCCCGGTATCGCACATACCGGGCGGTACTGCAGACCATGCTGTAGATAGAGCAATGCATTTTAAGAGTTCATACATGGACACAAAAATGAAGATTTTGACAGCGGAATTCAAGAAAGTTAAGATATAGAGCTAACTTACATGTTTTTCTATTTCTTTGTTAGATGAAGTTGCTTTTTCTTTCTGAGCATACGAAGTGACAGATCGTATAAGATGTGCTCATTTTATTCATTGTGCAGAAAGGTCAGAGCAGTTGGATTGGGATGCACGTCTTAATATTATCATGGGGGCTGCAAAAGGGTTAGCTTACATGCATCACGATTGCTCCCCTCGCATAATACATCGTGATATAAAATCAAGTAACATTCTGCTGGATGGGAATTTGGAGGCCCGTGTATCTGATTTTGGTCTTGCTAAGCTGTTGGAGGATTCAAACTCTCATATTACAACAAGAGTTGCTGGGACATTTGGTTATCTTGCTCCAGGTACCTAATGGAATGGGTAGAAGATAAATGCCTTTTTTTTATTCATAATGTAATTGGATTCTTGCATCTTCTTTGATCTTGTGCGGTGTTTCACTAGCTTTCCAATTCTGCAGGCACAGATCATGCAATACACTACAATTGATGTGCATCATCTTATACTTTTATGTGTAGGCATTTGACTTTTAATTGTCTAAACCCTCATTAGCTGTTAAATACGCTCATAGAAACCATTTTTGTCACCTATTCTTGTGATGATTGTTCAATCCCAGCTATTTAAAGCCCATCACTAGACTATGAATGCACAACTCCTTTTGTTCTCTGACATTGGTTAAACTTTGTAGAATACAAAAAGTTGGTAATGCTAGACATTTATGCTTTCCCTAGACTTTAAATTCATGTAAAAGGCTAGGAGATTCCATCCTCGGACCATTGCTTTTATTGACCGCTGAAGAGACTGGCTCAATACCCATGGAACTATAGTTTTAATACAAAAAGATGCAAATTTGCTATGTAGGGGCATGTTTACGTGGGGAGGTGCACACAAATGCATCTCATTTGCATCTGAAGGGTAAAAAAAAAACATTTTGTAACTGGTGTGTCCAGGTTTGCATTGTTAATGACTTTTTCTGATTCCTGCACTGGGTTTTGTGGTGTACCTTAAACAGAATATCTATAAGGGTGGCGAGGATGTGTGGTAATTATAGTGATTAGTTTCACTTGGAATAAAAACCTGCCTATAGGAATCGGTATCTTCATGTGGAAAAAAAATTGGCAAAGACTCCCAACTTGTGACAGGCTGAGATATTGGAAGCTACAAAACAAAGTACAGCAACCTGCATTTTCTGTGGAAGGTTGTAGGAAATGCTGAACCACTTGTTTCTTACCTCCAGAATTATTGAATCTGAATCAGTGTGGAGACAGTTTTACAAAGTTGTCGGAGCCACTTGGAATACTTATCATATTGCAAACTTGATGGCAGGCTGGAAGGACCTAAATCCAGCAAGGCAAGATGAGGAAACTTGGTCTGTGTGCTTGTTGACCATATTGTGGACAATTTGGAAAGAAAGGAGCAATAAAATTTTTATAGGAGATTTAAGACAACCAGTTAAGAATTAAAAGTCGTATACATTTCATACATTAATGGCACTTTACAGATTGGAGATACAAATAGGGACTCTATATATCCTCCTGAGGAGAATGTACAACTGCAGGAGATTTATTTCATAATGAGGGTGGGGGGGGGTGTCTCATTTGGCCTCTCTTTTCTTGAGGGAGGGAATGTCTATCATCTTGGTAGAGTCTTCCCCTATCTTTTCTCTTGTATTCTCATTTTGCTTAATGAATGGTGTCTGTAACCTTCCAAAAAAATTAGTGATTGGTTTAACTATTGTGGTACTAATTATTTATTAGGTATGTACATTATCATGTGCCTAAGGTACACAGAGGGAAACACCTTTTTCCAGATTACTGCAATATCCATTGCTTCATCATTTTTCTATCATTTAGTTAGCAAGTATAAGCATTTTGTTACAGAAGGGAAGCAGAAAAAATGTTTGTTAGGGAGTTTCAAAAAATTAATAGGGTTGTGAACCTAGGTCACATTTTATTACATGTTCATTTGTTTATTTCATACTCTGTGCTCTCAAGGTGAATAATTCTTCTCCGGATAGCTTTGTGATGCATTTCCATTAATCAATGTGAATTTAGTAGGTCAATGAAGTACTTTGTCCTGGTAGCTGGTTCTTTAGGTTTTTTAGTTAGCTTGAAATAAAATAAATTGCATTGTGCAAAATCTGAAGTGGGAGAGAATCCATTTCTCGAGTCATTAGTTGTGTCATGTGTTTGCTCCTTGCCTTCTTAATATGCACTGGCCACAACTGGTTATCATGTCACTGTGCCCAATAGTGTATATAGGCACGGATGCATCTTGCTTCTGCTTGAAGCTCCTTGTGGGGACTGGCCAGGGCTCTATTTTTAAAAGTAGAAAATTGAAAAGAAAACTGTATGTGAAAATTTTGAAGATGAAGACATTCTTATAAGGTTAAGCTGATAAAACAAAGTATGCAGGTTCCATAACCTGTAAAGCTGCAAGATGCCCTTTTTCTTTGGGTGGACAAGAGGGAAGCTTATGGAGGTGTTTGAAGGGAGATGGGACTTTGATGGTTTGGTCCAGTGACTCCAGTCAAACATTAACAAGAGGAATATGCCAACTTGATCTCTTAGTATTGATTAAATCTTTCAAAGTATGGCTGGGAAGAACATCACAAACTTTGATGGACTAGCTGTAGTGGGATGGATGTCGCAGCTCATTGGTTTGGAGCATACTAAGAATAGGATACAGTCCTGAAGTTGATGAAGGCGCGGCACATTTTTCCGGTTGTCAAAGTATTTCCTGTGCAATTTTTTGGCAGTGTCTTGCTGGGAGGTTGGTTTGGATTTTGATATTTATTGAGCAGATGTTTGCACGCGGAAAAATACACGCTTATTTTTTTCTCTTTTTGCATGTTTTATTAATTCCGCGCTTTTTGAGATTTATCAGATGATTTTAGGGTTCGTGTACGGGACTTTTCCCCACTGACCGGAGTCGGTGTTAATTTATATCGGGCGATTCCGAACACCTTTGATTAAATGCCAAGGATTTTGACTACAATATCAGCTCTAATATCTTGGATCTACCCCTGAGGAATCTTCAGGCTTTAAGGCGGGCGACGTCCGCAACGCTTTGGTGCATTTGCAATTTTTCTTTTCAGCGGGTGTATTCACGATTTTCCCTCTTTTGAAGGTCTATTTGTAATATTCCCCATTTGAGGGTATATTTGCACTTTCCCCCTTTCCGGGAGTGCATTTGCAATTTGCTCCTTTTCGGGAGTATATTTGTAATTTTCCCCTTTCTGGGGGTATATTTGCAATTTTTCCCTTTCCGGGGGTATATTTGCAATTTTCTGCCCCTAGGGGCATTTCTGTAATTTTCATACGCCATTGGTGTTATTTATAGAATTTTCTGCATAGGGGATGTATTCCTTTGCAATTTCCGGCCAACAGGCGGTATTTATGTAATTTCCAAACATAAGGGCATTTCTGCAATTTATGTTTCCAAAATATGTCAAGGTAAAATTTCAGAATTCCATAATTTCGTTCATTGACCAATGTATTCTTTCTTTTGATCAACATAATCTCCCCTCATGGGGGATGATTTATACTTTTACATATATGACACTCCTACGAGGGTTCATTTTCAAAACTTTCAAAAATTCTTTTATAGAGAGAAAGGCGCCATCTCTTCTTCACCTTCTTCAGCAGCAAGCTCTTCAAGCCAAAGCCTTCTCCAAACTCCCCAAAAGGAAAGGAATCCTCCACAAGCCAAAAAGAATCCCCCCTGCTCGGAGAGGTCTTGGGGTTTTTATAGGAGGAGACTTCGGAGGAGCTCCCCCGGTGTTTTGGAAGGTAACTCCCATGGCTTTTCACCTTCCTTTGCCTTTTCCTCTCCCTTTTGTTCCGTTTCTTCTTTTTTCTCTTCCCCCGGTGGTAGCACCACCTGCGTAGGGAGGACCTCCCCCGGTCGCGGTCGAAGTCAGCAGGCGGGGGTTCCCCCCCCCCCCCCCCCCCCCAGTAGCAGCGGCCCGGGCGGGGGGTTTCCCCCCAGTGGGAGCGGCAGCAGGAGGCGGGGGGGACCTCCCCCGGTGGCAGGTGGCCCGGGGGGGGGGGGTCTCCCCCTATGGCAGCAGAGGTGGGGGGCCTCCCCCGGTGGCGAACGGCGGGGGGGAACCCCCCGGTGCGCAGCGGGCCCGGGGGGGGGGGGGGGCTCCCCCGGTGGCGGCGGAGGCGGGGGGAGGTCCCCCCGGTGCGTACGGGGCCGGGGGCCCTCCCTCGGTGGAGGAAGTGGCGGGGGGCCCTCCCCCGGTCGGGTAGGAGGCGGGGGGGAAGTTCTCAGTGGCCGCGGTGGGGGGTCCTCCACACCGGGAGAGAAGAGAGAAAGAGATTCCCCCCTAATTTTTTGTAGTCTTCATCAACCCTATAAAAGGGACCCAAGCTTGACTTCTTTTTTTCCTTTTCTGTCTTTTTCTGCAGTGAGACGCATGTGGAGACTCTCGTTTTGTTTGTTAAGAATTCTCCGGACGTCGACTTGTCGCCGGATTGACTTCAGGTTGACTAGCACCTACTTGAACTTCATGGGACAACCTAACACGTCCCTAAAGTATTTATCTTTGTATGGATTTGAATCCACGGGCATGTATTTTCATGCCGCCCGTGAAGTGTTTGATAAAATACCCACTCGTCATGAATAGAGCCAATGGCTCGACTTATCGTGGGATTTATGTTAGAAACTTGCGGGGCTTGTGCTGCACATCATGCACTTGTCTGAATGTCTAGAAAAGACTTTATAGACCCCGGACTTTTAATAATTCATGGAGCGGGTGCACATGGCTTTGTACCACTACTTTGTTGTATTTTGATGAAAGTATTCATCATTTTAATTTCTGAAATAACTTTGTGATTTTATCAGAAATTATCCATGAACTTTTTAGGGTCCAACAAATGCCCCCCACGGGGTGCCCGTTAGAGCTGTGGTTGATGGCGGGCGACATGTTCCCCTTTTGCTTGTTCGGCCATGACGGCTTTACTTATCTTGCATCAGCTTGCTGTTCTTCATGCAATATGCTACTTTTCATGTCGAGTTGACTCGTTTTCTTTTTGTCTTTGGTAGGTGTTGAGGATGTCTCTTATGAGAGATATGCGTCCCCAGAAGGGTGCTAGCCGAGATGGGGAGAGGAATAAACCCTCCTGCTTCTCAAATCAACTGATGCCTGCTTTGGCGCCTCCTCATGTCACAATGGAGAACATGTTTTTACTTCATCGGGGCTTTAATGTGGTTGCGAGAGGCCCTCTTCCTGAAGACTCCACAGAGGGTGGAGAGGTCGACCCGTCGTTGATTACCTGAGAGACAAGGATGGCAGTATCGGTTTCGGTACTGGTTTCGGCCGGTATCGAAATCGATACGTACCGGTTTCGGTATCGGTTTCGGTTTCGGCCGAAACCGGTTGAAACCATTCAAAAAATTAAAAAATAGTAATTCTCTCTGGTTTCGACCGAAACTTGACGGTTTTGGGCCGAAACAGGTCAGTTTCGGCCGAAACCTTTAAAGGTTTTGTCCGAAACCATTAAAATCCGAAACCATTAAAAAATTATTCGGACCTGCTACAGTGTTAGGGTCCGATTTCGGATCGGTATCGGCCGAAACCGATACGTTTCGGCCGAAATGTATCGGTTTCGGCCGATACTGCCAACCATGCCGAGAGAGGGGTTTTTATGCTTATCAGCGGCCAGGGCGTTATCCGCGGCACTTTCCTCTTGATGAGCACTTGTTCTCTTTTATTCATCATTTTGTGCCTGAACACTTGGACGCGGAAGACCCGACTGTTTATGCTGAGAGGGTATTACTTGAGAGGGCTATTTTGGCAGGGCGAGACAGTATGATGGGAACTTGTACTTATTCTCATCCCAGCTTCCCATTGAGATATTCTTCACATGTTCGCCTTCCAGGAGCCACTCAATCGGGCTTCTTCAGGGTAGACGACTATGGTTATTGCAGGTCTTGTTCAGTGATCCCAGCCATGTGGGAGTTATTTGGGCAACATAAGACAGGGCCTCCTTCTTCTGGGCTTTTCTTGATGCCTTCAGGTACTCAGTTCGTTGCGGAGGATTATGATAAATTGTGCTTTCTGGATCGTATTGTGAGCGGATCTGCGCCCAGCTGGTATGGGAGATGGTCGGTGACGACTTCCCACAGATTTCACTTGGGGGCTTCTGAGTGGTTGACGGGTGTCATTCATCATTATCGTGATATTTTGGATTATGTGGGCATTCGCCATGCTGTGACCGCTGCTCTTTATCGGTATCCTTGCTACACTGGGCTCCTCCAGGGCTTAGCTGAGAGATTTAACCGGCGCTTTAACACATTTGCGACTGCAGAGGGAGAGACCTCCCTAGATTTATGGAGCTTTCACCGTATTTTTGGCCTTCCTATCTCTGGTCACATGTATGAGGAGGCATGCCTTGATGACTTGCACAGATCATACGCTACTGGAGTCGGGTCTTATGGCTTACCCTTTGGTTTTCGTTATTTGATGAAGGTCTGGAGAGACCTTGCTCGGGTTGGAAAGGGGAAGACCCCTTCTACTTCCACCAGTACTGTGAGGGTCAGCCTCAACGCCTGGGTTAGATATTTTTACAATGGTCCGCTTTGCTTCCAAGATAGCTTTGCAGAAGATGACAAGCCCCTTGACCAATACTATCAGCTTCTTCTTGAGCCGCCTGAAAATAGGCGATATTTGTGTGCGGCCCAAGAATGAGTGGTGGAATCCCCGAAAGCTCCCGGACAAGACATATTTGGCTGCTTATCTAGTTTACTGGCTGGCCACCTTTGTGGTATCGTATGGAGAGGAGGGCATTGTACGCCCCGAGCTGATATATCCGGACTACCTGCTTGCTAATGGCCGGAAACTCGCCCTTGCTCTTGTGATCCTCGCCAATATTTATCATGGCTTGGACAATTTGACAACTTGTAGTTCGCCGCGAGATCGCAGTGTCTGATTGACGACGCATTACTTGAGTGCGTCGGCAGGTTTGCTACTTCCTGGGTTGTGCCAGAATGTCAGGGTGGAGAACCCTGCGGCTCCCTTGATATTTCAATTTCACAATCGGCCTGATCAGAGTCCCCTGGAGCAGTTGACAGGAGCTCGGAGGTCTTTGTCCTTCTTGCCTACTCAGGGCCAGCCAGGTAGAGACTTTGCGTGTGTGACGCGGGACTATCGCCCTTTCAGCACTGAGGGGCCTGATGGCGTTTCTTATCATTTTCCTCACTGTTCCAGCCCGAGCAGAGTTTTCCATAATGAATGGTTGTACTGCACGCGCCCTGGTGTACTTGTCTTTCGGAAGGGCACCAACACCTTTCTTGAGCCTTACTATCCTCACCACTTCGGGCGGAACTTTGGCTATGATCAGGGAGTTCCCCCGAACGCCGGCTTTCCTTTGGGAGTGCGACTGCACAGAGGGCACGACAGACACCTTGTAGCAGCCAGCTGGTGGCTTCACTTCACCCGGCGAGGGCCAGAGTAGGGTTGTTCTTTTCTGTCGGCGATAGAGTGGGATAGGTTGATATCTATTATGCGCGCTGGTGGTTTCAGCACAACAACATATTTAGGCAGCCAACTCATAAATTGAAGGAAGCTGAGGAGGCCCGCTTGAAAAAGGTTGATGCTCCCCCTCTTGCCATTGAGCATTCTTTTTTGTGTTCCCAGTTTCCTCACCTTGCCAGGTCTATTCGGGAGTTCCGCAACACATGGGAGGCAGCCCATGGACCCCTACCTGTGGACAGAGATACTTATATAGGGGCCATGAGGTCTTTGAAGCGTACAGAAGACTTGGCCTTGAAAAAGGGGAAAGCCCCTGGTGATGACAAAGTTTACTATTGGTGGGGACATTTACTTTCAGATTGTGGCCATCCCCCTTATGCTTCTTTATCCAGCCCTCTTCTTCCTGCTAGGTTTAATAATGATCTTTGGCCCAAATGGGAACGGCATCTGATGGATACAATTGCTCAAGTGGGTGCCATTGAATGCCTTTCCTATATTGAAAATGCAACCACTCTTCACGATATTTGGGACAACATTTGTCGAGCGGGACAGAGCATTGGCCTTCCCTCAGAAGAGGTGGTATTACAACCTTCTTTCTCTCCTGCACCAGCTGGTATATGTTCTTTTCCCCTTACACTTCTTCATATTTGATTTGCTTGAAAAAGAGATTCATCATGCATACTAACTCATCTTCTTGCAGTGAGCTTTGTCCCTGTTGATACTTTAAAGAAAAGGAAGAGCTCCCATCATGCCAAGCGGCGGAGGGAGGAAGGTGACGGCGACTCTCTTGCGAAAACCGCTCATCGCCAATCCAAAAGAAAGGCTCCAGTGGACGAGCATCGTGGTAATCTTGTCATTTCTTTTGGCTTGATTTATGAAGGCTTTATGATGAATGATGGGGACCACTTTTTTTATTGCTTCTTTGTCCTCTTTCAGCTGACCTTGATGTCACTGGCGAAATTGCGGGGAGTGTCCCTTCGATTGATGCAGATGCGCGCCTGGCCATTGGCCAAAATGAGAAAGAAGATGAAGGGTTGGATGACTTGGGCATGATAAACTATGATTATAACCCAGTATCAGATGCCTCTCCTCCCTTACATGATAACAGTCCACCAGATATGACTGCTCACGATGGAGGTGACTTTTTTGTTTCGCCAGCTTATCTTGCCACCTTGTCTTGTCACTTGGGAATTAATGTGGCTATTGTTTTTGAACAGGGGCTTTAGATGGCGTCATGGGAGCATATGTTGCGTTATTAGGCGCCACATCAGATGGGGAGGTCCCCGCCTATTCTGATGCTCCTGCAGTTGGGGGCAACACCTTGTCAAGCTATGAGGAAGCTTTGCTGGCAGAACTTTGTGCCCGAGGAGGTGGTTCAACTTCGAAACGGGGCGGAAGCGACCCCTCTGCTCCTGAAGAGGGCGAATTGCCCCTGACGGGTCACTTGGTGATGCAGCCAACTTGCTTCTTTGCCAGTAAGCAGCATTAACTTTTCTTGCCTCCTTAACATATGTTAATTGGGAGACTTTGTTCGTATTTCCTTTTATTGCTGTAATGCAGTGACCATCTCCGCCACGATTGGGTCATGTGCTCCTCCCTTGCAAGGGGCGACCCTTCCATTAGAGGGGGCTCATAGAAGCGAGGCACCTGAAGTAAGGGTTGATCCGCTACCCATGATAGAGCCTCAGGGAGGATCACAGATCCTGAAACTTCTCACAAGAGTGCTGAAGGTAAATTGACTTCTCTTGCTTGATCTATTTGTTCATCAAAATTTCAAATTCTTTAACATTATTGCAAGCCTCAGGGTGTGCAGGCAATGAGGCTGACACTGCCCTTCATACCATGGTAAGAGAGGGGCCAGCTACACTTCTGCCTGAGCCGGCAGGTAATGAGTTTTTTTTTCTTCTTCTTTCTTCTTCTTTCTTCGCATTCTTTTTCGTCAATCCTCTTTTTAGTGAGTTCAACTTCTTGATGGTGGGATGATGACCATCATGACATTCTTTTGCTCTAGGCCGAACTGTTTCATCAGTTGCGGATGAAGAAACCTCTAGAGCGACCGCTGATCATGGGCCTCCTAGAGCCGCGGTGTCTCTAGGTGATGTATCGACCCTTGTCCAAATCATATCAACTTCTATCTTTTCTTCATAATATAACCGTTGTTGATTCTTGCTTTTTTTTCCCTTTTTTTTGCAGATCCAGAGACCGATCCTTTTTTAGAAAGGAGGACGTCAGATGGCACGTTGGCCTCTTCTATTGACTTTCCGGGGCACGACATTATGTGGCCGGACTCTCCGCAACTCCCCCCTTTATGGGAGTAGAATTGATGTTACCAAGTCTTATGGGCGGTGCACGGGTTTTACTTCAACAGGAGCCTCTTCCCACCATCGAGGCTATGCGGCGTGCCCTTCAGATGAGTACCCGAGCTTACCATGCTATGGGTTTGCCGAAGGAACCTTGGATGGCAGCTGTGGAACAGACTTGGGAAGAATTCCAAGGCTTATATGAAGCTTCTGAATGGAAAGCTTGTTGCGCACGGATTGAATAGTTGAAGTGCGACATCACCGCCTCCTCAAGAGAGACTGAAGCACTACAACAAAAGGTTCAAGCTATTCCAGATGAGAGGGGCATAGTGGAGGCGCAGATGGCAGCGGAGAGAGAACAGGCAACACAATGTCAACAAGCCGCTGAAGGGTTACTAGCCAGAGCCCAGGCGTTCTTAGCAAGTGCAGACTCCTGTGCAGAGAAAGGTCAACAATTACAAGGCGAGGAGGCAATCCTCACTTCTCATGATTCAAAGTTTCAATGTGAGCTCACCGATAAGCAGACGGAGAATCCGGATTTGATGATAAAAAAGCCTCGCTAGCAGTGAGGTTGGATTTGCCTTTGTGTCTTATTATGCTTTCCCTTACATTCTTATTCAGCATTCATTGTTCTTATGATTATCCCGAGGGCTTGTCTCGGGTCACACTTTTACAGATGAATGACATTCATTGACAGTCCAAAAAAACTTGTCGCTCAAAGTGTTATATTGTGCATAGGCATATGTTCTTCGAGTTATCAGCCAATTTGCTCTCTCTCTCTCTTTTTTTTTATTTGTTTTTTTTTCACCTTACTAGCCCTGGCGCCCTTTCGGGTTTTCGCCAAAACTAGCCCCCTTTTGCTTTTTCCAGCACGCCCTTTCGAGTTTTCACGCTGAGGGGTTACCCATTTTTGCCTGAGGCGCCCTTTCGGATTTTCACCTCAGTCGGGTTATGACCTTTTTGCCCTTGAGCGACTTGGAAATTGGCCACCCAAGTCCGTCGGGGCACCTCTATTTTAAGCCCAATTTTTTTTTTTGAATTTTGAATGAGGAGAACGAGATTCCTATAAATTAGGAGCAGGAATTTGAAACTTGTGATGAGTAACCTTGGTCCTAGCCTCCGGTTGACCTCTGATAGGTTGGAGTCCGGAGATAGGGAATTCGCGAGGTATATTTGAGAATTTGGGGTTGACCATATAGGTAACCTGGAGCCAAAATTGTGATGTTGGTTTTGGGATTTTGGGGCTGAATGGCCGATGGTTTGGGGGGGTTGAGAGCTTGGGGTTTGGATTTGGGGCTAACTAACGGAGTGGTTTAGTGGGCCTGGTTTTGGGAATTTAGATTTGGGGCTGACCAAGAAATGGTTTAGTAAGCCAAGTTTTTTCTTTGGGGATTTAGATTTGGGACTGACCACAAAGTGGTTTAGGAAGTCGGGTTTTTGGAGATTTAGATTTGGGGCTGACCACAAAGTGGTTTAGTAAGCCAGAACTAGAACTTAGGAATTTGGATATGGGGCTGACCACAAGGTGGTTTAGTAAGCCAGAGCTTAGGAATTTGGATATGGGGCTGACCACAAGGTGGTTTAGTAAGTCGGAGCTTAGAGATTTGGAGTTTGAACTTGGGGTGGTGGGGACGAGAACAAAGAATGTCAAACGTGACCACACCAAGCTTTTTCCTTTCTCTTTCTTCTTTCTTTCCTTTCTTTTTTTCTTTTTTTTTTTTCTTTCTCTTTTTTTTAACCTCTACCGGGAGAGGAGACATCCAGCAATGATCGCTGCAAAAATTCGTGCTCAGGGGCATGATACAACTTTAAATTTTTTCCATTTAATGGAGGGAAAGGGCTTTCTCCCTTGTGGTCAACAACTCTATAGGCGCCCCCCTCATAAGCTTTGGAGACAACGTAGGGCCCACGCCAATTAGGTTGAAGTTTGCCACTTGATTTACCTGCCATGACTTCTCTTTCTTTCACCATAACGACGTCGCCCTCCTTAAATGCCCTCTGCTTCACAAGCTTGTCATAGGCTCGAGTCATTCAGGCCTGATATGCTTGGAGGTGCTTGTAGGCTGCCAATCTTTTTCCTTCTAGGTTGGATAGTTCTTCCAACCTCCTCTCTATTTCATCTTGCTCCTGAGTTTGGGGGCCATTATGCAGGGTGACCCGGTAGGATGCTATTTCAATTTCGATTGGTATGACGGCTTCTGCCCCGTATACTAGAGAGAAGGGGGAGCACCCGGTGGGGGTCTTGTAGACTGTCCGGTATGCCCAAAGAACTTCATGTATTTTCTCTCCCCAGTCTCTTTTGCTGCTGCCGACAATTTTGGCCAAAAGCTTGCAAATAGTCTTGTTGAATGCCTCAGCTAACCCATTAGCTTGAGGGTTGTAAATTGTTGAAGTTCTCCAGTCTATGTGAACTTGGCAGCCAATGCATATATGGTCCTGTTCTTGAATGGCGTGTCATTGTCTGACATGATCCGGCTAGGAGTGCCGAACCTGTATATGATATGATGTTTAACAAATTGGGCGACTACTTCTCCTGTTACCTCCCGCAAAGGGATAGTCTCAGACCATCTAGAGAAATAGTCCATTGCAGCTAGAATGAACTTGTGACCTTTAGAGGATGGCGGGAAGGGTCCCACAATATCCATTCCCCACTCTGCAAAGGGCCATGTAGGAGCCGTGGGATGCAATGAGCTTGGGGGTCTTCTCGGTACTGGGCCGAAAGCTTGGTATTGATGACATGTGCGGGCGTATCGATTTCAATCCGCATATATGGTAGGCCAGTAAAAACTCTTAAGTTTTATGTTATTTTTCATCTTGTCCCCTGCTTGATGGGCACCGCAGAGCCCTGAGTGGACTTCATGCATGATCCTCTTGCCTTCTTTTGGCGAGAGGCAACGTAAGAGAACATACTTGTCTTTCTCATGGACGAGTCTGTACAATTGATCTCCTATTAATTGGTAGGATGTAGCCCTTCGCAGCAACTGTACCCTTTGAGCCCGATCTGAAGGGAGGCGGCCATTCTTGATATCAATAATTGGTTGACGCCAATCTTGTTGTTCTTCCTCGGCGGGATCGCCTTCTTCAATAGCATTGACCTCAGGAGTTGTAGGGTCGGCTTCTTCGTCTAAGACACTTGGCATAAGCTTTTGGTGTCTGACGGTTATGTCTAATTCCCCTTCGGGTGGAAGCTTTATGGCAAAGGCTAACTTTGCCAAGGCATCTGCCTGAGAGTTTCTGCTCCTAGGGACATGACCTATTTCAAATAGGTAGAATTTCTCCTTAAGCCTCATCACCGTGGCATGGTAAGGAATTAATTCCTGCTTGCAGACATCATAGTTGTCTGTCACTTGTCGTACGACGAGCTGCGAATCCCCATAAACCTTAATGCATTTAATGTCCATTTCAAGAGCTAATTGAAGCCCAACAATTAATGTTTCATATCTTGCTTCATTGTTTGTCAGTGGTTTTATGAGGGCACAGGAGTTGTGTAAAATCCCTCCATGAGGAGTCACGAAGACAATGCCTGCCCCTGAGGTGAGAGTTGTAGTACCGCCCGACTTCTTAACTGTTCGGGAGGCACCATCAAAGTAAAGCTCCCAACAGGGCATATCAATTGCAAAGGCATCTTCTTCTTTTTGTATTGATGTATCTTCAATGTGGCCTTCTATTCCTGATTGGGACAAGAGTGTTTCTTCATCAGGGAGTCCAATGTTGAGAGGAGTCTGCCGGAATCAGGTGTGCCGCGAGAAACTTTGCCATTCATTGTCCTTTAATTGCCTTTTGCGGAACGAAGGTTATGTCATATTCCATGAGTTAACGCCCATTTTCCAAGTCTCCGTGACAGTATGGGCTATTTAAGGAGAAATTTGAGCTGGTCGCATTTTGAAATTAACTCAACCTAATGGGATAGAAGGTAATGCCTCAACTTCTTCACGGCGAATACCAATGCCAAACATACTTTCTCCATTGGAGAATAGTGGTGCTCAGGGCCAACCAACTTCCTGCTGAGGTAGTATAACGGTTGCTCCTTGCCTTTTTCATTTATTTGTGCCAGTAGGGCTCCCAAAGAAGCGTCCATGACAGCAATATATAGTATTAGTGGCCTTCCCTTGACTGGTGCTCCCAAGACCGGAGGAGTGAGGAAATAGTCTTTGATTTGTTCAAATGCATGCTGGCACTCCTGGTCCCACGTGAATGGTGCGCCATTTTTCATCAATTTTTCAAAAGGTGTGCATCTTCTTGAGAGATTGGATATGAAGCGCCTGATGTAAGCTAGCCTCCCCTGGAGGGACCTTAATTCTGTTATGCTTTTGGGAGGCGGCAATTCCCGAATGGCCTTGATTTTATCGGGGTCTATTTCTATCCCCCGGTATCTGACAATAAAGCCGAGAAACTTGCCACTTGAAACGCCAAAAGTGCACTTCATCGGGTTCATCTTGAGTTGAAATTGTCGGAGTCTTTCGAAGACCCGACACAAGTCGGCCAGGTGATCTTCCCGCCTTAAGCTTTTAACAACGAGGTCATCAACGTAGCATTCGACCAAGTCGTGGAGCATTTCATCAAAAAATTTAGTCATTACCCTTTGATAGGTGGCACCAACATTCTTCAAGCCGAAGGGCATCCTTTTATAATTGAAGATCCCTTTGGGGGATTGAAAGGCCGTGTACACTTTGTCTTTGACGGCCATGCGGATCTGATTGTATCCTAACGACCCATCCATGAAGGATAAAGCTTCGTATCCAGTGGTCATATCGACCATGGTTTCAGTAATAGGGACATGAAAATCGTCCTTTGGGCAAGCTTTATTTAAGTCCCTGTAGTCAATGCAGACTCGAACTTGGCCATTTTTCTTTTTAACAGGGACTATATTAGCGAGCCAGGTCGGGTACATACAAGGCTCAATGAAGTCCACCTCTAAGAGTTTGTCAACTTTGGCATTCACTTTGAGCTCAAGCTCATGGCGCATGCGTCTTTGAGCTTGTTTGACGGGCTTAGCGGTGGGAAGTATTGCCAACTCGTGTTCTGCCACCGATGGGTCCAACCCGGGCATTTCTTTGTAAGTCCAAGCAAAGCAATTTTTGAACTCTGATAGGAGTTGTTTGCATGCCTGCCTTTCTTCCTCACTGAGGAGGGCACTAATGAAAATTGGTCGAGGATCACCGGCATGTTCGAGGTTGAGCTCGACTAATTCATCTATAGTGGCTTGTCCGCCATCTTCGAGTTCTCGTGGAGCTGGCTGTAGGTCGAGAAAATCTTCGCCGTCGTCAACCTGGGCTACGTGAAAATCACAGTAGTCCAAGTTATTGATGATGGCCTAGCATAGCTGCTCATCTTGGCCTTGTAAGGGTGTTTCTTTTGGTTGGTCATTTGTATAGTCACCAGGCTCTTTGCTGGAGTCTGAACTAGTGGAGGGGGACAATAGCCCGAGAGTGTTAACTGAATAGTGGGCTTTGGACTTCCCCTTTCGGCTACAGGTACGACCAATCAGGTCTCTCCTGAAGACACGGAACTGCTCTGAGGATGATTCCTTTGGCATAAACTTGGGTAGCGTAGGAGTAGCTAGGGCAAAAATTTGCTTGGCTGACGGCTTAGGCCGCTCCCATTGATGAGGTTGTGGAGGAGATACCCGATGATTTTTAATTTGGATGACCCCCATCTGTATCAGGCTCTCAACCTTATCTTTGAGGACATAGCAGTCTTCGGTGGCATGCCCCGACATTTGATGATACTGACAGAAGCTGAGCTCTTTGGCTGTACCGCCTTTAGGTGATCTTCGGGGCTCTAGGGGTGTTATAAGGTCCCGTGCCATGCAAAATTCAAACAATGGTACGGTATGTGCCTTAATAAAAGAATATGGTGTTTCCATTCCCTGTGCTAGAGTTATCACAGGAGACTTGCTCTGAGCACCTTTATGAGGTTGGCTTGCACCAGTCTTCCTTTGAAGATAGGCGTCCATTTGTTTACAAAGGCGTCCACTCAAGACCCTGTTGAAGATGATTACGATTGGGATAAGGTACCCCAACATACTCTCAAAACTGTTCAGGACATGGGCGACATGTCCAGACATACCACACATTCCTTTGAAGACAATCGGCCTAGTGGCTTCAGCATTTTTTCTTTTCCCTTTCCTTTGATAGGTAACAATGGATGTCTTCAACTGTTCAACTTTATGCTCCCTTCTTAAGAAGGGAAGCTGTATACATGCCGACGGCAAGGAGATGCTTTTGTCAATGGACCGACTAATAAGATTGGCTTCAAAGTTGACCTCCCGCCTTTCTAGCCGAGCCGACTTGGCGTTCGGAGCGTCAGCTTGCATGTGTAGTCGGTGTCGTTTAGCAAGATCTTCATTGATTGTGAAGAGCTCTTCTTCATCTTCTTCTTCCTCTGGCACTGCCTTTTGCTTCTCTCTGTTCTTAATTCCGAGATTAATAGTGGGTTCTCCGAAATATAGCTGAGCATCAATCAGATTGCATTCATTCGGATGGAAAGGAGCCCGATCAGCAAAGACTGTATGTTGCTCTCCACCTTTTGCATATTTAATGCACTGATGAAGGGTAGAAGGGATGACCCAATTTTCATGTAATCAGGGTCTCCCCAGCAGAGCTTTGTAGGATGCGTTTGCATTAATGATGTAGAATGTGGCCTTAGTGACAAAACTGTCCATGGTCACCTCCACCTCTACCTTACCCAGTGCATCCTCCGAGTCTTGGTTAAATCCCGAAATTTTGACATCATAAACCCTTTGCAAATAGGGTATGAGAAATAAAGACTTGAAAGTCTTCAGGGGCATTATGTTGACAGACACCCCGGGATCTACCAAGATCCGGTTCAGTTCATGGCCGTTTATTTTCCCTTGCATATATAGAGGATGATTGTGACAAGGAGAAGACAACATCATGTCTTTATCTGTGAAAGTAACTGTCGATGTAAGTGCTTCATATGCTTGGGCCTGAAGCTCGGTTACATGGGCTTCATAAACCTCTGGTTCTTGGAGTATTTTTACGAGGGCTTCCCTGAGCTCTTTACTCCAAGCAATTGCTTCCCATATGGTGACATTCGTTGGGAACCGCTTCATATGCTGGATGATCTTGCGATCGGCCCGCGCACGAGCCTGATCTAGTGGAGGGATCACCTCTGACAGAGGTTTAGGTTGATAGACGGGATTCTTGCTTGGTTCGGCCTTCCCTTGATCATTAGGTTCCTCTTGGAATAGTGGAGCCAGGGAATCTTCTCCGGGAAGAGGCAGCTCAACATTGTCCTTACTAGAGGGACCTGCTTGAGTTGGGTCAGCTGAGTTTTATTGCGGTGCCGGGTCTATTGCCTCATCCTCTCCATCTGATAGATCGAAGGAGAAGGTGGAGACCCCGCCTTGAGCTTGAGAGGGGGTAGCTGCCTTTGGGGGAGTTGGTGCTATTGGCCTATTCTCCTCATCTGATGGGTCAAAAAGGAAGGTATCTGCTCGAACCTGAACTTCGGGAATAGGCCCGGGTCTTCGCTTCTGAAAATGATGACATTTCGAGGATGTGTTGAGTTAGCATTCCCGTCACTGGCAGATGTTGAACGCCTTCCTCGCCCGCGGCGATGATCTCCTCCGCGCCCCCGATTTCGGAGTTCTACATTGCGGCGACGATAGGTGGCCATAGTGATTCTATCCTCGACGGGGGGAGCCGTGCCATTGCTCCTGCTTGGTCTATATAGACTTTCGGGAGGAGGAATCGACACCATATTGCATGAAAAGTTTTTTAACATAACCTCTAACTTTTCTATGGTGAGCTCTTCATTTTTGTAGAAGAAGGAAAGTTCTTCCGGGATAGGAAGCTTCTCTCTCTCGTGTGCTTGTTTGTACATTTATTGGAGCCAACTCTTAAGCCGAGCTTTCTGCTCCATTTCCTCCCACAGAATATATTTATCAAGAGGGACAACCTTAGTGGGCGTAGAAGGGACGTACTCCTCGAGCTTATCATTTAATTTCTGTAGCTTTTGTAGAGAAGTTAATTCGCCAGGGGTTTCCATAGCAGCGGCTTGCTCGGCCTGCCGCTTTAACCTTCTATTCAAATTCTTCCTTCTATTCTTCTCCCGCTTCTTCGCTTGTGCTATTTCAGTGGGAGAAGGAATGTCCATTTTTGCAGACGGTCGGGGAATGCCCCCAGCTTTGGAGCTATGGAATTCATCCTTTCTCCTTACTGGCCCAGGACAATTGTGCTTCTTCGGGGTTACGCTAACCCAGGCACCTTCCTCTTGAGCCTCCTGGAATGTAGCATTAATTGTCTGGCTGACTATTTCAGGTGGGAGTTCTTGAAATTCGGCCATATAAAGGCCAGAGCTTCGAGGTAGCACTGCCATGGAAAGCTTTTCAGGTGGTGACTCTTGCTTTATTTCAGACCTCCTCATAAGGGATTCTGACTTGACTTTCCCCTTTTTGCTTGGAGCCTTGTGACTCCTTTGCTGGGGGTCACCATTCGGGCCTTGCTTGCCAGGCACATTGGGGCCCGCTAAAGGGGTCTGAACTTCCTGGCTTGACTGGGTAGCAACCTCGGAATCTCGGTCTAGGCGTTTCCTTGCCAGAATTTGCTTGACGCTTGTCTCGAGTTATTCTTGCCGAGGCTTTCCCTTTTGTGTGAAGGCTGCCTTTTGTGATTGGGGAGGTTCCCGGGCTACTTCTGGGAATGCCTACTCCTTGACATTGGGAACTGAGGCAGATGAGCCCTGATGTTGACTTCGAAGATTTTTGGAGTGGCCTTGTGATGGGTCCCGCACCAAGATTTCTTTTCCCCCAAAGAGGATCTCGAGTAGTTTTTGAGTTTCTTTCTTTGGGAAGGGCAAGGATTATAGGTCCTGCCACGGGCGCCACTCGAGATTTCCCTGGGCGGATTGACTTGAGCTGGAGCCAGCCTCCTGCATCTTGGCTCCGGTTGGGGTGCGGGAAGTTGATGCATGTATGACATTAACTGAGAAAACCGATGGGCCCTGTTGAAAAGGTCTTGCGGCTCTTTGAGGAGGATTGTCTATATTTATTACCCGACGGGAAATGAGGTCCTCCGCAATGTCTTTGAACACGGGGCAATCATAAATGACGTGACGCACTGCGCGATGGTAGAGGCAGTAGTGGTGCCGATATACCACGGGAGTGCCAAGGTCATTGTCAGATGCGGGGAGCCGTATCAGCCCTACCCTACGGCACATATGGAATATCTCCAATGTTCTATGCCGAGGGAAAGAGTATAGCTTCCGAGGAGCCCGATTGACGGGGGAATCTGTTGCATCATCGGACAACCATCCTCCAGTTCTTGGCAACCTTTGGGGCTCTATCGTGTTTTCCGAGTTACGGGTAGAAGCCGAGACGGAAGGCCTCGTCGAGGGAGCCGGGGTCAATGTCGACAGGCGGTCCTCAATTCGCTCCATACAACGGAGTAAATTCTGCTGGTCGTATTGTAGGCGACAGACTTCCCTTTTAATCTTTCTGACTGCCTTCTGAATGGCGAAGCATTCAGACATCAAAAGGGGTATGCCCCTCTGTGATGCTTCTTGTGGCCCAGCGGAAAGGAGTGGCTGAAACTCATTTATTGCAGACCTCGTCTGGCTCTTTCCCGAGATTTTTTGAATCACATTTATGGAAAGGTTCGATTTTCCTCGAGTAGGAGATTGAGGCTAGCTCTCTATATCAGAACGTTGGCTTAAGGTCTGCTCAACAGCTTCCCGCAGACATTTTAGCGCCATGCTGTCCCCGTGGATATCAATCTCGCCTCTTTGAATAAGAACTTCAATGAGATCCTGTACCTCTTCACACTCCCCAGTGGGGTGAGATATTGTGGCATAGTATTCATAGTACCGCGGATGCCTTTTCTCAACCTCGGTGTAACCCGCTGGCGGGTCGTGCACCATGATCCGACCATCTTCAAGTAGGCGGTCAAATATCTTCTTGGTATTTTCCTTCGGGAAGGAACATTGATGGGACGGCCTCCAACCTGGGTACCACAACGTGGGTCTTGCTTGGCTGGGACCAGCTTCTGCTACTTCTGGGTCAGGAAAAGTAAAGGCCGCAGCCCTAAAGCTCCTGTTATTTGAATGGTGAATCACGTTGGCCGAGCGTGTCAGTCGATCCCAGGCATGGGGTTGTGGAGGATCCACCAAATTACTTTTCATCGTAATAAGTTGGTTTCGAATCATCTTCTCTGCCTCGTCTTTAAAGACGTAACAATTCTCGATGTTGTGGCCCAATATGCGATGATACACGCAATAATTGGGGTCATCGGTTTTGTTGGCATCCTCCGGCTTCTTCGGCTCTAGAAGGGATATGAGCTTGTTCCTTAGGCAAAGGTTAAAGAGTCTCTTGGTATGCTCCTCCTTGAATGAATATGGAGTCTTCATACGCTCTGCCAACGTTGTGGACGCCTTCCCTTCGCCCTTTTTGCCAGAGGGGCTTGTGTTGTGACTCCTCTGTATTGATGATGTTGACAATAAGCTTTACTTCATTGGCAACAGCTTGTTTTGATTGATTGGCAACTGTTTATGTTTTGATGAAACTGTCTTTATCAGATTGTCTGTGTATTCCATGCAGTCAGAGTCTATACATCGTCATGCACACACACAGGTCTACACATTGCACACACACACAAGTCAACACACTCGCATGATAGCCAGTCTGCATAAGTCTGCACATTGTTGCTCGCAGAGTCTGCACATCGTCATGGTTGCATTGAAGCATGCACGTAGAGTCTATACACTACTTTGTGTTGTGTTTGTGCATCGTTTAGAACACAAGTCTATACATTCAAATGGCCTGTCTGCACGCTAAAGTCTGTACAGAGTTTTTGTCTGTTTTACCAGCAAGTCTGTACAGCCTGTGAGGTCCGTCTCACTCAGCGTCTCATGCAAAGTCTGTACATTGTGCATCCTTTGATTTGAAGTCTGTACATCGTGCATCTATTGATTCGAAGTCTGTACAGCATAATGTTCTTCATATATTGTCAAGTCTGAACATTGCACATCATCATGGTTGCCTTGATGTCGTAGAAAGTCTATACATTCTATTTTGCTTGAAATTTGATGCCCTTCAATAGGGGCGTCCGTTCTGAATCTGACGCCTAGGAAAGAGTCGTCTTTTTGTTGTGCATCAATTTATCAAAGTCTAGACATCGTCTGGTTGCATATCGCATAGTCTGTACATGATGCATTGTGCTCTCATGCCTTAACACTAGGCATTGCAAAGTATGTACATTGGTTGCACATTACACGCCAAGTCTATACATTGCTTCTTCATGCATTGCACGAAGTCTGCACATTGTGTGCTGCATGCTCACCAAGTCCATACACTTGCGAGTCTGCACAAGTCTGCAATGTCTATACACTGCTGTCGCATGTACACCAAGTCAACACATCTGTTGACGGCACGTCTATGCATTCATCTTCAATGTACACACTTTGCTTGATGCATTCTACGTTACACATTAGCAAGTCTGTACAACGTCTGCATAGTGAACATGAAGTCTGTACAATGGTCGACGGCATGTTAGTGCATTCAGTTTGTTGTGCATACTTACCTTGTGCACACTGCATTACACTTCAGCAAGTCTATACAATGTCTGCACATTACATACTATAAAATCTGTACAAGGTTCTATAGTCTTAAACTGATAATTCTCTCTGTCTGACAGATATTCTTCGTGAAGCTTAATGAAGGCACGTGATCCGAGGATAATAAGAGGCTCAGGATCATGACACGTGTAAAGCAGCAAGTCTGGATGCTGCCACGTGGACTGAGGCCTCTGGGCGGGAAATGTGGAAGCCACACGCCCTCTTGCTTGCTGCTGCTATAAAAGGAAGTCTTCTTCCTCAGAAGAAGGCTGATCGAAGAGGTGAAGCTCGAGCAGAAAAAGTTGTAGCAGCAGAGAGCCACCGAGATCCACAGAGAAGAAAAGCAGAGAGAAGAAAAAGAGAAAGAAGAGAAGATTGAGAGAGATGAGTTGAGAGAGTTTATTTGAGAGGTTGTTACTCAGGCTCTTGGTTCAGATACCAGAGCTGAGTTTTGCTCATTGAGAGCTATATTCTCTTCTGGGCTTTGTTTCGTGTTCTGTTTTGTTTTTCGAACTCTTGTTTTCAAGCTGTGAGTCAGCGTTTGCAGAGGTGCTGCCTCTGGACGGGTAAGCTGTAATCCCCAGCGGTTGCAGTGGAGGATTCCACTGGACAGGTGAAGCTGTAATCTCAGCGGGCGAGACTTGGTCTCGGACAGCAAGCTGTGAAGCTCAGCGGTTGTAGGCTAAGCTGTATTGCCCAGCGGTTCAAGCTGTGAGTCAGCGGAATCCACACTCTAGTTGGAGTGTGGGGTGGACGTAGATCTCTGGGTTGAGATCGAACCACCTTAAAATTGCTGTCTAGTATGTGATTGCCTTGTGGTTCTTGTGATTTCAGTTCAACCGTTCGTATCATAGTAGATGATTGCTTAGGTCCGCAATCACTGTGATCTGCTGTGTTCTGATATTATTGTGCTCATTAGTTGTTCATCAGCTGCTCGTTTTAATTCCGCATTAGAGCCTTATATTGGTTTTAATTAGGCCATCGATCTATTCACCCCCCTCTAGATCCACTCTTCGTGGTGATAGAGTGCTTCCATCTAACATAACAGCTTGGGGTCGTAACGTCGTCGGACCCATTAGTGGGGGAGAAGTCAACGACATTGGCCTCCTTAGTCTCCTTCCCTACAGCACCCTGCTCCTTGGAAGGTTTCCCTTTTGGGGGTGTGAATGTCGGATTATCCGCAAAAAATATTTCTATTTCTGCGATGACCGAGTTTAACTGGTCGAACCCTTTGATATTTGCTCCCAAAAGTTTTTCGCCAACTTCTGCCGAAAGACCCCTTCGGCATATGGTTATTGCATCATCTTGAGAGGGAGGATTATCACATCTCATGCTGAGATCCCTCCAGCGTTTGATAAAATCAAGCGGAGTTTCGCCCCTTTTTTGCTTGAGTGAGCACAGCTCTGCGAGGGAAACCTTTCTCTCAGCTGTCTGAAACGATCAATAAATTTCTTTTGTAGATCGGCCCAATCAGCCACCGAACTGGGCTTCAGCCTTGAGTACCATTGAAAGAAAGACACTGCCCGTGAGAGAAGTTGCGAAGTAGCGGAGGAGATATGACTCCTCGAGTGCAAGATCACCCATGGCCGTTATATAGTAGGCCAAATGTTCATGGGGAGATCCCAGCCCGTTGAACTTTTGTAATTTGGGTGCCTTCGGGCAATCTGGCGGTAACTTCTTGAATTGATGATGGAGGGGATAAGGCACACTGTACAAATCAATAGTGGCCATACCCTCGCCCCGCTGGGCGAACTTATCCTCGACAATTTTTTCTCTGAGTCGTCGTTGGGCAATGGCGTCCTTCACCGGTGGGGCCCGAGAAGACTGAGCATTGGGCGGAGCTCGAGGCATTTCAGCGCCTGCTTCAGTGGCTGCCTGGTAGGGGACTCCCACTTGTCGCTCAACAATAACGGGATTACCCAGCTGCTGCTCTCGCCGAAGGCCTTGATCATGGGTTGGTGTTAAGGGCCTTGAGCAGTTAAATTCATCTGACGTCTCATTTCCAGCATGAGATTGGTCATTTCTATATGCCAACGCTGCATAGTCTCGAACTTAGCATCGTCAGACATAGCTTGAAATGCCGCCCTTGTAGGTGGCTCAAAAACTGGGTTGGCAGAACCACCAATGGGTTGGGTTCCCCCTTCTCCATGAATGCTCCTGACCTCCTCAGGGTCATTTTCTTCTTGAACAAAATTGACCTCTTGGTTTCGTGCCTGGTCCGGATTCTTCTCCTGGTGTGGTCCCTGGCTAGAGGTCCCTGTATGGCCACTGTATTGAGCTTGGAGGTTCCTTCTAGCGGCAGTCCTGGTATTAAGATATACTGCATCGGCCACCAGGTTGAGGTCATTTGACCGGGCATGCTCGTTTAAATTGGTGGGATTATCAGCATGATCCGTCGCTTCCCTGCCGGAGGTATAGCAGGTATACACCTTCATGCTATCCCCAATGTCTGAGAGTCGAACCGTTCTCCGCTTCTTCGGGGGTTGGAGCCCTGTGCGGGAGGATGCCCTCAATCTGTCGAAGACAGATGGCCGCATGGATGGAGCCTTTGCCAGTCTATCGAATACTGAGACTCGATTAGGTAGTATCTGGGCGCCAATGGCCCTCTCGGGTTGACAGAGCTCCAAACTTCGGGGAGCAAAGTTGGATTTTCGATAGACCCATTTTCTCTTCTTCCCTTGGAGGGGCGAGGGACTAACATCCTGAGTCGTCCGACCAGGTGTTTGGTGAAGAAATTGAGCTTGCTCGGGCTTATCTGCCCTGGCTCGTTTGATTTGATGGGCTTCCTGCTTGGTGACCCAAATTTTCGTCATCTTCCGAGAGCGTTGTTGAACTTCACTGCTCCCATGCTTCGATTTGGACTTCACTTTGAAGTCTGGCTTGTCCTCCTGCACTCGGCGAAGGAGGGTGAAGCGGTTAGAAGTTGGCATGGCCGGACCGGCCCGCCACCGTCTAGCCGGACCGGCCCGCCACCGTCTAGCCGGACGCGAAGGCTCCCAACCAGAACGGTCTTCCGAGACTGGGAGAGTTTCGCCGCAGGCTTCCGGCTTTGACGGCTTCGTTGTTGTCCCCATTTCACGGGGACGGTATAAGAAGAAACGGCATGGACAGAGAAGACTTGGCCAGGCAGAAAGCGAGACCCGTTACCCCTGGCAGCTGCAGGGATAGTCGGCGTCGCAAAAGCTTCTTGAGGGGCAGGGACCACCCCTAGGAAAAAGGGGGACCCCACGACTGCTGGAAAATCCACGAATACAATCGGGGTTGCCAAATAGCCGTATTTGGCATGGTTGGCAACGACGAGAGGTTCATAGATGACGGCCGCCATTGTATGAGCTGAAGACTTTGGTGAGGAGAATGTGCCTTCGGTGCTGGAGTCCTCTCGCTCTCTCCTGAAAGGGGCAGAGGAGGTCAGAGCCTTCATTGAAGTGCAGTGATCCTTGGCAAAAAGATGAAAGGTGGGAAAGGTCCCACCGTGCGTGCCAGTCTGTTTGCACGCGAAAAAATACACGCGTATTTCTCTCTCTTTTTACGTGTTTTATTATTTCTGCACTTTTTGAGATTTATCAGACGATTTTAGGGTTTGTGTACGGGACTTTTCTCCACCGACCGGAGTCGGTGTTAATTTACATCGGACGAGTCCGAACACCTTTGATTAAATGCCAATAATTTTGACTACAATATCAGCTCTAATATCTTGGATCTACCCTGAGGAATCTTCAGGCTTTAAGGCGGGGCGACGTCCGCAATGCTTTGGTGCATTTGCAATTTTTCTTTTCAACGGGTGTATTCACGATTTTCCCTCTTTCGAAGGTCTATTTGTAATATTCCCCATTTGAGGGTATATTTGTACTTTTCCCCTTTCCGGGAGTGCATTTGCAATTTGCTCCTTTTCGGGAGTATATTTGTAATTTCCTCTTTCTGGGGGTATATTTGCAATTTTTCCCTTTCCGGGGTATATTTGCAATTTTCTGCCCCTAGGGGCATCTCTGTAATTTTCATATGCCATTGGTGTTATTTATAGAATTTTCTGCATAGGGGATGTATTCCTTTGCAATTTCGGTCAACAGGCGGTGTTTATGTAATTTCCAAACATAAGGGCATTTCCGCAATTTATGTTTCCAAAATATGTCAAGGCAAAATTCCAGAATTTCATAATTTCGTTCATTGACCAATGTATTCTTTCTTTTGATCAACATAATCTCCCCTCATGGGGATGATTTATACTTTTACATATATGACACTCCTACGAGGGTTCATTTTCAAAACTTTCAAAAATTCTTCTATAGAGAGAAAGGCGTCATCTCTTCTTCACCTTCTTCAGCAGCAAGGTCTTCAAGCCAAAGCCTTCTCCAAGCTCCCCAAAAGGAAAGGAATCCTCCCCAAGCCAAAAAGAATCCCCCCTGCTCGGAGAGGTCTTGGGGTTTTTATAGGAGGAGACTTCGGAGGAGCTCCCCCGGTGCTTTGGAAGGTAACTCCCATGGCTTTTCACCTTCCTCTGCCTTTTTCTCTCCCTTTTCTTCTATTTCTTCCCCCGGTGGTAGCACCACCTGTGCAGGGAAGACCTCCCCCGGTCGTGATCGAAGTCAGCAGGCGGGGGGTTCCCCCCCGGTGGGAGCGGCAGCAGGAGGCGGGGGGACCTCCCCCGGTGGCAGGTGGCCTGGGGGGGTCTCCCCTGATGGCAACGGAGGCGGGGGGCCTCCCCTGGTGGCAACGGCAACCAGGGGGCCTCACCCGGTGGCGAACGGCGGGGGGGAACCCCCCCCCCCCCGGATGGCGGATAGGGCCGGGAGCTCCCTCGGTGGCGGCAGAGGCGGGAAGAGGTCCCCCGGTGCGGAGCGGGCCGGGGGGCCTCCCCCGGTGGCGGCAGAGGCGGGGGGAGGCCCCCCCGGTGCGTACGGGGCCGGGGGCCCTACCCCGGTCGCGCAGGAGGCGGGGGGAGTCCCCCCCGGTGGCGCAGGTGACCGGGGGGCTCCCCCCCCAGTGGCGGAGGTGGCCGGGGGCCCTCCCCTAGTCGCGCAGGTGGCCGTGGATCCTCCCCCGGTCGCGCAGGAGGCGGGGGGGGGGGAAGTCCCCAGTGGCCGCGGTGGGGGGTCCTCCACACCGGGAGAGAAGAGAGAAAGAGATTCCCCCCCTATTTTTTTTGTAGTCTTCATCAACCCTATAAAGGGGACCCGGGCTTGACTTCTTTTTGTCCTTTTCTGCCTTTTCTACAGTGAGACGCACGTGGAGACTCGCGTTTTGTTTGTTAAGAATTCTCCGGACGTCGACTTGCCGCCGGATTGACTTCAGGTTGACTAGCACCTAATTGAACTTCATGGGAAAACCCAACGGGTCCCTAAAGTATTTATCTTTGTATGATTTGAATCCACATGCATGTATTTTCATTCCGCCCGTGAAGTGCTTGATAAAATACTCACTCGTCATGATTAGAGCCAATCGCTCGACTTATCGTGGGATTTATGTTAGAAACTTGCGGGGCTTGTGCTGCACATCATGCACTTGTCTGAATGTCTCGAAAAGACTTTATAGACCCCGGACTTTTAATAATTCATGGAGCGGGTGCACATGGCTTTGTACCACTCCTTTGTTGTATTTGATGAAAGTATTCATCATTTTAATTTCTGAAATAACTCTGTGATTTTATCAGAAATTATCCATGAACTTTTTAGGGTCCAACAGCAGACAACAGTAAAGAAGAATAGCTGCATCTCAACTAGTGAAACAATCTAACTTGCAGTGCTGAAAATTAAAATGTTTGGACAATCGTGAATGATATTTGTTCTAAAGATTTTAGTGATAGATCATTTTAGAAAAAAAAGTTTTTTTAGTAGTTTCAAATTAAAATTCTCCTGGTTTTCAATACTTCCTGTTCTGGAACATTCAGTTATGGTTATCGCTGCTAATGAAAGTTATTTCTTCCTTTGTTTGCATATCCCCATTAATAGTTTTATCATATCTCCCTGGAATATGCACTATATGCTGATAATGACTTTTTATTTGTATAAATTTATCAGTTTATCAATATGTTTCTGTGCTGTGAATGCAAAGATGCAGATGCATCTTCCTTCTTGATGTTTTTTCTCGGAGAGTATTAGGGCTTATCTTTTTAACTGATGACCCTCTTCTCATTAAAAAAATCATGTGCAGAGTATATGCAGACTGGCCGGGCAACAGAGAAAACAGATGTATATAGCTTTGGGGTTCTTGTACTTGAAGTATTGAGTGGCAAACGACCCACCGATTCAACATTCCTAGAAAAGGGCCTCAATATAGTGGGCTGGGTATGCCTCTATCTCTGTGGTCTCCTTTGTATGAAGTGTTAGTGGTTCATGGAATGCAGGATTGCTAAATACTGTTGCCATGAAGAGGGTGACCTTTGTCCATTCTCTTAATTCAAGAAAAAATAAGCTCCTGATCTTTCACATGGTGATCCACTTTGTCCTCCTTGACTTTGCTTAGCGTTGACTCCCTTGCACATGGTGATATCCTTTTCATGTTCCATGTGAATGGTAGCTTTCAAGAGTCACAGCCAATCAAATGATGTTGGCTTCACTTTTTTCTTTTACTACAATTTTCTTTCGTGGGATTTTGGTCCTGGAGAGTCATTGTGCTTTGGCAGCTAGCTCATTTCATCTGAGATTTTACAAATTAGATACAACAAATTGTTTGTTTAGTTAGACAGATCCTCTGAAGCATCTCTCTCTCTCTGTGTGTGTGTGTTAGGGGTAGGGGGCTTAGAATGAATAAATGGAGAAACTGGTTAAAGAATCGTTGTCAATACAATTTATCTCAAATTTTAAGGTCTCAATTAGTACCACCAAAATGGAAAAAGAGTCATCAATATTATACAACTCAAAAAAATCTCAATAATATTGGATTCATATAAAAAACCAATTAATTCATTACTTGAACAATATTATTATGAAATAGACTCATGGACAGGAGAAAAAAAAATTCTTTTAAAAAACTACAAATATGATCTTTTGGCACAAATATGTGAATTGTGAAAATGGAGGGGGCTCGTATTTATGCATTGTCCACAGGTAAACAGGGACCAAAAAAATTCCATATACACAGAAAATACAGAAACCTGACTCTTCTTACGTCCTAGTATCTATAGATATTAGTACATTAGTAATTATTTAGTGTGCGTTACCCCCCACCCACCTAACACAGTTTTTTTCTTTTTCTTTTCATTTTCGTCTCTGATAAATGACTGATAGTAGGTGGATATTGATACATATAATTGCAATACATATTTTCTTTAGGGTGCCCTCCCCATTTTTTTTTCTCAGTAGTGTCTTGGGAGCTCTAGAGAGGTGTTGGAGAGCTACCAGAGGGACTGAGTAAAATTTTTTCAAGCCACTCGTCAATTTGAGGAGAAACCATTTTGGGACCCTACAGAAAAAATGTATTTCATGAGATGGCAATCCATGTATGATGCATCTCGTCAGGTATAGTTTTGCGCTGTCTTTTCTCTTTAGCCTCCAATTGAATGCACGATAGTGTATTTCCCCAGTTCCATTCGGCCATCTATGCCCATAATTACCTTTTGCCAAAGGTATACCTCACGCCAGCATACTGTTTTGTCCTTTTTTTTTTACTTGGATGTGGACTATTTTCATTTTTGTTAATATGTGCTAAAGAATATCTTTGGACAATAAAAAAATGTTTCGGACATGAATATTGACAGCTTCTAAGCTTTAGTTTTCAGAGCACTTATCTCCAGTCTGATCATCATTTTTTAAAGCAATTTTTACTCTTTTCTGATTGAACTAATCTTGTATGAATTCTTTTATGTTGCAGCTCAACTTTTTGGTCATGGAGAACCGGCAAAGAGAGATAATTGATCCTCACTGTGAAGGAGTGCAAATAGAGAGCTTGGATGCCTTGCTTTCAGTGGCCATTCAATGCGTGTCATCTAATCCGGAGGATCGGCCTACAATGCATAGAGTTGTGCAGCTATTGGAATCTGAGGTTATGACTCCATGCCCTAGCGATTTCTATGACTCAAATTCCGACTGAAGAGAATTGAGCACGTATCATCCTAGAAAAAGAAGTTTTTGCTTGCCAGAAGATTCCATGCAACTCTTCGGCTGCATCTGTTATCATTCATTCCATTCTTTTCTGCAGCGCTGTATCCATACGAATCGATTTGTTTCTTCTTCGATTGTTTTTGTAGTTTCACTTACGTGAGTTGACGAAGATGGTTCCAAAAGTTTCAGGGTTTCCTTGCCATGTAGCTTGCCTGTTGATTTGAGTGTCATTGATGCACTCCAAGGTGACTGGGGAGAGATGTGGATGATTGAAGATTTCGTTCAGAACCCAAGTCGGCCATTCTCTCTGATGTTCCCTGGATTATATATGGGCAAGTTGAAATTGCCCTGGTGAAATCGTTTGGGCACAGAGACTGCGAACACCAGGAATGACTCTGGCCCCATCTGATTAATTCGCCCTGGAGTTGTCAGATGATTTTTTAGGTGATGCGCTGGCAAACTAGTACCTGCAAACCGTATGCAACGTTGAGAAGGGGTTGAATAGATTCCCAAGTTGACCTGAAATGTATTAGATGCAACTCACAACAGTAAAAATAAAAAAATGGGTAATAATAGCAACAACTAATGTCTTAGTGTTTACATAATGACGGCAAGTTCTGTAGCGATTAAGGACTGGAGGAAAGTTCGAGAAAATGAAAAAAAAATCGACCCCCATATAAATGGGTCAGAGGGGATCAATGATATGTTGACGCACAGCGACATGCGATTCATTGTAAATTGGAAACTAAATAATCTCAATTTAACGCCACCACCGATTCGATGACTGGCTATGCATTGCTCATTTCTTTCATCCCGGAATGATGTGGATTACATCTAGAGTGGCCAATTCTACTCTATGGATTGGAGTGGCATTCTATTGCTTGTCGCTGGTATGCTGCAACTTACAACATTGTGGACACCCTAGCTATCCATGCGTATATTGTGCTCAACAATTAAATCTCCACACTCGGTTTCAGAAAGCAAAATGGCCGCACGCCAAGAGATTGCGCACATATTTCACATTGCACAAGGTTACATTGAGCGTTGAAAGTTCTCTACGCCTGTTATTCCATAAAGAAAGTTTGTTTAGAACGTAGGTGGAAAACAAGATCATCAGTTTTTTTTTTGTTTTTTGCTTCTTGTATTTTGCATTTTGAGTTTTGAGCCGGAGGCCTGAGAACCTACTGATGTCTTGTTCACATTCAATAAGGTTGGACTGTGGAAGATTAAACTGAATAAGATGGCTCGTATTTTTCAGGTTACGACCATATCGTCTCATATGTGCCAAGTGATAGAAATGGTACATGTTAAGTTACCTAAATACTAAGTACATCTAAACATTATGGCCATGTTTGCTAATCGGGTGAGGTTAACGCACTCGACCCGTAGGGTTGAGTGTGATAACCGACCCCGGTTACCGTCTTTGTGTGTGAGAGAGCGACGTGGTTCACATCGATTTCACTATCCTAATTTCGAAGAACCATGGCTGTCTGTGGAGATTTAAAATTATGAAATCCAATCCGACGTTGTGTCAGAGTTACGAATATCAAATCAGAACTCATCAATTTGGGAACATCTTTGTCCTCGTACATTAACAAGTGCAGCTGATTTCTAAACACGATGCTGATGTAAAAATTACAGAATTGTATATTGAATTTAGAGGTGGGGGATGGCTCACCTATATATAATCAATCTACTCTCAATCCTAATTCATTTCCTTATAAAAAAGGAGGAGAAAAAAATAAAAACACTAGGACTTGGGCATGCAGTGGGGTGATGCACTTGCAGAGGCATCATCAAAACGCCCCCGTCTATAACTCCCAATTAGCCCACAGGTATCGGAAGAGCCTACATAGATATGCATAATATTAACATTGATGCGAGCTAGTCTCAAAATAACAAATAATATTTGGACGATTAATATGGATCTCGCCGTCAGAGCTTGGAACATTCTGCCGGCGCAAAGGAGATCACGTGCTCCTCGAGGTCGAACCCTATGTGGAGGTTCTGCTGCGACCAGCTGCCGAAGATGGCGTCGCCGTCCGTCTCCTGGAACGACAGCATGCCGAAGCACCTCGCCCCGTCCTCGATGGGCACGAAGGTGCTGCTCCCCCGCAACGTCACGCTGGCTCCCGTGAACCCAAACACGATGTCTGGGATCGCAGCCTCGTCGTCTGGCCCTCGGAACCAGTAGCACAGCTCGAACTCTCCCTTGGGGTCCTCCGCGGTCTCCAGATGGACGTGCTCGGAGATGGCCGACTTCAGCGCGTCGAGCACGTCGGGGCGGAGGTACGTCAGGGTCGTCCCGGAGTCGATCAGGATGACCGCGCTCTGGTCGTCCATGTCAGAGGACTTCCTCACCGGTATCTTTCTG
Organism: Amorphophallus konjac; assembly: GCA_022559845.1. Classification (NCBI taxonomy): domain Eukaryota; kingdom Viridiplantae; phylum Streptophyta; class Magnoliopsida; order Alismatales; family Araceae; genus Amorphophallus; species Amorphophallus konjac. The sequence goes on along the minus strand of CM040123.1, from coordinate 68,112,823 downwards.
TCGCCGACCGTGATCTCGTCGAGAGACACGTAGTAGTCGTACGGCCCGATGTCGGAGAGGATCGGCGTCGTGACGGCGCTGGGGCCGGCCACCACGGCACCCTCGCCGATGTTCAGGTTGCTCGACGCGTTGAGCTCCGCCGGGGGCACCAGGCAGTAGGAGAACTTGCCTTGGATGGCGGGATGGAGCTGGTGCACCAGGGACGTGAGCCCCGGGCTGAGGCCGACGACCCCGGCGCTGCTGTTGCTGAAGAGCCCCCTGCTGCGGTGAGAACAACCGAAGGAGATCCCCGGGACGGAGATCTTCTCTCCCTTGGTGGGGGAGTCGAAGGTGAACGTCTCGGACGCGAGGACGCCGCCGGTGAAGGATTCGTCCGCGTACTCGTACCTGTAGCGGCACTTCCTCCTGCGGCCGCAAGTGCCCTCGATCTCGGCGCAGGCGTCGGAGTGGCAGGTCATGTTCTTGTAGGTGGAGGAGGCGCGGGGGTCGAACATGGGGGAGTCCTGCTGGTGGCATCGGCGGCACGGCTTGCAGTGCGTCCAGATGAGGTCGCTGCCGGTGTCGGGGTAGGCGAGGATGTCGACGGGAGGGGTGCCCAGGGAGAGGAACATGAGGTACTCTTGCTCGGCGGGGATCAAGTTGGTGGATATGGAGAGGCGGGAGGCCGCCGAGTGATCCGACCTCATGGAGTCGGGCTTCGCTGACCGAGAGAGGGAGTGGAGGTGGCTGAGGCGGGCGTTGGAGCGGCGGACGGCCGCCCGGGTGCGCTCGCATTGCCCCCGAGACGCGTTGAAGAATGGGGAGTGCTGGGACTCGCGGTGGAAGAGGGCGATGCGGAGTCCACCGGCGGCGGCCGTGCACGGGAGACCCAGCATAAGAGCTGATGATGAGATGGTGAGCACAAGGACAAGCGAAGAGAGCGCCATTAAGTGCCCGCTTAACGTCTCAGGAGAGGGAGAGGGAGAGAGAGGCCAATCCTACCTCGCGGCCACCTTATGTAGCCTCCCTTCCCTTTGCGTCGCGTCCTCTCTCTCTCTCTCTCTGCACACCCCAGAATGCATGAACAGCCATCCGAGAAATATGCAGTCACGGATTTCAGGCCACCCACTTAAAAGCTAATCCTGCATGGACCTGAATCACCTGATCCCTAGGCGCCGCTTTGATAGGGGGTTAGCTCCACTTGTCGTGAGGATAATTCTCATTTTGTTCTTTTTTTAGTTTGATAGAGGGATACAAATATTCGGGTTAGATTGAAAAATAACTCTCATCTAATCTGGATAGTGTGACCCACCTAAATAGGTGGAATAGTTTAACCCACCTCTCTTATCAAAATAAATGAGAATAAGTGGAGTGACAGACTAATCCAAGGAGGATATCCCTCCATTTATTTAACCCTCTATCAAAGCGGCGCTAGAAATTTTGGGAGCTCCTATTTTTGACAAGAGACGATTTGTAGTAAAACCGAAGAACAATTCAAAATGACATGCTTCCGCAGTGGTCTCTCTCTCTCTCTCTCGCTCGCTCGATCGCTCGTCCGGTCCAAAGGGTGGAAGAGGGGCAGTTTGGATATGCCTTCATTTGCATTACTGGACATGCGACTAAACTCGTCCGTTTGGACACGTTTCACAACGTGGAGGCACTGGACCAAGAAGTTGGGCCGAGTTAATGGGCCTGTTCCTTATGTCTTTCGGTTCATGAATATACTGCTTAATTAATTCCCGGTCAGGTGTTACTGAGGTGTAGTGGCCGACTTGCCTTTCGTTTCCATCCATATTAGAATACGAAGCATTGATCTATAAAATTACGTTGACTTTTCTGATTTTTATTTTCTGTTCACTTGTCATCTACAATAATTGTCAATTCTGAACAACAATTCATGTTCAGCTGTTGGCACATAAAAATAATATTGTCTCACTCAAATTTACAAGAATTGCCCGGGCCTCCCCATCGACGAATTTGGAAACACGAGCCTTAACGGACCCGCCAAACTAAGCTAACAATCAAAAGGTCAATACATATAAACGAGATGCATCAAGTCATGTCAAAATTGGGCCGGAAGAGTAGTTTGAGGCAGCGCTAATTATGATGAGTCCACTCGTTTGCAAAAATCTACTCCAGCAATTAATCTACCCAGGAGCATTAGTTATGAAAATGTTTTAAGGAGTCACCTATGGTGGCACAAAGATTGACAAGATCTTCAGGCCACGAGTCCAACGCACCAAACAGCTGATCAATCGGGCCTTGGGATGTGAAGATATAAAGCTTGGAAGATGGGTGTTTTATATATATATATATATGTGTGTGTGTGTGTGTGTGGAAAAATCTTATTACTGATATGAGATGAGATTGGTGCACATAGGGGTGGGTAACCATCTGCGATAGATAACTAGCACCTCTCTCTCGATCAACCAAGGCGATCGAGACCCACCAACTCATATATATATATATATATATATATATATATATATATATATATATAGAGAGAGAGAGAGAGAGAGAGAGAGAGAGAGAGAGAGAGAGAGAGAGAGAGAGAGAGAGAGAGAGACCCACTAACTCAGCCCATTATCCGTCCGAGACGGATAACTAGCACCTCTATCTCTCTTTATATATATATATATATATAGTTCGATTGACCAAGGCGATCGAGACCCAGGTCTAAATTAGACAAACCATATCATTCCTCTCAGCCTCCTGAGATTGTCTGTAAAACATTTCAGATACTACTTATCACATGTTTATATAAGGGCATAAATGAAAAGAGGCGCAAAAGAGAGCAATTAGAACTGGGCTACCAAGCCGGTCAGCCTGCACTGCACTGCACTGGCATTTCGTTAGATTTTGGGTTCCATCTGACCACTACCGGTCCACCCCGACTGGCCGGGCTCTTTCTTGCCAGCTAACCAGCAGATCTCAGACAGGTGCCGATACTCGTATACCATCATTTGTGGTCGATTTATCTTTGTTTAGAGTCGCAACCACCTCGTCTAACATTAATTCCCAGAAGTAACAAGGTCATATACACACTATATATGGAATGGGAAATATCTAGGCTGGTTACAGCTACTTACCCACACCTGGTTAATTATACTACCACACCTTTCACAAATTAGATGGAAGAATAATCTCTTGGCGCGGCCCTTGTAATGTGTGTCTTAAGTAAGGATGGCAGTATCGATTTTCGTATCAAGTTCAGTCAGGACCGAAATCAAAGCGTATCGATTTCAATTTTGGTCAAAATCGGTTCAAAATATTCAAAAAGATAAAAATTACAGTGAGCATGTCTGGTTTCGACTAAAATCATCCAGTTTCGAATCGAAACGGGTGAGTTTTAGACCGAAACGGTTGAGTTTCGGGCGAAATCGATCGAAACGGTTGAGTTTCGGACGAAACCGGTATCAATTTCGCCCAAAATTATTAAAATAAACTTTTTTATTTTTAAACTTACTACAGTGAGTAGATCCGAAACCGTTTCAATATAGACCAAAATCAATACGTTTCAGTCAAAACGTATCGATTTCAGTCGATACTATCATCCTAGATCCTATGGATTAATTATAAGCTTAAGTTCCGTAGGTATTAACCCTAAGGTCTCGAGTTCCATTAATACATGTCGTTACTTGCATCAAATTCGATCCACATGTTTGTGTACGACAGGTTGCAAGCAAATCCTTACATAAATGTTTTTAGATATGCAAAATGCCCAAAACACCACAATTTCATCAGCTAATAATGGCATTATCACGATTCATCACAATCAGTGAGTTACTCACGACTATTCCTTTGGGTTGTTGCTCTAAATGAAAACAAATCTTATGGTCATATATATAGGCCTCATCTCGCATCATGCATGGTGCCCCTGGGCATCGTGAACCGAGGGCCCAATGGGATTACACCTTAAGGCCACGTACACAACATTGACACGAAACACTACTAGCTACTTGTTTTGGAGTCCAAAAGTACAGCCATTTAATTATTCTTAGCAAGGGAAAATAAGAGATATATCAATTACATGTGTCGGTTCATTTCTACGGTTGACCTTGGGTTTAAATAAGATGTAGGTTTGACCTTCTCTGAGCATCAATTCAAAGACAAGAGCCATTTAGGAAGGAAATGGATAAAATTCTCAAAACAACAAGTAATCATGAGGAAGATAGTTCTTGCCAGCACATGATATAAATCTCATACAGTGATCACGTCTAAGAGAAGCACATCAGTATCTTTGGCCTAAACCATTGATGACTAATTAGTTATCATATTGTTATTAATCTAAAATAGATAAAATCTGCACAATCTCAATCCTATTCATCATTAACGGCATCTTACAGGGCCTTAAGATTGTTCTATGTGATCTAATCAAAATGATGCGCTATAACATGAGAACAATTTAATTTGATCATATATATCAGCATCTTAATTAGATTGCATGCATGGGACTAATATATATCACCATATGAAGGTGAACGATCCTTTTTCATACAGAAAGGGACAACAATTTAATTTGATTATCAGCATTTAGTTTGACTATATATAGCAGGGCGGCCCCTCTTATATATGTTGGCAGACTTTCCTCCCATTTGCTTCTTTCACTTTGGAGGTGGGGTTTATTCCTACCACATCCCATGGTCAATGTACGCCCCGTTATTGTCAGGTGGCTGAAACCCAGGAGCTGCAATTCTCAAGCTAACATTGATGTTGCCTTTAAAAGAAGCGTTGGAGTGGCGCATGGGGGTGGTGTGGTATTATGAGAAACTCCCCTGGTGATTTGATCTATGCATTTTCCTATGACCCATGGTCTCATACATTGTCATGAAGGCGGCTTTTGAGAGAATTGCAGTGGAATCTGTTTCTTCTATTTAGGTTAATGTGGTCAGGGGCTCATTTTCATATCCCTAAATGATATATATCTTTGCTTATGACACATATGTTACAGTTGGTGGGCCATCTTCAAGCATCCATTCAACACACACACACACACACACATATATATATATACTAGAGAGCCGACTCATACTCCTGACAGATTGGCAATTTGCCTGTACTTATCTTTCTGCCTCTTATTGGTCTACCCAGGCGAGCCTTCCCCATGATTGATATAAGAGGGACGTTCAGGCTAGATAAAGTTGGATGCCCTTCCATTAGGCCTTAGTCCTTGATTTTTGGGGGGAAATTTTTATGTTAGGGTCGAGAGCGTCATTCGATCAGATTTCATAACGATTTTTAGTTTAAATCATATTTTATGGATGACATTATACTCGAAAATAATTTTTCTATATTTCTTGAGGGTTCCCGCTTACATTTGGGCGAGTTGGGCTTGGGAATGACCTTCCGGACTTTATATCGAAAGGGGACCCTAAGCAGGAGGAGGCCATATGACCTGTCGTCTTACCCAGCCTGAGCAGCCAGAGGTCTGACCACCTAGAGGGCATTAGAGGCCGCCTAGTGGCTCTTTTGCTGGGTGGCCAAACATCTGGCCGCCTAGTCTGCTGGGCGGCCAGGGTGATGGCCGCCCAGGCTTCAGGGGGTGGCGGCCATAAATGTGGCCGCACAGGGTAGTTTTTGCTGGGCGGCCATACCCATGCCCTAGGGCGGCCAGATGGCTGGCCGCCTTGGTCAGTGAGTGGCGGCCATAGGGGAGCAGGGCGGCCTATGGCTTGGCCGCCGAGGGCTCAGTTTGCCCTTCGTCGATTTTTCAAAATTCTGCGCGATTAGTGATTCCGGCTCGCGTCGTATGCATCGCTAGCCAATAGATTAGCCATCTAGTCAGAGGTTCTTGGGTTTTCGTGATATAAGTCACCTCGTGATACGTTATATGTGTGTAATTGAATTAGTATGAACCGGTGGTATTCTAGTGGTTTCCGCTTTTACACCGAGGTTTTACCTCTAGTGACCCCCACTAGTCGTAGCCTTCCTTACGACACGCGGGTGTCGACCCACCTAGGAATGATGGAGCGGCTGTCCCGATGAGATGATTTTTAGGCTGGTTACCGTAGGGCCCCTTGCCTTTGCTGCCTGAGTCCGGGTTGGGGGGGAAACCAGCTAGTGGATCTGACTTGAAGCAGTTAGTCTGTGTATGCACATGTGGTTGAGGACGTCAGACACGTGCTGACGAGTGCAACCCCAACTAGTTCTTGTTCTATGGTTACTTAGTTACAGTGTCATTTCTGTCTGGGGTGAGTAGGGGAGACACTTGAGGTGCAGATTAAAACGTCAGTGGATGCATTAGACTTTGCTTCTAGTAGATAGTGCTCCTGTCACTTGAGAGGTAGCGACTCAAGTTTTCTACTGACGAGGTTCAGTGTTTCAGCAGCTCAGTGTCTCTGTTACACGTGATCAAGAAGTGGTTCCTTTCTATCCCTAAGAGTCATGTTCCAACAACGTAGCCGTGTTCCTTCATTGACTGACTGAGGGTTTACTAGCTTGGTAGCATAGATTCTAGCCCTTGGTGTACTCGAGGAGAGATACTCCGAGATAGGTTATTGTGGTTCAGCTTTCTGTAGCCCAACTTATGAGGATTCGATTTAACGTGGTTTATACTTAATACTCGAGGTATTCCATTGTTGCATGGGTTTTATGCAGTTGGTAGCTTAGTACGGTTATTCACAATAATGTTCTTCCTTCTTTACTCTCCTTCTTGGCCTATTGTTTAATGCTCTGTTTATTATCTTTTGTTGTGGTGGGGATCCGCGGGATCCCTACTGAGCTAATGAGATGAGGCTCACCCATTTTCTTTTCAGGTTCGGTGCACCTCCATGTCGTCTGAAGGTCTCATGCAACGCTTGCCAAGTCCTAGTGTCGTCAGCTTCCACAAACCGAGGTATGTCCCAAGGCTTTGTACTTTTTTTTGGTTGAGCTGTACTTTTGAGACTTGTATATCTGGACTATAATCTGTGTAAAATTGAATAAATTTATTTATAAATATAAACTTTAATCTCTACATTTTAATTAATGCATTCATTTTAGATTCTTGTACACTCATGTGACACCAATTTGAACCTTTCCGAGCTTCATAACTCATGGGTAGAGAGTCGAGATTCGGGTTGCGTCGGTTACTTTTCAGTATCCAGATCGAGGATCATGACAAGTGTCTTGCTTGATCATGGGGATCCTCCATCGCCCACTTGCCCGCTCTTGGAGGAAAGACAGCGCGGCAGGTATCTCAGCGACATGGGCCCGATACAGAGCTCGTTGGGATAAGTCTCGCAATGGCGGTTTCAATGTTCGTCCGTTGGCGAGTCTTACGGTGCCTGAAAAACACGAACATGGGGATCACTTCCATAGGCTGGCCAGGCCTTGATGGGCCTCGATCACCTGGGCTGTGCTTCAGGGCCGTTGGTCAGCTGGAGAGGGCCATTACGGCCCGGGCTACTTTGGACCGCAATGGGCATTGCGTTATTGGGCCGTGCTAGGCTTGGTGCATGTTTCCCTCCTCAATAATCATTAAAGATGAATGAAAGATATTTTTGATAATATACTCAATTGAAAGATATATTTGGTATAATTAATATTTATAGGAGTATTTATGTAAAAAATCTTAAAATCGCGTTTAGTTAGTATCGGGATAAATTTAGAGGAGAATTTGGTATTGGGATAAATTATGATGAGAATAGACGTAAGTCATTCTGGGTTAACTTATCCATATTCTTATTCTCATGTGCATTTGGTATGCGAGTGGATAAATATGCCAATATCCCTATTATTCGTTTGGTAAAAGATAGGGATACGAACGAGAATACGTGTTACAAATAGATTATTTTTCCCTTCTTATTCTGGGTTACAAAACATGATGTTATTCTTTGTTTGGTTGAGATTAAGATGACTTAGATAATTTTTTCAAATCTTCAACTTAAGGTTCATACTTATCACTTAGATAATTAATTAGTATTAATGATCATGATTATCACTAATAATGTACCTAATTAATTTTAATTGATAATCTTGATTTTTAATAGTGAAAATATTATTGAATTAATTTCATTATTAATTACGAGTGAATGAGGTGAATGAAGAGAGAAGGGTGAATGGGGGTGAATGAAGAGAGAAAAATGGGGTTGAGAAAAGGGATAACTCGATCATTCCAACTTTTTGTTGCAATAAGTTATCCCTAAATTAACCCCATTTTTGGGGTTAAGCCTATTCTCTTTAACCCGAGATATTCTCACTATTTTTTGACTCACCAAATAGAGAATGAGGTTAAAACGAGGATAACCCCACCTTAACCCTGTACCAAACATGCCTTATCCATATCTTTATTCTCGTGTTCGTTTGATTCACGAGAGGATAAGTATGGAGATAGCCATATTACTCGTTTGGTACAAAATAAGGATATAAAAGAGAATCAATGTTAAAACATGACTAATTACCCTTTTTATTCTGGGTCAAAGGACGTGATACTATTCTCTTTTTTGAATGGGACTAAGAGAATTTAGGCAAATTTTTATATCTCAACTTAATGAAAGGAACTACTTATAAATTAGAGCTAACAATCATTTTTACGACTAATGAAGATCCTGATTTAGTTTAATAGATAAATTTTATTAGTATTAATAGAAATATTATTATATTAGTTTTATTAATGATCTTAAATAGTACAAATGAAGATATTGTTTAATAAGATATTTTCTTAGTTTACAAAAATGTTTAGTAATAATGAGGGTTCCGTGCGGGAGGAGATCGAACGAGAGATTCGTTCTTACGAGGTAAGATGAGAGGGGAGGGAGACGAGAATAGGAGATCGAACGAGGGTTCCGTGCAAGACAAGAGGGGAAGGAGGGTAGAGTCGAACGAATTAGGGAGGAGAGAGAGTTATTTGGAGTAAATGAGATGGGGATAACTCATTCCACGGAAATGGTGGAATGAGTTATTCTCATTACTAATGAACCCCATTTTTAGGGATTCTCTCCTTCCCCTTATCACCATATATCTCCATCCAAATTTATTGTACCAAACGTGTAATAAGGTTAAAGTAAGGATATTCTTATGCTATTCCCGTATCAAATGTCATCTATAAGCGTTTCTTCGATAATAGAATAAGGGTGAAATAAGAGGTTTAAATTTGGAGCATAAGTAAAAAATATAATTTGATAAGATGGATAGAATTTTCCAACCCTAACTTAAAAGTTTCTAGAATAAGTCAATCTAACTAAATGTTAGAATTAATTATTGCATCCTCACTATCATAGATTTCAAAGTAAAAAGTTGAAAGAAGATAGGTCCCGATTCAAGGAGGGAATAATATTGCTGTGTGTGTGAACTAGGATCTTGACCCTAAATGGGAAAAGCAGAACAGATGTTATAGAGGTGGCGTACGTTGGTAGAGTGGTTAGACAGAGTGGTTGGGATCCCTCCAAATCATGTTGGAATTGTTCCATTTAAAATGAGTAGCACTGTAGGAAAATAGCAACATATAGGAGAGAGAGAGAGAGAGATTGGTAGGTAGATATATATATATATAGTACACTGGTGGAGCAGCATTAGAGAGAGAGAGAGAGGGGTGGTGCAAGTACACAGTGGTGGAGCAGTTGGAGTTCAAAAGTACACATCGGATAGAGGAGAGCAGTTATATCCATTCCCACCCTCCAAACCCAATCATTCGGCATTGTCCCCTTCACCCTCCCTCGCGTCGACCCATCACACGATCGACCACCGCCACTCCCTCCCCCCCCCAATTGCCATGCCCATGCCGAGGCCCTGGCGGCCGTTCACGGCCAACTGCTGCGTGGTCGAGGAAGGGACGACCTGCATCCTCCCGAACCTGAGCCGCTGCAGGCCGACGCGCTCCGACTTCTCCAAGAAGGTGGTGCAGCTACCCTCCTTCCGCCGGCTGTCCAACTCCGACCTCAGCAGCGGCTCCCCGTCGTCGGCCCGCTTCAACGAGGAGTTCGCCCTCGGGGCGGGGCTCCACGCCTTCCAGCTCGGGGAACTGAGGGCCATCACCCAGAACTTCTCCGCCAACTTCCTGCTGGGACAGGGCGGCTTCGGCACGGTGCACAAGGGCTACGTCGACGACAAGCTCCGCCACGGGCTCAAGGCGCAGCCGGTGGCCGTTAAGCGGCTCAACATAGAGGGGCTCCAGGGACACCGTGAATGGCTGGTGAGGAAGACATCTCTCTCTATATATATGTGTGTGTGTCTGTCACCTTTCAATTCCTTATAGATGTGCATGCATGCATGCATCTCTCTTGTGGTTTATGATTGGGAGGAACTCCCATGCGCGTTCTGTAGGCGGAGGTGATCTTCTTGGGGCAACTCAGGCACCCCCACCTGGTGAAGCTCATCGGGTACTGCTGCGAGGACGAGGACCGACTATTGGCGTACGAGTTCATGTCCCGGGGCAGCCTGGAGAACCATCTGTTCAGAAGTTAGTACACATCACTCGATACTATATATGACTCGATAATTTGGATGGTAAACGTATGCTCGAGGCAAATGAAAAATTAATGCTGGCACACACATATACACATGCATATAGAGATATAGAGCTGTTCGATCCCCGGTACAAATTCTTAGCTCGCCAGGTTATTAATTGTCCATGTACGAACAGAGAATAATTAATTAATCATGTAGTTTTGAATGAGTTTGGATTAATGTTTCACAATATGGTAGGGAGCTCTGTTTCCCTGTCCTGGGGAACCCGGCTGAAGATCGCCATCGGCGCGGCGAAGGGGCTCGCCTTCTTGCACGGCGCCGAGACGCCCGTCATCTACAGAGACTTCAAGACATCCAACATCCTACTTGACTCTGTTAGTAGTTCCTCACAGAGACTCCAACTTAGAATTAATTCCTGGAGAAAACCAATCCCAGCTCACGCAGCTGGAATTTTGACTGCTTTTAAACATCTAGTACTGTCAGTTTGGGTGTCATGTTTTGAGAGGTTGAGGTCTAATTAACGTACAAAAGCTGAGATGCTTCATTAATCTAAGAGAAAAAGAGAGAGAGAGAGAGAGAGAGAGAGAGAGAGAAATTGTAGGTATTGAGTTCAGACATTAATCAAATATACTACCAATTAATGAGATTAACTGTATTTCCGCAGGACTTCACGGCCAAGCTGTCAGATTTTGGCCTTGCAAAGATGGGACCTGAGGGTGAAGACACTCATGTGACTACGAGGGTGATGGGGACCCATGGCTACGCAGCACCGGAGTATGTCATGACTGGTAATGCTTTCACTACCGTTGGCAGTCTTTACCTAAACTTCATGAGATATTCGTACGTTTAATTTAGTGATCAGTCAGGGTCGCCTAAGCCCCAAGCGGATCCAATTATTTCAGCTAATTAATATTTTACTCCCTTAGAGTACTTCATTAGAATACTCATTGTTTCAGCTAATTAATATTTTACTCCTTAGAGTAACTTCATTAGAATACTCATTGTGGCTCCACCAGCAACTCATTTATCTTATATATGGAACGTTTTCCCATTAAATGGAGGTGATGATGGGATAGTATCTGCACCCAATATCAAAACAGACGTGTTGTAAGAAAAGATCGAGCTCGCACATTGTTCTGCTGTACATGGATCTTATATCTTGCAGTTTCTTTCTTTTCTGTCAATTAATAGGGGTTAGCGTCTCTTACTGAAACTGGATATATTGAACCCGGAAAAAAAGTAGTCCAGTCAACAATAATTCATATACAGACGATCCGAATTGCACATAATTAACAATTCAATCTATCAAGCACACGAGTACGGTAAATGTGGGGTTCTCTCTCTGATTTAACGACGTCGTTATATATAGGTGCCAAGATCATAGTTGCCATTTCGTGTTACAAAAGTGCGTTGCTCTACAGCAGAAAACCGCGGAAAGAATGTCCCTTGGCACTATTGCAAGTCTCTGTAGTTCTGATTAGCCCAACCTTTTGTTTTGCGGATCAAACCTGCAGAGGGTACGTACTAGCTAGGCCAAAGGCATCTTATTCTTTTTTTAAAGAAAAAGGAATGGAAATCAAACCACCTAAGAAAGGAATTAATTAAAACAGAGAAAATCTTCGAGGTTTAACTTGCAGTCTAGAGCTCCTTTATTATACCAGCAGACATCAACGATGAAACGAGATGAGCAGTGGATGGTGACTTAAGTACCTTCTGCAGGTCACCTGACGACCAAGAGCGATGTGTACAGCCTCGGCGTTGTTCTGCTTGAGCTTCTAACGGGAAGAAGGTCCATGGACAAGACCAGGCCGAAGAGCGAGGAGAACATAGTGGATTGGGCAAAACCCTACCTAACCAGCAGCCGGAAACTGCGCTACATCATGGACCCCAAGCTCGTCGGCCAGTATTCTGTCAAAGGGGCGCGCGAGGTGGCCTCCCTGGCGCTGCAGTGCATCAGCTCAAACCCGAAGGACCGGCCCCGCATGCCGGCGGTTGTCGAGATCCTTGAAGGCCTGCAGCACCTAAGAGACATGGCTGTGAACTCCGGCACCTGGGCTGCCACCCCAATGGCAGGAAGGAGGGTCATCTCTGCCAAGTCTAGGATGGACGCCAAAGGTGCTCATCGCCGAAATATTTCTCTATCTGCCAAACTGAAATGAATTTTATATATATATATATATATATATATATATATATATATATATATATATATATATTTGTGGTGGAGGGAGTGTGATTAATCATTAAGTATTCAACGAGAGGAGCAGGAAAAGGATCGCTGAACTGTAAATCCAAACCTGCTAGTTGTGAAATGTACATAAGATGTATAGATCATCGATCTCTGTCCATGAAGTAGCTAGCAATAGCATTTTAGTCATCCCTGTATCGATCGTAACGTCGAGGAAAATATGTAGTGGCTCCCGTTTATGTTCTTAATTACGATCACAAAATAATGAGTACCATCCCTGTTAATATAAATACGTCTCCCGATCGAGTAGATTTCCAAGGTCAGAAAAATGCACACTCAAGTATCAATGTGTGCGTGATGCAGAAAACGTAGATGCTTGGCCAACTAATGGCGTATATATTAATTACCATCAACTTTGTAGATATATAGGAACTACGTCAACAATCGGTGTAAAAAGGTTAATGGACCGATCTCTTATTTTGCAAGAGTTGTGCAAACAATTGTTACCGTACCCTCGTACTACACCTTCAAGATTTCTTTAGAGGGGGAGAACGTATGACTGTCCCGAGAAAACTTGCAAACATTGAACCGCATATCAGAAGGAGTCATGAGTGTGATTCCAGAGGATAACCCTATGATATTTAAGTCAAAGACGCGCACATATGAATGCTAAAGAATAGAGAGAGAAGAGGTGAGAGTTTCAGAGAGGGAGAGAGTGCTCGGAAAAACACCAAGTGTTCGGCGAAGAGGCTTGGAGTCTAGGGCAGTGGCGATCTCTTTGTATTTCTCTGGTGGCAGGAGCATGTCTGTGTGAGCATCTGCAGGTGAATAGCAATCTATACATTCTACATCCATATGGGACCTATTTATATCAGTTACTATGACGTCATCTCTTTCCTAACTTAGCGAGGGCGTGATTAGTAGAGCGATGTTCTGCTCGATCGTGGGAATCGTCTATTATCTACTCACCCGTTCTTTGAGAAAGGGTATCGTGGCGGGCATTTCGACGGCGTGAGCGTGATTCGGTGCTCGTCGGGATAAGTCCCATAACTCTGGCATCAACGCTCACCCATTAGTGGATCTTACGAGATCCGAGACACAGATGCAGGAGGATGGAGCTCGTGGATTGGCCAATCCCGAGTGGGCCTCAATCGGGCAACGTTCTTAGACTATGGGTCGGTTGGTGAGGGTCACTCTGGGCTTGACAATAGTGGATCGCACTGGGCCTGGCGATACAGGACCGCACTGGGCTTGGCGATTTTTCCGCTCCTCACAAGCCCCCCACTCCCAAGCAGTGAGAGTGCTCAGTGTAACGACCCGAGAATCTGATTACCGGGAAAGCCCGATAACCCGAGACTCGCACCGCCACCCACGAGCCCGAAAATTCAGAAGGGTTAAAAGGATGGTGTGGAGACTATACAAGTATCACAAATAATTACAGGAATTAAATAATTTATATAATTAAGCAGGAAATAAATAACATTTTAATTAATACATGGTCCACAAGATATAACAAAATAAACAACAGTAGTCCACAACTAGTACAGAGACAAAAAAAAAAATATAGCTACACGGGACATACCCCGGCTCTGACCTCTGGCACTAACGCTGGGCACCTGAATCACGCTGAGCCTCAGTCGCGCTCCTCTGCGGCGCCTCGCCTGAAACACGGTGAAAACATACAGGGAATGAGTCTCGGAACCAGACTCAGTAGGGATCACTCAAACCCTACCTCGTAAAACGGGAAACCACTACGCTAGCGGTTAAGCGAGTACCTCGAAAATGAAAGCCCTACTACTACAAACACCGGTCACACTGCACGGAAACCGACGCACGTGTCAGGGCGAAACGACCGGAACACAGCGGTCAACCCGATCAAAACCAGAAGGTCGAAGTCACAAAGACTGACTGACAGTTTGTCACTCCCGACTCGACAGGAGTACCTTCCACTAGAAGCAAGGCCGGATGTGTCCATTGACGTCTTAGTCCGCACCTCAGGTGTCCGCCTGGCACGATAGCCCCCGGCGGAGGCAAGGACACCGTACAAGTAACCACAAACAAGTGACTAGCTGGGGTCACGCCTGTCAGCGTGGGTCCAACCGCCCCCAACCACGTGTGCACACACAGACCGTCCGTCCCTGGTCTGGCCCTCTGACTGGCTTTCCCCTCAGCCAGACTCTGGCTGCTAGACGCGGAGCCCGACGAAAACTAGTCTAAAACCGTCCTCAGGGCAGCCTCTCCACCACTCCCTGGTGGGACCACTAAACGTGTAAGCATGCTACGACTAGTGGAGGGTCACTACGGAGTAGACTCTCAAGTCAATGGAAAATAACGTCCGCATCCGACGACGTACGGGGACTATCCCACGTACTAGCACCGTCGCACGGCGACCACAGTCGGGAAATAAACGGGACTACGAACCACCCGGTGCAGTCCTGAGCCTAGCGGTCTACTCTAGATGCGCCACAGGCTCTGACGGTCTATCACTGGGCCGTCACAGCCGTCTGACGGTCCAACACAGGAGCGTCACACGTTCGGTGCAAAACCAACTGTGACGCGCCAACCCTGGTGCGTCACGGTCTGTGACGCGCCAGCCCTGGTGCGTCACCGTCTCTGACGCACCCAACCTAGTGCATTAATAGACGAGAGGAAACATTTTGTGACGCACACCTCTAGGGGCGTCACAGTCTCTGACGATCCTACCCAGGAGCGTTAGAAGAATAGGCTGCGTCAACTCTGACGGTCCCATGTAGGGGCGTCACAAGGCTATGACGCGCCAGCCCTGGTGCGTCACAGGCCTTGACCCCCAACGGTCAAAAACCAACGGTCAAGTGCCAACGGTCGGATCGTCACCTGACGGTCCTACGTAGGCACGTCAGAGCGCCGTGGCGACCTATCGTGGGACCGTTACACCCACTGACCAATCAGTTGGCAAAATAGATACTGTGACGCACCCAACATGGGCCGTCACAAGCTGTGACGGTCACTGGAAGGACCGTCACACCGACCCGATGGCGAAACGGCGTGAAACGCCCAAAAACTCCAACCACGCCCCCATGCCTCCATAGGAGAGGGGGAAATCAAGGGGGAAGACCCCTGGGGACCCCTAGCATGCTTCTAAGCCATCAAAACACCGGATCACAGCCTAAAAACATAGATCGGGCGAACTCTCCCCAAATCATGGAAAAATCCAAACCCGCATGAACACCCATCTCTTGGCCTCCCCTCGGCCTACAAATCACAGGAATGGAATGCGGAGAGCTAGGGAACGTCACCCTACCTCGATCTCACCTCGAGGCGCACCGGATCGACCACGAATCACGAAGAAAGCTTTTAGAATCCTTGCTCCTTCACGCTTCCCATGAACACCGCACGCCCACAAGATCGCCTCGCCACCGCCCACGTCGCCGCGCCGTCGCCCCGCCGCCGTCTGCAGCCGGAGAGAGGCCCGCCGTGGTCGAATGGGAGAGAGAGGGAAAGAGGGGGGTGCTCACGGTGGGAGGAAGAAGAAAGAGGAAGAAGAAGAGAAGGTGGGGGAGAGAGAAAAGAGAGGGGTATTTATAGAAAATCCAAAAAATACCAAAAAATTAAAAATTACACATCCGCGATTCTCGGAACGCACCGATCGCAACGGTACCACTCTTATCTAGGTGAACGACCCGATTCACCCGCAACGAGGTTCCGAAGAAATTACCAAAACACACACCGGGAATCGGAAAACACGCGCGGAAAAGTCGCGGACACGCTCCGGGCCTCCGAAACAACTCCGGATCGTGCCGATCCGAACACGAAAGATGTTCGAAATGAAATTTCAGATATAACGGAGCTGAATATTCTAAAAAAGCAGATCCAGGACCCGAAAAGAAGGATCCAAAAGGTCTGGGATATTACAGCCCTCACCCTTTAAGGGAATTTCATCCTCGAAATTATTAACAAAACTCAGGGGAAGAAGAGGGGACTCACTCGAACAGATAAGGGAACTACTGACGCATCTCGTCCTCACGCTCCCAAGAAGCCTCACCACCAGAGTGTCGCTGCCACACCACCTTGGCCAAGAGGATGACCTTGTTCCGCAGGCGATGCTCTCGCCTATCCTCAACGCGGATGGGAAACTCTGGGAGAGAAAGATCTGGAGTCACCTTGGGCCAAATAGAATCCTCAAGCACATGAGAGTCATCGGGCATATACTTCCGCAATATCGAGACGTGAAACACGTCATGCACCGACGCCAACTTAGGGGGTAACCGCAACCGATAAGCAACCTCACCGATGCGCTCCACAATGTGGAAAGGACCAATATAGCGGGGACACAGCTTCCCACACCGCCCAAAACGCATCACCCCCTTCATCGAAGAAACTCTCAAGAACACACGATTGCCAATGGCGAAAACGAGTCAGCTTCCCACACCGCCCAAAACGCATCACCCCCGACTCTGGGCCGTTAACATGTTCTGACGAACCAGGTGCACGACATTCACGCACTGCTGCACCAACTCCGGTCCTGTCAAAACACGCTCACCAACCTCGAACCAATCAAGTGGAGTCCGACACGGACGCCCGTACAACACCTCATAAGGAGCCATGCCGATGCTTGAATGATAGCTGTTGTTGTAGGCAAACTCCACCAACGACAGGTGGTGAAACCAACTCCCTTGCCACTCCAGGCAACAGGATCTCAACATATCCTCCAAGGTCTGAATGGTCCTATCTGACTGACCATCTGACTGAGGATGATACGCTGAGCTAAATGCCAACTCCGTGCCAAGAGCTCGCTGGAAACTCCTCCAGAATCCAGAAGTGAAACGCGGATCTCGATCTGACACAATGGAAATAGGAATCCCATGCAACGGAAGGATCCGCTCCACATAAAGACGAGCCAACTTGGCCACGCTCCAGCTGACTTTGATCGATAACAACTGAGTCACTTTCGTCAGCCTATCCACCAACAACCAAATACTGTCCTGCTGTAACGACCCGAGAATCCGATTACCGGGAAGGCCCGATAACCCGAGACTCGCACCGCCACCCACAAGTCCGAAGACTCGGAAGGGTTAAAAGGATGGTGTGGAAACTACATAGTTATCACAAGTAATTGTAGAAATCAAACAGTTATGATATTAAGCAGGAAATAAGATAACAATTTACATGGTCCACAAAATAAAATAACCACGACTAGTACAGTGACAAGAAAGAAAAGTACAGCTACACGGGACATCCCCCGGCTCAGACCTCTGGCACTACCTCTGGGCACCCGCACCACGCTGCGCTCCTGACGCGCTCCCCGAAGGTGGCGTCTCACCTGAAACACGGTGAAAACACGCAGGGAATGAGTCTCGGAACAAGACTCAGTAGGGATCACTCGAACCCTACCTCGCAAAGCGAGAAACCACTACTCTAGCGGTAGGAGAGTACCTCGGAAAGGAAAACCCTGTACTCTACAAAGCAAGACTCTACGGCACACAAACCGACACACGTGCTATGAAGAGAAGATCGAAGCTCAACGGTCACCGACAAACCCGAAGGTCGAAAACACACGACTGACAGTCTGACACTCCGTACTCGACAGGAGTACCACCCACTAGAAGCACAGCCGGTAGCGTCCCCTGACGTCTTACACCGCACCGCAGGTGAACCGCCTGACGTGGTAGGTCCTACCCGAGGCGCAAACACCGAAAAGTAACTCACAACAAGTGACTAGCTGGGGTCACGCCCGTCGACGTGGGTCCAACCGCCCCCAACCACGTGTGCACACATAGACCACGCGTCCTAGGTCTGGCCCTCTGACCGGTTTTTCCCCGCAGCCGGACTCTGGCTACGACGAGGGGCCTACGGTAACCGGTCCACAAACCGTCTCGAAAGGTGGGTGCCCGTACACCACTCCCAGGTGAGACCAGCACCGCGTACTGGTGGGCTACGACTAGTGGAGGGTCGCTAAAGGAGTAGACTCTCAAGTCACGGAAAACAACGCCCAAGCCCGAAAACGTGTGGGAATCACCCCACGCACTAGTCCCGTCACACGGAGACCACGGTCGGAGAAAAGTAAGGTTGCCACCCTCATGGGGCAACTCAGGAAGTGGCGGTCTACCCTCAGACCGTCACTGCCAAATGGCAGTCCACTCTAGGGCCGTCACTTAAAATGGCGGTCTAAGGCGGACCGTCACTCAACACGGGGGAAAGGGAAGTAACGGCCCAGGCCCAGCGCGTTACACGGATGTAACGTGCTTAGCCTAGCGCGTTACACGCCCCTCCACGGCACAGATTCAAAAAGGGATGTAACGGCCCTGCTCGGGCACGTTACTCACATGTAACGCACCTGGACCAGCGCGTTACATGGCCCTCACGCCTGGGATAAACACAGGAAGTAACGCTCCTGCCCCAGGGCGTTACACGCATATAACGCACCTAGAATGGCGCGTCACATGGCCTGACCCCCAACGGTCAAAACCAACGGTCGAAAAGCATGTGACGGCCCAGCCCAGGGGCGTCACTAGCAAACGGCGGCCAGTCGCAGTACCGTTACAGCCCTCGACCCCAAAGGCCAACACCCAGGGAAGTAACGCACCCCTCTAGGGGCGTTACAAGCATGTGACGGTCACTGGAGTGACCGTCGCTTGCCCCAGAGCACGCTACGGCGGGAAAACCCC
The DNA here is from genome assembly GCA_022559845.1 of Amorphophallus konjac. Lineage (NCBI taxonomy): Eukaryota > Viridiplantae > Streptophyta > Magnoliopsida > Alismatales > Araceae > Amorphophallus > Amorphophallus konjac. The sequence goes on along the minus strand of CM040123.1, from coordinate 68,093,626 downwards.
AAAAACACCAACCACGCCCCCGTACCTCCACCGGAGAGGGGGAAAACAAGGGGGAAGACCCCTGGGGACCCCTAGCATGCATCTAAGCCACCAAAACATAGAATCATGGGCTAAAACCATAGATCGGGCGGCTCACCCCCAAAACATGGAAAACCCCCAAAAATGCCCAAACATGCCTCTCTCGGCCTCCCCGCGGCCTACAAACCACGGAAAAGAACGGCGAAGAGCTAGGGAACGTCACCCTACCTCAATGGAGTGAATGCTCCGCCGGATCGTCCACGAATCGCGAAGAACGCTTGAAAACCCTCGTTCTTCCTTAAGCTTCCCACGCTCGCCGCACGCCCCCACGACCGCCTCGCCGCCGCCCATGTCACCGCGCCGTCGCCCCGCCGCCGTCTGCAGCCGGAGGGGAGCTCGCCGTGGCCAACCGGGAGGAAGAGAGGGAGAGGGAGGGAGACACGGTGGAGGAGGAAGGAGGAAGGAGGAAGAAGAAGAGAGGAAGAAGAAGATGGTGGGGGAGAGAGAAAAGAAAAAGGGTTTTATAGAAAAACCTGAAAAATGCGGAAAATACCAAAAATTAGGAAATTACACCCCCACGATCCTCGGAACGTACCGATTGCAACGGTACCACTCGTGCCCGTGTGAACAGCCCGGTTCACCCGCAGCGAGCGTCCGAAGAGAAAAGCCGAAACCCGCGCCGGAAGTCGGAAAACACGCACGGAAAAAGCCGCGGAACGCCTCCGGGCCTCCGAAACGACTCCGGATCGCGCCGATCCGAACACGAAAGATGTCCGAAACGAAATTTCGGACACAACAGAGCCGAACACTCCGAAAACCAGATCCGGGACCCACGAAGAAGGATCCGAAAGGTCCGGGATATTACAGCCCTCCCCCCTTAAGGAATTTCGTCCTCGAAATTGAGAACAACCAGAGGGGAAAGAAGAGGAAGACTCACTCAAACAGATACGGAAACTGCTGACGCATCTCGTCCTCACGTTCCCAAGAAGCCTCACCACCAGAGTGTCGCTGCCACACGACCTTTACCAAGGGAATGACCTTGTTTCGCAGGCACTGCTCTCGCCTATCCTCCACGCGGATCGGAAACTCTGGGAGAGAAAGATCTGGAGTCACCTCAGGCCAAACGGAAAACTCGAGCACATGAGAGTCATCGGGCATATACTTCCGCAACATCGAGACGTGGAACACGTCATGCACCGACGCCAACTCAGGAGGCAACTGCAACCGGTAAGCAACCTCACCGATGCGCTCCACAATCGCGAAAGGACCAATATAGCGGGGACTCAGCTTCCCACGCCGTCCAAAACGCACAACCCCCTTCATCGGAGAAACTCTCAAGAACACATGATCGCCCACGGCGAACTCGAGGGGCTGCCTCCTACGGTCAGCATAGCTCTTCTGCCGACTCTGGGCCGCCAACATGTTCTGACGAACCAGGTGCACAACATCCACACATTGCTGCACCAATTCTGGTCCCGTCAAAACACGCTCACCCACGTCAAACCAATCGAGTGGAGTCCGACAAGGACGCCCGTACAATGCCTCATAAGGAGCCATGCCGATGCTCGAATGATAGCTGTTGTTATAAGTAAACTCCACCAACGGTAGGTGATGTATCCAACTCCCCTGTCACTCCAGGCAGCAGGATCTCAGCATGTCCTCCAAAGTCTGAATGGTCCTCTCAGACTGACCATCTGACTGAGGATGATATGCCGAGCTAAATGCCAACTCCGTGCCAAGAGCTCGCTGGAAACTCCTCCAGAATCCAGAAGTGAAGCGCGGATCCCGATCCGACACGATCGAAATGGGAACCCCATGCAACGGAACGATCCGCTCCACATAAAGACGAGCCAACTTAGGCACGCTCCAGCTGACCTTGACCGGTAGCAACCGAGTCACCTTCGTCAGCCGATCCACCAGCAACCAAATATTGTCCTGCCCACTCGGGGTTCTTGGCAACCCCACCACAAAATCCGTGGTCACATGGTCCCACTTCCAAGCAGGAACATCCAAGGGCTGGAGAGTACCGCCTGGTCGCTGATGCTCCGCCTTCACCTGCTGACAGATCAGGCACCTGGCCACAAATTCTGCGACATCTCTCTTCATGCCAGGCCACCAGAACTGCCTCCGCAAGTTCCGATACATCTTCGTCGCACCCGGGTGTACAGTGTACCTGCTCCCATGAGCCTCGCGTAACACCGCACGACGAACCTGCTCCTCAGCTGGGACGTACAACCTGCCACGAAACCTCGCAGCACCGTCCTCGCTGAGCTCTACGTCAGCCATAGCCAAAATCCGGGGCAACTCAGGGTCCGCATGTTGAGCCTCTGTCACCTGACGACGGATAGCAGGAGTGACAGTCAGACTCGCAAGCACAGCCAACCCTGGCTCCTGGGGAATCTTGAGCCTAAAAGATACCTCGGGCACTTGTTCCCACAGCCTCCACCTCCTCAACATCAAGGCACTGACCGCAACCTTTCGACTCAAGGCATCGGCGACGACATTCATCCTGCCTGGCTGATAAGACAGGGTGAAGTCATAGTCCTTCATGAACTCCATCCAACGCCTTTGCCTGAGGTTCAGGTCCTTCTGCGAGAACACGTACCTCAAGCTCTGATGGTCAGTGAACACCTCAAACTTCTCACCGTACAGATAATGCCTCCAGATCTTCAGCGCGAAGATCACAGCCGCCAACTCAAGGTCATGGGTAGGGTAGTTCTCCTCGTAAGGCTTTAGCTGCCGAGATGCATAAGCCACCACTCTACCATGCTGCATCAGAACAGCACCCAGTCCAACGCCGGAAGCATCTGTACACACCACGAAACCTCCCGATCCAGAAGGCAAAACCAACACCGGAGCCGAGGTGAGCAATCTCTTCAGCTCCCTGAAGCTCTGCTCACACTCCTCGGACCAAACGAAAGGTATATCCTTCCGCGTGAGCCTAGTCATCGGGGTCGCAATGCGGGAAAAATCCTGGATAAACCGACGATAATAACCCGCAAGCCCCAAGAAACTCCGGATCTCCGTCACCGACCTCGGCCTCGGCCATTGCATCACAGCCTCGACCTTGGCGGGATCCACGGAAATGCCATCACCAGAAATCACGTGCCCCAGAAAGTGCACCTCGCTGAGCCAAAACTCGCACTTGCTGAGCTTCGCATACAACTGGTGATCTCGCAACGTCTGCAGTACCACACTCAAATAGTACGCGTGCTCCTCAGCAGACCGCGAATAAACAAGGATGTCATCCACGAAAATGACCACAAACTGGTCCAAATACGGATGAAACACCCTCTGCATCAAGTCCATAAAGGCAGCTGGGGCATTGGTGAGCCCAAACGGCATCACCAGAAACTCATAATGCCCGTACCTCGAACTGAATGCAGTCTTCTCCACATCGGACTCGCGAATCCTCAACTGATAGTAACCTGACCGCAAATCAATCCGCGAGAACACTCGCGCAGACTGAAGCTGTTCGAACAAGTCATCGATCCGCGGCAACGGATACTTGTTCTTAACGGTCACTTCATTCAGCTGCCGATAGTCAATGCACAGCCGCAGACTACCGTCCTTCTTCTTCACAAACAACACGGGCGCACCCCAAGGGGAAAAACTCGGACGAATGTACCCCTTGGCCAGCAGCTCCTGCAACTGCGCCCTCAACTCCCTCAGTTCAGCGGGGGCCATACGGTAGGGAGCCTTCGCCAAAGGTCCCGCACCAGGTACAACCTCGATCACAAAATCGATCTCCCGCTGGGGAGGTAATCCAGGCAACTCCTCAGGAAAAATATCGGGAAACTCGCACACCACCGCGATGTCCTCGACATCCGGCTCCATCCGGTCAGACACAACCACTGACGCGAGAAAACCCTGACAACCTGAATCAAGCAACCGACGGGCTCGAATAGCAGAGATAAGAAATCGAGAAGAGGCGGAACGGATACCTTGGAAATAGAAGGTCCTCTTGCTCGGATGCTGGAAGTAGACCCTCTTCATCCCACAATCCACCACCGCTCCATGAGTCTCGAGCCAATCCATGCCTAGAATCACATCGTAATCCCGAAGCTGCAACGCATACAATCTGCCTGGCATACTCCGGCCATCGATCCACACCGGAACCTGGTCGAAGCAATACGGAGTGACCATAAAGTCACCCGAAGGCAACTCCACCGCCAAATCACAAGACAACTGGGTCACCGGCTCCTCGACGCTCGACGCGAAATCCTCCGAAATAAACGAATGAGACGCGCCAGAATCAAACAAAACCCGAGCCGCACAACCCAAAATCTGAACGGTACCTTCCACGAGCTGCGACGCCACTGCCTCTGCCCTGGTCAAGTGCGTGATCTGGCCTCGAGCCCTCTGCCTGCCTCCCACGCTGGCTGACCTGGGTAGCGGCGGATACTGTCCCTGCTGCTGCTGCTGCTGCCTCTGCTGCTGGGGAAACTGCTGCTGCGGCGGTCTCTGTGGATAGTCACGCGCCATGTGCCCTGGCTGGTCACACCGAAAACAGATAATCGGCGCCGTGCACTGCCTGCCTGGGTGGGTCCCACCACACCGTGGACAAGGTCCTCGTGATCCACCCCCTGATCCCTGACGCTGCAAAGGAATCGGCTGCTGCACACTGCCCGATGAAGCTTGTCCCTGATCCTTGGGCTTCTTACGGAAACCCTTCTTCAAGAACTTCTTGACCTTCGAGCTAAAAGACGCAGATCCTGTCACTGAAGCTGCCGATGCCGGTACTCCTGAACCACCCGACGCATGCTGGAAGAAACCCTACTGCTGGGTAGCCGACTGCTGGCTGCGACCTGACACGGACTGCCCCTGGCTGATCGGTCCTCGAGTCCTCTGCATATCCATCTCCAAGGAAATCGCAACACGAGACGCTGTCTCTAGATCAGTGGCCCCATTCGCGATCAAATGCTGCCTCAGCTCCAGCCTCAAGCCCTGTACAAACTGCGTGGTCCTCACCCTCTCATGCTCCATGACATGAGGTGCGTACCGACCCAGCTCGACAAATCGGGCCCTGTACTGCAACACGGACATGTCACCCTACACCAGCTCCAGAAACTCCCGCATCCGCTGCGTAGCAACGACGTCTGGACAGTACGTACGCTCGAAAGTATTGACAAAGTCACCCCACTCGACCTGCTCAAGTGGACGAAGCTGAAAGGACGTCTTCCACTCGGAAGACCACCACCTCCGAGCCGTACCCTGCAACTGGTTGTAGGCCAACACCACTCTGTCCTCGGCAGTACTTTTCGCAGAACTGAACACCCGCTCCATCTCATCGAGCCAATCACGAGCCGCATCAGGGTCTGCCTGGCCGCTAAAGTAAGGTGGATGAAACTGCATGAAGTCCCTCACTGCTCGGCCCGGCCCACCCCTGACTGACGAGCCCTCAGCAGCCTCTCCGCCAAACTGCTGAGACATGAGATGGTACATGCCACGGAAGAAATCCTCGGCCCCCGGAGCTCTCGCAGCATCCGCGGCCTCGGTAGCTCCCGGAACTCTGCTATGCTCCTCCTGGTCCCTCTGGACCCCCTGCTGGATCTCCTGACCTCCAGCCGACTGCCCCTGCTGAGAGCGAGAACTCCTCCTCGGCGCCATCCTCGCTCCTGAAGCACAAGACAGAAAACACGAAAACGGCAATGTCAGAATAAAACACGCGGTGCCCAAGGCCAGCGTCACCTGTACATCATCGCCATGGACTAGTGGACCACTACAATTACCTATGATTCCCATGTAATTCCACAACCGCGCTCTGATACCAGCTGTAACGACCCGAGAATCCGATTACCGGGAAGGCCCGATAACCCGAGACTCGCATTGCCACCCACGAGTCCGAAGACTCGGAAGGGTTAAAAGGATGGTGTGGAAACTACATAGTTATCACAAGTAATTGCAGAAATTAAATAGTTATGATATTAAGCAGGAAATAAGATAACAATTTACATGGTCCACAAAATAAAATAACCACGACAACAGTCCACGACTAGTACAGTGACAAGAAAGAAAAGTACAGCTACACGGGGCATCCCCCGGCTCAGACCTCTGGCACTACCTCTGGGCACCCGCACCACGCTGCGCTCCTGACGCGCTCCCCGAAGGTGGCGTCTCACCTGAAACACGGTGAAAATACGGAGGGAATGAGTCTCGGAACAAGACTCAGTAGGGATCACTCGAACCCTACCTCGCAAAGCGAGAAACCACTACTCTAGCGGTAGGAGAGTACCTCGGAAAGGAAAGCCATGTACTCTACAAAGCAAGACTCTACGGCACGCAAACCGACACACGTGCTACGAAGAGAAGACCGAAGCTCAACGGTCACTGACAAACCCGAAGGTCGGAAACACACGACTGACAGTCTGACACTCCGTACTCGACAGGAGTACCACCCACTAGAAGCACAGCCGGTAGCGTCCCCTGACGTCTTACACCGCACCGCAGGTGAACCGCCTGACGTGGTAGGTCCTACCCGAGGCGCAAACACCGAAAAGTAACTCACAACAAGTGACTAGCTGGGGTCACGCCCGTCGACGTGGGTCCAACCGCCCCCAACCACGTGTGCACACACAGACCACGCGTCCTAGGTCTGGCCCTCTGACCGGTTTTCCCTCGCAGCCGGACTCTGGCTACGACGAGGGGCCTACGGTAACCGGTCCACAAACCGTCTCGAAAGGTGGGTGCCCGTACACCACTCCCAGGTGAGACCAGTACCGCGTACTGGTGGGCTACGACTAGTGGAGGGTCGCTAAAGGAGTAGACTCTCAAGTCACGGAAAACAACGCCCAAGCCCGACAACGTGTGGGAATCACCCCACGCACTAGTCCCGTCACACAGAGACCACGGTCGGAGAAAAGTAAGGTTGCCACCCTCATGGGACAACTCAGGAAGTGGCGGTCTACCCTCAGACCGTCACTGCCAAATGGCGGTCCACTCTAGGGCCGTCACTTAAAATGGCGGTCTAAGGTGGACCGTCACTCAACACGGGGGAAAGGGAAGTAACGGCCCAGGCCCAGCGCGTTACACGGATGTAACGCGCTTAGCCTAGCGCGTTACACGCCCCTCCACGGCACAGATTCAAAAAGGGATGTAACGGCCCTGCCCGGGCGCGTTACTCACATGTAATGCACCTGGACCAGCGCGTTACATGGCCCTCACGCCTGGGGTAAACACAGGAAGTAACGCTCCTGCCCCAGGGCGTTACACGCATATAACGCACCTAGAATGGCGCGTCACATGGCCTGACCCCCAACGGTCAAAACCAACGGTCGAAAAGCATGTGACGGCCCAGCCCAGGGGCGTCACTAGCAAACGGCGGCCAGTCGCAGGACCGTTACAGCCCTCGACCCCAAAGGCCAACACCCAGGGAAGTAACACACCCCTCTAGGGGCGTTACAAGCATGTGACGGTCACTGGAGTGACCGTCGCTTGCCCCAGAGCACGCTACGGCGGGAAAACCCCAAAAACACCAACCACGCCCCCGTACCTCCACCGGAGAGGGGGAAAACAAGGGGGAAGACCCCTGGGGACCCCTAGCATGCATCTAAGCCACCAAAATATAGAATCATGGGCTAAAACCATAGATCGGGCGGCTCACCCCCAAAACATGGAAAACCCCCAAAAATGCCCAAACATACCTCTCTCGGCCTCCCCGCGGCCTACAAACCACGGAAAAGAACGGCGAAGAGCTAGGGAACGTCACCCTACCTCAATGGAGCGAATGCTCCGCCGGATCGTCCACGAATCGCGAAGAACGCTTGAAAACCCTCGTTCTTCCTTAAGCTTCCCACGCTCGCCGCACGCCCCCACGACCGCCTCGCCGCCGCCCACGTCACCGCGCCGTCGCCCCGCCGCCGTCTGCAGCCGGAGGGGAGCTCGCCGTGGCCAACCGGGAGGAAGAGAGGGAGAGGGAGGGAGACACGGTGGAGGAGGAAGGAGGAAGAAGAAGAGAGGAAGAAGAAGATGGTGGGGGAGAGAGAAAAGAAAAAGGGTTTTATAGAAAAACCCGGAAAATGCGGAAAATACCAAAAATTAGGAAATTACACCCCCACGATCCTCGAAACGTACCGATCGCAACGGTACCACTCGTGCCCGTGTGAACAGCCCGGTTCACCCGCAGCGAGCGTCCGAAGAGAAAAGCCGAAACCCGCGCCGGAAGTCGGAAATCACGCACGGAAAAAGCCGCGGAACGCCTCCGGGCCTCCGAAACGACTCTGGATCGCGCCGATCCGAACACGAAAGATGTCCGAAACGAAATTTCGGACACAACAGAGCCGAACGCTCCGAAAACCAGATCCGGGACCCACGAAGAAGGATCCGAAAGGTCCGGGATATTACACCTGCCCACTCGGAGTCCTCGGCAATCCCACCACGAAATCCGTGGTCACGTGATCTCATTTCCATGCGGGAACATCCAAGGGCTGGTGTGACGACCCAGAGCTCCGGATACCGATATACCGATAACATCGATACATCGATAGCAAGAATTGGGGAAGCCACCCAAGAGGCTGATGAGGCCCCTGAAGGGTTAAAGGAGTTTGCTGAGGAGTTGCATAACGAATTGGGACCGCAGGCGTGCAATATTAATTAGGTCAACAATTAATAAATAAGTGCAGAAGCAATTTAAAATATCAGAGTGGTAAAATATATACAATAGTCCAGATTTACAGATAAAAAGAGGCCCACTGAACAACTATACAGGGCATACCCCGGCACAAAAGAACAAAAAAGACAAACCGACACAGCTGGCACTCTAACGACGCTCGGAACAACCTAGAGAAGAACCGGCGGACGACTGGGGCGGCTCACCTGAAAGAAGGAAGGGTGAGTCACAGCCAGACTCAGTAGGGGTCACGCGGATCCCTACCTCAAACTAAACAGACAAGCAGGCAAATATACAAATAATTAGAGCATGCATTTAAATAATAACAGGCAGATGCACAATTTAATAAATAATAACGACAGGAAATAAATCTACCAACAGAATAAACCATCACTGACCAAGTGAAGTGAGAGACGGAACAACCCACTAGAAGAACAAGACCAGACGCGTCCCCTGATGACTTACACTGCGTCTCGGCAACTCACAAGTCTGGATCTCGACAAGCGAGAGGCGTAACAGGACCAACCCAAGTACTAGTCAGAGCAACACTCGTCAGTGCCAGTCCAAGTCTCCGACCACGTGTGCACACACTGACTCCTGCTTAGAGCCAGGCCTCTAGCTAATTTCTCCCCCCCCCCCCTGTTGGACGCAACGGTAACCGCAGGGGCCCACGGTAACTAGCTTACAAACCGTTCATCGGGAACACCCATCCACCTCTCCCGGGTGGGACGACACGCTCGATCGCTGGGCTACAACTAGTGGTTCCATCACAAGAAAAGAGAGAGTAATTCCATCGGGATCTACTAACAAGCCATCGCTCATAAAACAATTTAACCATGGCATATATATAGCAAGGAACACGTTAAATGATGAACGGGCAACATTTAAAACCAACAGGGGTGTGACGGTCTAGCACCCCCGCGTCACAGGGGTGTGACGGTCGAGGAAGGGGGCGTTACAAGGGCTGCGACGCGTCCCGTGGGGACTGTCACGGCGAGGCTGTAACGCGCCAGGGCAGGGGCGTTACTCGGACGTAACGCGCCTCCCCGGAACCGTTACACCCGCCCGAGGCTAAAAATAAAACTCCAGTTATACTAACGTTCTAACAGAACGTAACGCGCTCCCGGAGGCACGTTACGACGCCCTGACGGCCGCCCGACAGGCCGTTAGGCCAACCGCCATACGAAGTCAAACAATGGGCAAAAGAAATGTAACGGTCTGGGGCGCGGCCGTTACACCCACTGTGACGCACCTACTTAGGTCTGTCACAGAACTGTAACGCGTCCCATGGGGACGGTTACCAGTGTGACGGTCATTGGTAGGACCGTCACACCGTCTGGGTTACGGACGAGTTACGTTGAAAATCGAACTCCCTCCCGGTCAAGCCGGAGCGACGGGAAGACATGGAAAAGCTGTAGAACCTGCCAAACCACACGATTCTACAACCAAAGCATGCATCAAAACATAAAAATAATGACCATGGAGTGATTTTCAAGAATTTAGCCTAAATTACACTAACATGGAATTTTACATGGAAATTGAAGAAAACGACGTCGGATGGGCGTGCATGCTATGCCAATGCGATCCTGGCGAGGCAAGGATTCCATCCTCCTACCTTAATCGCGACGAAAACCGAGTTTGGGCCGCATGCAAGGGAGGGATCACCACGGCCCCTCTCGCCCCGTCTCACCTCCACGTCCCACGAACCACGACGAAGTTAGCACCTACGCATTCCTCGCGACGAGCCGGTTCCAAAGACACCTCCCACGCCTCGATCGGGGCCCGTCCGGACCGAATCCGAGAGAGAGGGAGAGGAGAGATCGTGAGAGGGAGAGAGGAAGAGAGAGAACGAGTGAGGGAGAGAGAGAGCTCGATGGGAGAGAGAGAGAGAGAGAGAGAGAGAGAGATATATATATATATATATATATATATATATATATTATTTTATTTTATTTTATTTTTTAAAAAAATTTAACTCTAATTGCCATTAATCTTGAACAAATTCCAATAAATGCCAAACGAACGCCTAAAAATCTAAAAAAATAGCCAAAACGATCATGACAAAACCTAGATCCGAACCACTAAGAATCCGCTTAAGACACGGGCGCTACAGTCCCTCCCTCCTTAAAGAAATTTCATCCCCGAAATTAAACGGAAGGACAAGGAGGAAACTGGAAGAAGATTAGACCTAACAGTAGGAACAAACAAACGAAAGGAACAGAAATGAATACCTTGAAAATAGAAGGCTGACTTCCCACGTGGCATAAAATAGACTCGCTTGTATCTGCAGTCAACCACGGCACCATACAATCCCAGCCAGTCCATGCCTAGAATAGCGTCATACTCGGCCAATTGCAATGCATAAAGCTTCACAGGCATCTGCCGATTACTGATGACGATAGGGGAATCTTCCAGGCATATCGGAGTGGACATGAAATCTCCGGAGGGTAACTCAACGAGCAACGCACAGGGCACTTCAGACATCGGCTCCTCAATACGAGCAAGAAAATCCTCGGACACAAAAGAATGAGTAGCACCAGAATCGAAAAGAACATGAGCTGGACGACCGAAAATCGAAACCATACCTTCTACCAGATTAGCTGCCACAGCTTCTACACGGGTGATGTGAGTGACCATGCCTCTCGGAGGACGGCCGACTGCAGAAGACTGCTGGGAAGAAACTGGAGCAGGTAGATAAGATGGCTGAGGTTGAGGCGGCGGAGGAAGACGAAACTGAGGCTGCTGCGGCTGGGTAAACTGCGAGAACTGCACCGGCTTCGGCTTCAGCGGATAGTCTCGAACTACGTGACCCGGTTGATCACAGCGATAACAGACGATTGGCAAAGAACACGGCACGCCTGGATGACTGCCACCACACCTCGGACACGGACGCTGCTGACCACTGGAAAAATCTTGACGCGGTCGAACAGAAGGAACGGATAGCTGACTTGGATCGGAAGGCGCCGGATGCTCAAACTTCCTCTTCGACTTCTTGTTCTTGAATTGCCAGAAGTGGGAGTCAGAAGAAGAAGAAACACCGCTGACAGCAGGAACGGTAGAAGGAACTCCTGGGACAGACGGCTGGTAAGCCGGCTGAAACTGCACAGCCGGCTGCACCATTCTTGCCTAAGAAATCCCTATTTCCATCTCCACTGCAACAGCTGTCTGGTACGCTGAATCCAGCTCAGACACTCGGGTAGCGAACAACGGTAGGCTCAGTTCTGCTTTCAGTCCGCGCAGAAACTGCTGAGTCTTCATAGCTTCATCAGCAAAAATATGGGGCGCGTACTTGCCCAACTCGATGAACTTATCTCGATACTGCAACACAGTCATGTCACCTTGCGTCAGCTCCAGAAACTGATACATCTTCGCTAACTTAAGGCAGGCTGGAGTGTAAGCACGCTCGAAAGCAGCAATGAACTCTGCCCAGGTGATTTGCCGAAGCAGACGGGAACGGAAGGCAACCTCCCACTTTGTAGTCCACCACGTGCGTGCGGTACCTTGAAGCTGATAAGTAGCCAACATGACTCTCTCATCATCCGCGCACTCCATCGATTGGAACACACACTCAGTGGCATCGAGCCACGATCTAGCTGCCTCCGGATCAGATTGACCCTCGAAAGTCGGTGGGTGGAACAGTAGGAATTCCTTTAACGCTCTACCACGACCACTGGGCACTTCTTCACGCAGAGCAGGGTTGACAGAGACTGGCACAGCTGGGGCAGAGGAAGTGCCACTCTCCTCCCGAGAAGCCCGAGCTTTCTTCCATCCACGAGGCAACATCTTGAATCTAGGAAACACACGATAACAGAAAACCATCAGTAATCACGAGAAACATCCTAAGCCAGCAATAGATGACTCAGTGGACTTACTCTGGACCAGCGCGAGTTTCAATTCCTAATACAAATCCCCAACACCGCTCTGATACCAACTGTGACGACCCAGAGCTCCGGATACCGATATACCGATAACATCGATACACCGATACCAAGAACTGGGGAAGCCACCCAAGAGGCTGATGAGGCCCCTGAAGGGTTAAAGGAGTTTGCTGAGGAGTTGCATAACGAATTGGGACCGCAGGCGCGCAATATTAATTAGGTCAGTAATTAATAAATAAGTGCGGAAGTAATTTAAAATATCAGAGTGGTAAAATATATACAATAGTCCAGATTTACAGATAAAAGAGGTCCACTGAACAACTACACAGGGCATACCCCGGCACAAAAGAACAAAAAAGACAAACCGACATAGCTGGCACTCTAACAACGCTCGGCACAACCTCGAGAAGAACCGGCGGACGACTGGGGCGGCTCACCTGAAAGAAGGAAGGGTGAGTTACAGCCAGACTCAGTAGGGGTCACGCGGATCCCTACCTCAAACTAAACAGACAAGCAAGCAAATATAAAAATAATTAGAGCATGCATTTAAATAATAACAGGCAAATGCACAATTTAATAAATAATAACGACAGGAAATAAATCTACCAACAGAATAAACCATCACTGATCAAGTGAAGTGAGAGACGGAAGAACCCACTAGAAGAACAAGACCAGACGCGTCCCCTGACGACTTACACTGCGTCTCGGCAACTCACAAGTCTGGATCTCGACAAGCGAGAGGCGTAACAGGACCAACCCAAGTACTAGTCAGAGCAACACTCGTCAGTGCCAGTCCAAGTCTCTGACCACGTGTGCACACACTGACTCCTGCCTAGAGCCAGGCCTCTAGCTAGTTCCCCCCCCCCCCCGTTGGACGCAACGGTAACCGCAGGGGCCCACGGTAACTAGCTTACAAACCGTTCATCGGGAACACCCCTCCACCTCTCCCGGGTGGGACGACACGCTCGGTCGCTGGGCTACGACTAGTGGTTCCATCACAAGAAAAGAGAGAGTAATTCCATCGGGATCTACTAACAAGCCATCGCTCATAAAACAATTTAACCATGGCATATATATAGCGAGGAACACGTTAAATGATGAACGGGCAACATTTAAAACCAACAGGGGTGTGACGGTCTAGCACCCCCGCGTCACAGGGGTGTGACGGTCGAGGAAGGGGGCGTTACAAGGGCTGCGATGCGTCCCGTGGGGACCGTCACGGCGAGGCTGTAACGCGCCAGGGCAGGGGCGTTACTCGGACGTAACACGCCTCCCCGGAATCGTTACACCCGCCCAGGCTAAAAATAAAACCCCAGTTATACTAACGTTCTAACAGAACGTAACGCGCTCCCGGAGGCGCGTTACGACGCCCTGACGACCGCCCGATAGGCCGTTAGGCCAACCGCCATACGAAGTCAAACAATGGGCAAAAGAAATGTAACGGTCTGGGGCGCGACCGTTACACCCACTGTGACGCACCTACTTAGGTCCGTCAGAGAACTGTAACGCGTCCCATGGGGAACGTTAGCAGTGTGACGGTTCCTGGTAGGACCGTCACACCGTCTGGGTTACGGACGGGTTACGTTGAAAACCGAACTCCCTCCCGGTCGAGCCGGAGCGACGGGAAGACATGGAAAAGCTGTAGAACCTTCCAAACCACACGATTCTACAACCAAAGCATGCATCAAAACATAAAAATAATGCCCATGGAGTGATTTTCAAGAATTTAGCCTAAATTACACTAACATGGAATTTTACATGGAAATTGAAGAAAACGACGTCGGATGGGCGTGCATGCTATGCCAATGCGATTTTGGCGAGGCAAGGATTCCATCCCCCTACCTTAATCGTGACGAAAACTGAGTTTGGGCCGCATGCAAGGGAGGGATCACCGCGGCTCCTCTCGCCCCGTCTCACCTCCACGTCTCACGAACCGCGACGAGGTTAGCACCTACGCGTTCCTCGCGACGAGCCGGTTCCAAAGACACCTCCCACGCCTCGATCGGGGCCCGTTCGGACCGAATCCGAGAGAGAGGGAGAGGAGAGATCGTGAGAGGGAGAGAGGAAGAGAGAGAACGAGTGAGGGAGAGAGAGAGCTTGATGGGGGATATATATATATATATTATTTTATTATTTTTTTTGAAAATTTAACTCTAATTGCCATTAATCTTGAACAAATTCCAATAAATGCCAAACGAACGCCTAATCCGCAAAAATAGCCAAAACGATCAGGACAAAGCCTAGATCCGAACCACTAAGAATCCGCTTAAGACACGTGCGCTACAGCTGGAGAGTACCTCCTGGTCGCTGATGCTCCGCCTTCACCTGCTGACAGGTCAGGCACCTGGCCACGAATTCGGCCACATCTCTCTTCATGCCAGGCCACTAGAACTGCCTCCGTAAATTCCGATACATCTTCGTCGCACCCGGGCGTACGGTGTATCTTCTCCCATGAGCCTCATGCAACACCGCACGATGAACCTGCTCCTCAGCGGGGACGTACAGCCTACCACAGAATCTCACAGCACCGTCCTCGCCGAGCTCCACATCAGCCATAGCCAAAATCCGGGGCAACTCAGGGTCTGCATGCTGAGCCTCTGTCACCTGACGACGGATAGTAGGGGTGACAGTCAGACTCGCGAGCACCGCTAACCCTGGCTCTCGGAGAATCTTGAGCCTGAATGACACTTCGGGCACTTGTTCCCAGAGCCTCCACTTTCTCAACATCAAGGCACTGATCGCGACCTTCCAACTCAAAACATCGATGACGACATTCATCCTATCCGGCTGATAAGACAGGGTGAAGTAATAATCCTTCATATACTCCATCCAACGCCTCTGCCTGAGGTTAAGGTCCCTCTACGTGAACACATACCTCAAACTCTGATGGTCAGTGAACACCTCGAACTTCTCACCGTACAGATAATACCTCCAGATCTTCAACGCGAAGATCACAGCCGCCAACTCCAGGTCATGGGTGGGGTAGTTCTCCTCGTGGGGCTTCAGCTGCCGAGATGCATACGCCACCACTCTACCATGCTGCATCAACACAGCACCCAATCCAACCCCGGAAGCATCTGTACACACCACAAAACCTCCCGATCCAGATGGCAGAACCAACACCGGAGCTGAGGCGAGCAATCTCTTCAGTTCCCTGAAACTCTGCTCACACTCATCAGTCCAGACGAAAGCGCATCCTTCCGCGTAAGTCTGGTCATCGGGGCCGTAATGCGAGAAAAATCCTAGATAAACCTTCGATAATAGCCCGCAAGCCCCAAGAAACTCCGGATCTCTGTCACAGACCTCGGCCTCGGCCACTGCATCACTGCCTCGACCTTAGCGGGGTCCATGGAAATACTATCACCAGAAATCACGTGCCCCAAAAAGTGTACCTCACGAAGCCAGAACTCGCACTTACTGAGCTTCACATACAACTGGTGATCTCGCAACGTCTGCAGCACCACACCCAAATGGTACGCGTGCTCCTCGGTAGACTGCGAATAAACAAGGATGTCATCCACAAATACGACCACGAACTAGTCCAAATACAGATGAAACACCCTCTGCATCAAGTCCATGAAGGCTGCAGGGGCATTGGTGAGCCCGAACGGCATCACCAAGAACTCATAATGCCCGTACCTCATACTGAACGCAGTCTTCTCCACATCGGACTCGCGAATCCTCAGCTGATAGTAACCAGATCGCAAGTCAATCCGAGAGAACACTCGAGCAGACTAAAGCTGCTTGAACAAGTCATCAATCTGCGGCAACGGATACTTGTTCTTGATGGTCACCTCATTCAGCTGCCGGTAGTCAATGCACAGCCTCAGACTACCATCCTTCTTCTTCACAAACAACACGGACGCACCCCAAGGGGAAAAGCTAGGATGAATGTACCCATTGTCCAATAACTCTTGCAACTGCGCCCTCAGCTCTCTCAACTCAGCGGGGGCTATACGGTAAGGAGCCTTCGCCAAGGGTCCCGTACCAGGCACAACCTCGATAACAAAATCGATCTCTCGTCGGGGAGGCAATCCAGGTAAGTCTTCCGAAAAAACGTCGAGAAACTCACACACCACCGGAATGTCCTCGACATCCGGCTCCATCCGGTCTGCCACGACTACAGAAGCGAGAAAACCCTGACAACCCGCATCAAGCAACCGACGAGCTCAAATCGCAAAAATAAGAAAACGGGAAGAGGAAGACCTGATACCTTGGAAATAGAAGGTGGGTCCATGAAGCCGCCGAAAATAAACCCTCTTCGAGCCGCAATCCACCAAAGCATGATGTGCCTCGAGCCAATTCATGCCCAAAATCACATCAAAGTCCTGAAGCGGCAACGCATAAAGCCTGGCCGGTAAACTCCGCCCTTCAACCCACACCGGAACCTCATCGAAACAATCTGGAGTGATCATAAAATCACCCGAAGGCAACTCCACTGTCAAATCACAAGACAACCGGGTCACCGGCTCCTCGATACTCAGCGCGAAATCCTCCGAAATAAATGAATGAGATGCGGCAGAATCAAACGAAACCCGAGCTGCACTACCAAAATCTGAACGGTACCTTCCACGAGCTGCGATGCCACTACCTCTGACCTAGTCATATGTGTAATCTAGCCTCGAGCTCTCTGCCTGCCTCCCACACTCGCTGACCTGGGTAGTGACGGATACTGTCCCTGCTGCTGTTGTGGCCTCTGCTGCTGGGGAAACTGTTGTTGCTGAGGAAACTGCTGCTGCTGCTGCTGCCTCTGAGGATAGTCACGCGCCATATCCCCTGGCTGGTCACACCTGAAACAAATCACCGGTGCCGTGCACTGCCTGCCTGGATGGGACTCGCCACACCGGGGACACGGTCCTCGCAATCCACCCACTGATCCCTGACGCTGAAAAGGGATCGGCTGCTGTACACTGCCTGATGATGCCTGCCCCTGGTCCTTATGCTTCTTATGGAAACTCTTCTTGAGAAACTTCTTGACCTTCGAGCCAAAGGACACAGATCCTGTCACTGACGCTGCTAGTGCCGGCGCTCCTGAACCACCCGTCGCATGCTGAAAAGAGCCCTTCTGCTGGGTAGCCGACTGCTGATTGCGACCTGACAAAGACTGCCCCTGGCTAATCAGTCCTCGAGTCCTCTGCATATCCATCTCCAAGGACGCTGCTACATGAGAAGTTATCTCCAAATCGGTGGCAGCATTCGCGATCAAATGGTGCCTCAGCTCCTGCCTCAAGCCCTATATGAACTGTGCGGTCTTCACCCTCTCATGCTCCATGATGTGAGGTGCATAACAACCCAGCTCAACAAATCGGGCCCTGTACTGCAACACGGACATGTCGCCCTGGACCAGCTCCAAAAACTCACGCATCCTCTGCGTAGCAATATACTCTGGACAGTAGGCACGCTCAAAAGCGCTGACAAAGTCATCCCACACAATCTGCTCAAGTGGCCGGAACTGAAAAGACGTCTTCCACTCGGAAGACTACCACGCCCGAGCCGTACCCTGCAACTGGTTATAGGCCAACATCACTCTGTCCTCCACAGTACACCTCATGGAACTGAACACCCGCTCCATCTCGTCGAGCCAACTCGGAGCCAAATCAAGGTCTGGCTGACCGCCATAGTAAGGTGGATGGAACTGCATGAAATCCCTCACCGCTCGGCCTGGCCCACCCCTGGTCGACGAGCCCTCACCAGCCTCTTCGCCGAACTGCTGCGACATAAGCTGGTACATGCCACGAAAGAAATCCTCGGCCCCCGGAAACCTCGCAGTATCCACTGCCTTGGTGACCGCTGGTGGTACTTGGAGATGAACCTGCGGATATAGGCCAATCGACCCTGCAGTGATCGCAGTTCCGTCAGGTTCTTCCGAGGCGGCAACTCCTGAATGGCCTTTATCTTGGAGGGGTCTATTTCAATCCCCCTATATCGGACAATGAAGCCCAGAAACTTCCCACTGGAAACGCCGAAGGCGCACTTCAGCGGGTTCATCTTCAGCTCGTGTTGTCGGAGCCTTTGAAATATAACCCTGAGGTCACTCAGGTGATCTTCTTTCTTTTGGGTCTTGACAACCAAGTCGTCGATGTAGCATTCGACCTTGTCATAGAGCAATTCATCAAATATCTTGGTCATCGCCCTTTGATAAGTGGCGCCAGCATTCTTGAGGCCAAAAGGCATCCTTTTATAGTGGAATATCCCCTTGGGTGATCGGAAAGCCGTATGAATTCTATCATGCTCGGCTATCCATATTTGGTTGTATCCGGACGACCCGTCCATGAAAGATAAGGCTTCATGGCCAGTGGTGGCATCGATCATGACTTCAGTGATGGGCACCGAAAAATCATCTTTCGGACAAGCCTTGTTCATGTCCCGGAAGTCCACACATATCCGGATCTGGCCGTTCTTCTTCTTGACGGGCACAATATTGGCCAGCCAGGTGGTATACTGGTTTTCTGCTACGAAGTCAACGTCTATGAGCTTGTCGACTTCCTTGCAAACTTGGCTTATCAGTTCCGGCCTCATTCGCCGGGGTGACTGCTTCACTGGTTCGGCCTTGGGGTCAATGGCCAACATATGCTGAGTAATCATCGGGTTGAGGCCCGGCATTTCTTTGTAGTTCCAAGCAAAACAGTCTCGGAACTCTTGTAGGAGCTTGATGTATCGCTCAACCCACTTCTTCCGGGATCCGATCCCGCACCCACGTGAAGCGTGCCGTACCTACGGCAGATATCCGAATGTCTTTATTGTTACCTTCGATGCTTCGAATATGGACTCTCGACCGAATACTGGATTGTCTGTTAGTGACTGATATATATATATACCGGGATCTAATCCCGCACTTTCATTAAATTCGCTGCACTCGCAGTAAGTATTTGTATGGTTTTGAACACCGTTTTGCGTACCGATGCGGAGGGTTTAAATCATGTCAACCCAACTCGCATGTTACCTTCATGTTCGGTCTGTTGTGAAATGAAAGGAAAACTCCCCTTTGGGAGATCTTGATGCCTCAATCCCCCTCAATACTCAGCCCATAGTGGTTCTCTCTTTTTTTACCGCCGTGTTCTTGTGTCGACTTCGGCTCTCACGTGGTCTTCAGCCACGCGATCACGGCAACCCTCGGGTCGTCGGAGTTCCTTTGTAGGCTGGCCCTCAGGACCTCCGGCCCCGAACGGGGGGAGTCGATACGATCGCAACAACCCATGGGTCACCGGTTTCCCTTGTAGGCTAGCCCTCGGGATCTCCGGCCCCAAATGGGGTAACTTTACTGGTGCAGTTGCTTATGCACACACCGGGATGTTTCGGGGCCGTCGGAGTTCTCTCCGCATGGCGCGCCCCATCTTTTCCCCCAGACCCTTCCGATCTAGGGGAGGTGCTGCCCGATTTTCGTCAGGGCCAAGAACAAGTGAACAAATAGAACACTCAAGAACGAACTAAGTTTTTTAATCCAACACACAGTAAAACTAACGTGAATTCAAGAAGGGAGACCTAGTCATGGTCAAGCGAAGAGAAGTCATGGCGGCCAACCCCAAAGGCAAACTGAATGAAAACTGGACAGGACCTTATGTGGTCCAGAAAGTCTATGAAGGCGGTGCTTATGTCATCGTCAACCACCGGGGGGAAATTCAATTCCCACCACTCAATGGGAAACACCTGAAGTTATACCATGCGCCGCTTCCCCAGCTCGGTGATCAACTAAAACCAATACCCCACAATGAAGAGGATTCCATCATGAAGCTTTTTACATAAAGCACCCAAAAACTCAACTCGGTGCCCGTTGCCCTTCGAGGCCTCAACCGAGCAACATGGCTTAGACCTTCCGCCTAAACCGGTTAAACCTGATTCCATTGCATTGATATGAACCCAATGTCGACGATACTATCATACCTTTGCCCCGTGGTATCGGACGTGGACCTCGGGATCCCCGACATGGTCATGATCCGTGCACCTCTTGGGCCGATAGTTCATCAGCTTGACCCACTTCTTCCGGGATCTGATCCCGCACCCACGTGAAGCGTGCCGTACCTACGGCAGATATCCGAATGTCTTTGTTGTTACCTTCGATGCTTCGAATATGGACTCTCGACCGAATACTGGATTGTCTGTTAGTGACTGATATATATATATACCGGGATCTAATCCCGCACTTTCATTAAATTCGCCGCACTCGCAGCAAGTATTTGTATGGTTTTGAACACCGTTTTGCGTACCGATGCGGAGGGTTTAAATCATGTCAACCCAACTCGCATGCTTTAATGAAAAACGATCTTTAGGTCATTTGACCCCTTTTCTTGGCGATTAATCAGAGGTCTTCCCTTCTCCGAGGGGATGTAATTAACGTCGTGGACTTTATGGCGCGGCGGGTCTCTAGTCCCGACCCGATATCCACAATCGTTTGATTAGTCAGATGGAGCGCACCCCGGGCTTCGGACCATTCCAGTCTCGAAGCCCGAACACATTGTCACCTAGGTGACTGGCACGCCCTCGCACTAGATAAACAGATAAAAAGAACACCGATATCCCACGATATTTTCACCCAACGAAATCTAGTGCGTTCCACAGTACTCTACTCTGCTCCTCCTGCTACTGCTGAACCTCCTGAACCCCAGCCGACTGCCCCTACAGAGAGCGAGTGCTCCGCCTCGGCGCCATGCTCGCTCTTGAAGCAAAAGACAGAAAACACAGAAACGACAAGGTCAAGAAAACACACGATGTCCGATGCCAGCGTCAACTGTACATCATCGTTGTGGACTAGTGGACCACTATGATTACTTATGATTCTCATATAATCCCACAACCGCGCTCTGATACCAGCTGTAACGACCCGAGAATCTGATTACCGGGAAGGCCCGATAACACGAGACTCGCACTGCCACCCACGAGCCCGAAGACTCGGAAGGGTTAAAAGGATGGTGTGGAGACTACACAAGTATCACAAATAATTGCAGGAATTAAACAATTTATATAATTAAGCAGGAAATAAATAACATTTTAATTAATACATGGTCTATAAGATATAACAAAATAGTACAGAGACAAGAAAGAAAAGTATAGCTACACGGGACATACCTCGGCTCTGACCTCTGGCACTAACGCTGGGCACCTGAACCACACTGAGCCTCAGTCGCGCTCCTCTGAGGCCGCGTCTCGCCTGAAACATAGTGAAAACAAGCAGGGAATGAGTCTCGGAACAAGACTCAGTAGGGATCACTCGAACCCTACCTCGCAAAAAGGGAAACCACTACGCTAGCGGTTAAGCGAGTACCTCGGAAATGAAAGCCCTGCTACTACAAACACCGGTCACACGGCACGGAAACTGACGCACGTGTCACGGTGAAACGACCGGAACACAGCGGTCAACTCGACCAAAACCCGAAGGTCGAAGTCACAAAGACTGACAGACAGTCTGTCACTCCCGACTCGACAGGAGTACCTCCCACTAGAAGCAAGGCCGGATGCGTCCACTGACGTCTTAGTCCGCGCCTCAGGTGTCCGCCTGGCACGATAGCCCCCGACGGAGGCAAGGACACCGTACAAGTAACCACAAACAAGTGACTAGCTGGGGTCACGCCCATCAGCGTGGGTCCAACCGCCCCCAACCACATGTGCACACACAGACTGTCCGTCCCTGGTCTGGCCCTCTGATTGGTTTTCCCCTCAGCCGGACTCTGGCTGCTAGACGCGGGGCCCGATGGAAATCAGTCTAAAATCATCCTCAGGGCAGCCTCTCCACCACTCCCTGGTGGGATCACTAAACGTGTAAGCATGCTACGACTAGTGGAGGGTCACTACGGAGTAGACTCTCAAGTCAACGGAAAATAACGTCCGCATCCGACGACGTACGGGGACCATCCCACGTACCAGCACCGTCGCACGGTGACCACAATCGGGAAAGAAACGGGACTACGAACCACCCGGTGCAGTCCTGAGCCTGGCGGTCTACTCTAGATGCGCCACAGGCTCTGACGGTCTATCACTGGGCCGTCACAACCGTCTGACGGTCCAACACAGGAGCGTTACATGTTCGGTGCAAAACCAACTGTGACGCGCCAACCCTGGTGCGTCACGGTCTGTGACGCGCCAGCCCTGGTGCGTCACCGTCTCCGACGCACCCAACCTAGTGCATTAAGAGACGAGAGGAAACATTCTGTGACGCACACCTCTATGGGCGTCACTGTGTCTGACGGTTCTACCCATGAGCGTTAGAAGAATGGGCTGCGTCAACTCTGACGGTCCCATGCAGGGGCGTCACAAGGCTGTGACGCACCAGCCCTGGTGCGTCACAGGCCTTGACCCCCGACGGTCAAAAATCAACAATCAAGTGTCAACAGTCGGATCGTCACCTGACGGTCCTACCTAGGCGCGTCAGAGCGCCGTGGCGGTCTATCGTGGGACCGTTACACCCACTGACCAATCAGTTGGCAAAGCAGATACTTTGACGCACCCACTGTGAGCGACGTCACGCGGTTCGGGGTGCGAAGAGGACGTGGAGCGCGCGGGATCCTCTTTTGTTTGCTGCAACACAGAAATAAGAGAAGAGAGAAGGGGCCACCACGGGAGATTGCTCCGGCGGGGCGAGCGGGACAAATGTAATATAGCAAGATATGGGGGTTAAACGGCCATAGCGGGAAGTGACTCGCCGTGACCTCGGGGGGACGGGAATGGTGCAGAAATTAAATAGCAAGAATTAAAACGGCCATTGGGGAAGTGACTCGCCGCGGCCTCGAGAATATGAGCAGATAAGAATATAACAACATATAAGGAGAATATAAAGAGCGGGAATTTAAACGGCCATTGGGGAAGTGACTCGCCGCGGCCTCGAGAACATGAATAGATAAGAATATAATATATAAGAACGGAAATTTAAACGGCCATTGGGGAAGTGACTCGCCGCGGCCTCGAGAATATGAATAGATAAGAATATAACATATAAGAACGGGAATTTAAACGGCCATTGGGGAAGTGACTCGCCGTGGCCTCGAGAATATGAGCAGAATACAACAGAATATAAAGAGAATATAAGAACGGGAATTTAAACGGCCATTGGGGAAGTGACTCGCCGCGGCCTCGAGAACAAGATGTGATCGCCAGGGGCCAAAAGACCCCAAATAAATAAAGTGATCGCGCCTACCTCAAGAGCGGGAGATGGCGGGTTGCTTCTTCCTCCCCCTTCGGCCGGCCGACGGAGAGGGCTTTCCTTGGGTACCCTTGCAAAACAGTAGACAATAAACGAACGGAATTAGAAAATGGCAGTGTAGTAACAATTCCTTGCAATGAAAGTAACGAGATCGTGACCTGACACACACCTGGTTGGTGTGGTTTTAAACCCCTCTCGGACTCGAGTAGAAGGAAAATGCGATGATGAATGCAAGAAGTATGCAAGAGACGGCGCCCTTATGTAGGGAGATAGAGGATGCAGTATGATGAATGTAAAGAACTATGGAGAAAAAAAGGGGAAGAAAAGGCTTATTGGATGAGCCGAAGGTGAGATCCGGCGGAGCTCCGGCAGCGTAGGGACGACGTGGAAGCGCGGTGGACGAAGGTAGCCTTCCTCTCGCGAGCCTGGACACCCGAGAAGCCGGCAGAACCTCCACCTACAAAAGACCCCACGGGTTAGAAATGACTCCGGTAGCCTCTGGGCTCCGGCAGCCTATCGGATCTCTTAGAAGCTCCTCCAGAACTGAGGGGGTGGACCTCTATTTATAGGGCTCCAGAGGGTGGAGGCGTCCAGGACCCTGGACACCTCCATCAGGGCCGAACTAATATTTTATTCTATTTTTATTTATTTTTTCAGAATATTTTTGTGGAGGCGTCCAGGGCCCCGGACGCCTCCAACAGGTCCACCGAACACCACCGACGGTCGCACGCGGTTTGGCACAACGCGTGATTTTGTGAGCGGCGCCTCGTGATTCAGAAATGGGCGCGTCCAGCTGGCTGGACGTCTCCATAATTTGGCTTTTTTCACGCACGACAAACCGTCGTTCGGTGGACGGCGCCCGTGAGGGAGTTGATGGAGGCGTCCAGGGGCCTAGACGCCTCCAAGAAAATATATTATTTTTATTTGATTTTTGTTTTATCTTCTTATGCCAACTGGCATATATATTTTTTATATTTGTTTTTATGGAGGCGTCCAGGGGCCTGGACGCCTCCATTAATATATTATTATTTATTTTGTTTTATCTTTTTATGCCAACTGGCATATATTTTTTTTTATATTTGTTTTTATGGAGGCGTCCAGGGGCCTGGACGCCTCCATTAATATATTATTATTTATTTTGTTTTGGGCTTTGAAAAATAAATTAAAAGAATGGGGGCGTCCAGGGGCCTGGACGCCCCCATAAAGACCCACCCGGGTCCTCAGTTCAGGCGTTGGCGGCCGCCCGGCAGACACCCTTCCTGGTTCCGGAACCTCCTGATGCGTCTGACTGGTGTTGATGCCGTCCGAATGCCGTGACGAGATGATTCCGGATGCCGAAAAGGGCGGAAGAAGACTCAAGAAAAGGAAGCACTCAAGTGATTCAAAACGCGTAAGCCGTTGCGGGGCGTTGTATAGTAATATGAGACTTTCTCAGGAGACGTCAGGAATGGCGTGTCTACAGCTGCCCCGCCTTGGCGTCTGCTTTGCAAGGGAGCGACACGTAGTGGAATGGTATCGAAGTGGAGTGAAATGAAGTGGGAGCGGACTGATAAGTTGATGCCAAGGTGTGATGAGACACGCTTTTGACGTTACTGTCTGGAATTTTTCCTGGAGTTTCAATGAGGCAACCTTTGAAGAAGGTCTTTCAAATCTTGACGATTGCTTGGACGGAGATCAAATAAGGGAGGGTGAGATGTGCGCTCAGGCACGAAAAAGAGACCAACTTCTCGATGTGGAAGTACCTGGGTCATAAACCGGAGGTTTCACCTTTGGGGAGCGGTTACCAGCCAATGTGGAAGTGCTGCGGCCAAGGTGGGTCAAACAAGGTAAAAAGTAAAGGAATATCTGAGGGTCTGTCCAAACAAGGGTCTCCTTTGGAAGAGCAGCGTAAGGCCGTTTCAAGGAAATTCAGTATTTTATTCGGAGTGGAATATCTCATATTTGTAAGAATTGAAGCACAGCGGCTTTCGCAATCGAATCACTTGAATGATCTTCCGCAATAAATCAAAGTCCTATATGAATGCATGCTGGGCTTAAAGAAAAATTTAAAACAAACTAAAATAGAAAATAGCCAAGGATAATATTGTCAATTTGTTAAGAACGGGTCAGGATACCAATCCGGTGAGCTAATACTGGGCTGGGGCCTGTTTATCCGCGCACCAACTCACTGAATGGAACCGTCGTCCCCATGCTACCACAAATTAACGGCCTATCCGTACAACCCAATTTCTTCGGGATCATCACTGTTTTTGTTGAAGGGGAACTCAAATCCCGGATTCGTTCGGGCCGCAAGGTCCTTGACATGTTCTAGTAGCGTAGGTATCATATACTATGATGCATGACATGGTGGGACCAACCATTGAAAGGTGGGACAGGAGACAGGACATAGGCGTCCGTTAGTAAAACCTGCACAGACTAGCAAAGGTTAGCAACATCAGAAAGTAGCAGAATCATAGCAGAATCGCACCACAGTACAAAGGAGATCCAGACAAAATCTTGACAATGACCACTGATGTGACATGTTTTGTCCTGTAGCGCCCTACCCTTCCTATAAGAACTCCCCTTAGGCTAGTTCATTCAAATGCACCAAGGTGGGTTTTGGAAGCTCAGGAGAGGAAGGAGAGGAGAATCTAGAGATTTCAGGATGGAAGGAGAGTCTTCCCGCGTTATGAAGAGGAGCAGGCCTAGCGGCGAGATCAGGCGACTCTCCGACCTCGAGGGTCATCTGAGTGGGACGATCATGTCGCATATGGTAAGCTGATTCTTTTCAAATTTCTCCACGTGAGCCTTCTTCTTACTTCCTTCATTTCTTCTTCTTTCTTTTCTCTTCCAGCCATATCCACTCTTCCCAGGCCCGAGGAAGTTTTCCAAACTGCCATGGCTTTCAAAGCTAACTTCCAACATCTCCATCGGCATGAGGGCCATACTCTCGAAGTGGCATCTGCAGGGGCTCCTTATTCACGCCAAACACTACGAGAAGATTCGTATGGACTGGGCGGCTATGGGCGCACTAGTGGAGATCTGGCATCCCCAGACCCACACTTTTATCTTCCCGACCTTCGAGGTGACCATCCTCCTCGAGGAGGTGGAACTTCTGCTCGGATTGAAGAAATTCAAGAGTGACGGGAAGGTGAAGGCTATGCGGATGCTGACACGGGGGACTTCCGAAAGCGTCCTTGGAAGCTTCATGCCGCCCGACGCAGCCCGAAAGGTCCGTACTCAAAAGGGGATCGATCTCCAAAAGCTCGCGGAGTGGGTCATGGACGCCCTGAGAGGGTCACCAGACGATGACTATTTGGAGGGAATCATGAAAGGGTTCACCATTTGTCTGGCGGGTGCTCTCTTGTTTCCTTATACCGACAACATGGTGGAGGAAGACCAACTGAGTGCTATCTGCGGGATCTGGCGTGGAAAGAGGGTAGGACCCGCCGTCCTTGCCTACCTATATAGTGGCCTTACTGCCTCGAGCATGGGTAAGCCTCCATTTGGTTGCGCACTTGTCTTGAATTGCTGGCTTGATTTGCACTTCAAATTCGACCACCGCGACGGAATGCCAACTGCTTCGAAGCTCTTCCAACAAAGCCCTCTTCATCACATAGCCGACGTGTTAGGCTTCGGTGGTACTGTAGTGAACCGCGTTCCGTGGCTGAAGAAACGTGAAGACTGGCGGTCTCACTTCCGCACCGTGACACAAGGCTTCTTCACTTGCGCACCGGCATGTTTGCTTTCGCTTGATCTCCTCATGAGGCCTTCTCCCGAAGTTGATCTTCAACTGATCGGCGCGACCGAGTTCATCCTTTATAACGCGCATCGATGATGCCTCCAGGTCGGCATTCCACGCCATTCGTTCCCACTATCGACTGGTATCATTCCTTTGAAAAAGAGGGAGTTGGGCACGGAGGCGGATGCGAGGGAAGCGAAAGCCATTAAAGCTCCCTGGAAGACAAGTGTTGCGGGAAAGGTCTTAGCGCACATGGGGGAAGAATGTGAGCTGTGGAGGGCTTATATAACCGAACTGGGGAAATTAAGGCCTAAGGCGCCTAAGCCCCTGATGTAGTTCATTCTGCTTTTCTGATGGAATAAAATCTGGCATTTGGATGTTTTGGGCCCCTGTCCCCTTAATTATTATTTTTTGTGGTTTTTCTTTTTCTTTGTGTTTTTTCTTTCGTTTGGATTATATACATACTCTTACCTTTTTCCTTTTATTATTATTTTTTTGAAGTTTTTATTATGGGGGCGTCCAGGGTCCTGGACGCCCCTAATTTTATAATAATTTTTTTTAGTTTTTTTTTGTTTTGGGGGCGTCCAGGGTCTTGGACGCCCCTATTTTTTATTTTTTAATTTTTTAGTTTTTTTGTTTTGGGGGCGTCCAGGATCCTGGACGCCCCTAATTTTTTATTTTTTATTTTTTTTTATTTTGTTGTTTTGGGGGCGTCCAGGCGCCTGGACGCCCCTAATTTTTTTGAATTTTGAAAAAAATAAAAAATGTGGGGGCGTCCAGGCGCCTGAACGCCCCAAAGAAGGTACATTCTATATATAAGGGCTGCCCCCCCCCCCTTTGCTCATTTACTGTTCATTCAGACGACCCAGTCAAACCAGACGACCCATTCTCAATCCCAATGGAGCAAGGAGGCCCGAGCCAGGGTGGAGAGAAGCGCAAACGACGGGCTCGTCGTCCGAGGAGGCTGAGGGATGATGCCGAGGAGGCTGCTGCGGCGGAGGAGATTGCCGCGGAGGAGGAGGCTCCTCTTTTGGCCGTGGAGGCTGCAATGGACGCTGGCGACGCGGCAGAGGACGATCACGACCCGGTAAGCTCTTTAGACTTCCATTCTATTGGTTCACTAGGCTAAAAGGGCGGACGAGAGGCTGTGTGGAGAACGCCGGGGGTGAGGGAAGGAGGCGTCCAGGGGCCTGGACGCCTCCACATTTTCTTTTTTCTTTTTTTATTTATTTATTTACGTTAATAATAGAAATAGAATTAAAAATAAGGAGGCGTCCTGAGCATGGGACGCCTCCATGATAATATATATATTTTTTATTTATTTTTGTTTTGGTTTTTGGGTTTTTCTAAAAATAAAATAAAGAAAAAGTAAAGGAGGCGTCCAGGGTGTTGGACGCCTAAAAAAAAAAGACATAAATATATTTTTTTAAAAAAAAATAAAAAAAATAAAATACATAAGTAGTATATACAGTGTTATTGTTTATTACTATTCATGATGCTGATGTGTTCTTTGTTGGTTTTGTGGTGTGCAGGGCGTGATGAAGGGCCGGATCAGCTGGTCCCTAGTGGTGGCAGCATACCGTGGGCTGCCAGACTTTCAGAGGGCGCGTGTGGACGCCATGGGCTTTGGAGCTTTCCTTAGGATCGAGCCCTTTCGGCTCGACCTTCCTCTTATCCAGGCATTGAGGGAGCGGTGGCACGCGCCGAGCCGGGCGTTTCTGATGCCCTGGGGGCACATGGTGCCGTCACTGGAGGACGTGGCTCGGATCACCGGGCTACGGGTGGACGGAGAGGCGGTGAGTGGGGTCACCTACTCCGACTACCGAGAGAGTGCCCTGGACCTGCTGTGGTTAGAGACGAGCGTGACTGACAGAGACAGCAGGGTATTTGGCCGAGTGGAGATTATGGAGGAGCTCAGATTCGTCGACCCGCGCCAGCGGGTTAGCGAGACTGGAGCGGAGTTTCTGGCACGACTGGAGGGAGATGCTCATGCAGCTTTCACTCAGGACCCGAGCGAGCGGGAGCTGGTGGACCTAGACCTCCGGATGTTTCTTTTCTTCTTCTTGGGCCGCCTTCTGCTGGGGACGAAGGGGGATGGCATCCACTGCCGCTTCCTCGAGATCCTGGCGGACCTTGACAGAGTGGGGCACTACGCGTGGGGAGCGGCTCTGCTTGCCCATTTGATTGCTGATCTCTCCCAGACTTCAGAGAGGGAGACGACAGTTAGTGGCTTCGCACCTTTTCTCCAGGTACACAATTTATTTATTCATTTTACCGTAGTTAAATATGCAATTACTCGTGCTAATGATGTATGATGGATGCAGGTGTGGAGTTATTACTACTTCCCGATGGGGAGGGCCAGGCAGGGGAACAGGAGAGCCGTTCCTCTAGCGCGACAGTGGAGGCCGGTCGTGGTAGCGGCACCACACAGCTACCAGCTGGCGTCACTTCGTCGGGAGCTGAGCGAGTATCCCGAGGCCATGGTATGATGCGTATGATTTTTTGTGTTTATGCATGTGACTGAATGGTAACTAACATGATGTATGTATGGTGATGCAGGTGGTGTGGAGACCCTACCTGGGCATGGGCGACGCTGGCCAGCCTTGGGTTGTAGCGGGTCTTCCTCGTTTCAGGCGGGACGTGTGGGTCCATTGCCTGAACGAGATCGAGCCGCTTCGGCTGAGGCTGGTTATGAGGACATTGGGGCTAGCCCAGGAGTGGGTTGATGTAGATGAGCCGGCCCGCATCGGGCGGAAGACCAAGGGGAAGGCGAAGATTGTGGACTGGCGTACGCGCTTCCCAGCACAGTACCAGGACTGGCAGCAGGGCGGGGTCCCAGTGGTGTCCCATGTACAGGACAGTACTGATTACCTGAGACGGTACCGGGCTACGTACGGGGACCGCCTCTTCCTTGGTGGTATGGCAGGGGTAAGTGAAATGAAAATGCTTCACCCTTCTATATGTATATGCATGTGGCACTAACTTATGTGCAATGCAGGATGCTCGTGACAACATGATCGCCGACCTGCGGGCCCAGCTGGCAGACGCCAGGCGGCAGTTAGTGGCCATCCGACAGGAGTTGGAGATCCTGGTGAGTTTATGCGATGCATTTTTTTGTGACCTGGATTTTTGATACTTGGCCTCTAACTGTCGTTCGCTCTGTGTTTCAGCGGGCCCACCAGACAGCGACAGCCGGGATGGCTGGTGGAGCGGGTTCCAGTTCGCGGGGCCC
This sequence comes from Amorphophallus konjac, assembly GCA_022559845.1. Lineage (NCBI taxonomy): Eukaryota > Viridiplantae > Streptophyta > Magnoliopsida > Alismatales > Araceae > Amorphophallus > Amorphophallus konjac. The sequence goes on along the minus strand of CM040123.1, from coordinate 68,063,038 downwards.
TCCTCCGGAGGTTTCTGCCCTCCAGGAGCAGCTGGCGTATGCGGTGGCTCGGGCTGAGGAGGCCGAGCGTGACCGCGAGGCTCGAGTGAGTGTTTGCCTGACCTCGACTCTCCTTCTGGCTGCTCTCCTTCTTCTTACGGTGCATGCGTGCTTTGACAGGTGGCCGAGGTCCGAGAGGCCCTGGCGCGTGCTGTTCGTGCCGAGCAGGAGCGCGACGCTCGGGTGGCGGAGCGTGACGCCCGGATTGTGGAGCTGGAGGAGGAGCGTCGACGGGAGGCTGAGGAGCTCCCTCGTGACGTGCTGGATCTGCGGATCGCCCTCGAGCTGTCGAGGAGGGAGGCGGTGAGAGAGAGAGAGGAGAGGGAGAGAGAGAGGGAGGAGCGACAGCGGGATCAGACCGAGAGGAGGGCTCTGGAGGCCCAGCTGCTGGAGCTCCGATTGAGTCTCGGCACGGCGGAGGGGAGGCTTCGGGAGAGCGAGGAGCGGTACCAGAGGGCGAAGGAACGCGGGGCGCGACTTCGTCAGTCTGGTTCTTTTTCCATGGGCAGCTATCTGGTTTCTTCGGCCGAGGAGCGTCGTCGCGCCTTCGAGGCTGGAGTGCCACCGCAGGGCGAGGCGAGCACGGCTTCTCAGGGTTCGCAGAGGCCCCCTAGGGATCCCCAGCAGAGGAGGGAGGAGAGAGATGACCAGGAGGGTGGCAGCGAGAGTTAGAGAGTTGCTTGTACACGTCACCCTTCTCACTGTATGATGTACTTTGACTATTATATGAAATGATTTCGTGTGGCGTGCCCTTTTCTTTCCCGCACTTTCTTTTGCACCACGTTGTTTACGCTTCACGAGACTTTTGCCCTGGACAGAAGGGAACTACTTTGCACGGGGGGATTATGTTCCTTTCTCCCTTTTTGGGCGCGTCCAGGCGCGAGGACGCGTCTTGATCCTTGAATTCAAATTTAAAGCGTCGGGTGGCCTATCTTCTCCCGTGCCTTACCCGCAAACGAGCCCGCCTTCCGCCGAAACTCGCTTGCCCCCTTTTCATCTTCCTCCTCTTTTGATCGATGGAGTTCGGTGGGCCCGACCATGGTGAAGGTGGAGAGGGACGAGGAACTCCTCGCCCAAGGAGGGACACGCAAGAACACGGAACGGCGTCCATGGAGGAGGAAGGGCCGCTTCGGGCCCCCGAGGGACCCGAGGGGCCCGATGTCGCGGAGGGAGGTGAACACGGTCTGGTAGGTCCTCCAATCTCTTCCTCTTTGATCCATTTTGAGTTTTGAAGCAAGGCGTGCGAGGGGGAAAGGGTTCGGCGAGTGTTGCACTCAAATGATGGACGCGTCCTAGACAGGGGACGCGTTCTTTGTTATGATGCGAGGTCCTCCTTCCTTGGTGCAGGACATGGCGAGGACCCTGGGCCTGGCCGATGAGTGGGCGAGTGCGGACGAGCCGAGCCGCGTCAGGAGGGAGAGTCGCGGCAAGGCGAGGCTCGAGGACTGGCACGTACGTCTCCCTGGACAGCAAGGGAGTGTATTGGTGCAGGACAGCGCCGACTTCCTGCGGCGGCAGAGAGAGAGTTATGCGGGGCTTCCCCAAGCTGGGGACACGCGTGGCATCGGCGGCTCGCGCGCCCAACTGTCAGAGGCTAGGCGGCAGCTGGCCGTCGCTCAACATGAGCTGTCGCTCCTGGTAAGTTACGTGCCGCACTTTTATCTTCAGATTTTGGAGTTTCACTGACGGCCGTTGTTTATTTTGTTCCAGCGTGCCCAGCAGACAGCGACGGCGGGGATGATTGGTGGCGCATCTTCCAGTTCCTCGGCCCCTTTTCTCGAGATTGCCTCCCTCCGGGAACAACTTGCCGGTGCGGTGGCCCGCGCGACCCGGGCGGAAGAGGAGCGTGATGCCTGGGTGGCGACTGTAGCGGAGCTGCGGCATCGTGGTGAGGAGAGGCCTTCTCCAGACATCCTGGAGTTAAGGGTTCTTCTGCAGATGATGAGGAGAGAGGCAGAGAGAGAGAAAGCCGAGAGAAGGTCGAGCGACAGCGGGATCAGACCGAGAGGAGGGCCTTGGAGGCCCAAGTGAGGGAGCTCCAGCTGGGCCTTCAGGCCGTCGTGCAGAGGCTAGGAGGGATGGAGACGCGCTACGAGAGAGCGCGAGAGTTCGGGGAGCGACTCCGCCAGTCCGGTCGCTTTGCCGCTAGTGGCTTCTTCGCCACGCCAGGGGAGGAGCAGCGAGTCACTGCTGCGGAGCAGGCGCCAAGAGGCGAGGCAGGTGCTGCTGCACGAGGATCCCAGAGGCTTCTGAGGGACCCGCACCTCAGGGGAGAGGAGGGGAGCGCCCAGAGAGATGAGTGATGGTGAGGATCGGCGAGCTGGTGGACTCGCCACCTCTCTATGATTGTAGTGTTTATGACAGCTTATGTAGAATTATGAATGGAGTGATTTGATTTTCTGCTGCTCGTTTGTTCTCTTGTGCATTCCTTCTTCCCTACACTTCCTCTCCTTTGCACTGTTCCCATGTGATGGGTCTGCCGAGACTCCACCCCAAGCAGAGAATCGCGTCTTGTTGTGACCATTTTCCACGGGAATCTGCCGTCGAAGTCAATAATGACGGCCCTAGTGCCTTGCGTCAAATTTTGCGGACGTCCTTCAAAACATGATAGGGTATCCCTAGACAACATAGGGTGCTAGTCGTCATATTCTTCGTCCAATCAATCACCCTGTGCGAACGGTGAAGTGACACACGGGACCGCATGGCAGGTGCCTCATTGCGAGGGCTATCATTAAAGGTGATGGAGGCAATCTTGGCCTGTACTCCTTCCATTTCTATAAATTCTTGTCCCTTTTATCCTCCCAGGTATATCGAGAGCTAACTCGAGGAGCACAAGTTCTCACGGGAGAGGAGGAGTTCAAAATTCCGAGAGTTGGATGGAGGGCGAATCTTCCCACTCCTCGAAGAGAAGCAGATCCAGTGGTAGTAGTTCCAGGAGGCTTTCGGACCTCGAAGGGCACTTCAGCGAAAGGCCCCAATCACAACTCGTAAGCCAAGTTTTCTTGCCCTTTTTTCCATTCTTTTTTCTTCCTTTCTTTCTGACCAAACCTCTCCATTCTGTATGCGTAGAGTGTGATGAAATCACAGATCTCATGGGAGTTGGTAGTGGCAGCATACCGAGGTCTCCCAGATTTTCAGAAGGCCAGGCTAGACGTGATGGGTTTTGGCACCTTTCTTCGGATCGAGCCGATCCAGCTCGACCTGGTCCTGATCTAAGCCTTGTGTGAGAGATGGGACCCAGTGAGTCGGGCATTCCTGATGCCCTGGGGGCACATGGTGCCCAGCTTGGAGGATGTGGTCCGGATCACAAGCCTGAAGGTGGAGGGCGAGGCAGTGACCGGGGTCACTTATGCGGATTACCGAGAAGGTGCTCGAAGCTACTGGGTTTGGACCTAGATGGTCGAAAAACATGTCGGTAGCTAGGGCGTCCCTCATGGATGCATTAGGGCTCACCGACACTCGTCGGCGGGATGATGAATCCTCAGAAGAGTTCATGGAAAGGATGGAAATAGGATGCCGTGCCGTGTACTGCACAGATTTCGGCAACTGGGAAAGATGCAACATAGATTTGAGAGATTTCTCCTCTTCCTTTTGGGGAGATTGGTACTGAGCTCGAAAGGGGACGGTATCCAATGTCGCTTCCTGGAGCTGCTATCAGACCTTGAAAGAGTAGGGTACTATGCCTGGGGAGCTGCCATGCTGGCACACTTGTTTGCAGGCCTGTTCCAAGAAGCGGATCGTGAGATGGCTGTGAGTGGTTTACACCATTCATCCAGGTATTTTTGGTTTTGCTTGTTTTGTATTTTTTTTTTGTTTTTGCAAGGTACTGATGACCTGCGCCGAGCAGCTGTGGAGCTATTATTACCTCCCCATGGGGAGAGCTCGGCATTGGCGACCCGCGATGGTGCCGCTAGCCAGGCGGTGGGAACCCATCATGAGTGCGGCACCCCTAACCTACCAACTGATGGTGCTAAGGCTAGAGCTACAGGAGTTCCCTGCAGCGATGGTAAACTGGAGACCCTACTCAGACATGGTCGATGCCGACCAACCGTGGGTTCTAGCAAGTCGTGCCCGGTTTGGACGGGAACTGTGGATGCACTGCCTGAATGAAATCGAGCCGCTTCGGCTACGATTGGTTATGAGGATTTTAGGACTGGCTCAAGAATGGGCGGATTCAGCTGCGCCACCTCGCGTTGGGAGAGAAACGCGAGGACCGGCGACCTGTATTGACTGGCGCGTGCGGTTCCCTGAACAGTATGAGGACTGGCAACGGGGTGACACGATTGTAGAATCACATGCGCGGGATAGGGAGGACTACTTGCGTCTATATAGGACAAAGTACGCAGAGCGGCTCCAACCCCGGGGACTTGTGGAGGTAGGTTTCCCCTTTTTCTCTTTTCTTCTTTCTCCCTTTTTTTTGGTTTTCTGGTGGAAATGCTGACTCGTATGGCTGCAGGATATCCGTGATACGATGATAGCGACTTTACGAACTCGCTTGGCAGAGATGGAGCAACGGTTGGGCGATGCCCGCGGAGCTACGAGCGCCTTGGTAGGTGTACAGTGCGTTCCTAATTAAAACCCCAGATTCCAGATGTTGGCTGCTAATTCACGCGGTCGTAGCATGCCCAGATTGGCGCGGCTTCCCCAGCGATGGGAGTAGGTGGTGCCTCTTCCAGCTTGTGGATTCCCACCTCAGAACTTGACTTGCTTCATGAGCAACTTGCTCATGCCACGCAGCGTGCTGCGGAGGCAGAAGGGATGCTCTGTATACAGGTAAAAGTTTCAGTGTTGAGTTCTCTTTGTTTACGCCTTATCGCGTATCTGAGATGGTACACTCGGCAGGAAAAGGAGACGGAAGAAGCGCTTGCCCAAGCTGCGCAGAAGGAGGCTAGGATAGCAGAACTGGAGAGGGAACTGCGGCGTCATCCTGATGACGACTCCTCTAGGGATGCCGTGGAACTGAGGATCACTCTCCAGTTGGAGAGGGAAGACCGCGAGAGAGAACGTGCAGAGAAAGAAAGAGACGCAGAGAGAGAAAGAGCCAACAGATTGACTGAAAGGGAGGAACGAAGGGCCATGGAGGCCCAACTATTCGAACTCCGAATCAGCCTTGGTCTTGCTGAACAGTGGCTGAGAGATGGTGAGGAGCGCTACCGAAGAGCACGAGAGCGTGGCTTTCGTGTTGGTAGCTTCTCTGCTGCTTCCGTGGATCAACGCCGGGATGTGGGAATAGGAAGGGGAGTACAGAGCGGTAGGAGTACCGCTTTTCGTAGTTGGGTAGCACCTTTGAGAGCGTTTTGCCCGGAGAGTAGTGGGACGAGTAATGCAGAGAGAGAGGGCGGAACTTGATGTAATTTTTTTGGTTTTTGGAATAAAATACAAGGTTCGGTTTGTTTGTTTTCACCTTTGCTTCTGTTGCCTGAATCCCTGCACACATCACTGAAACAAACAAATCAGAATTTCTGTTCTGACTTGGCCCCTTGCTCAATAAGCAAATGGTCACTGTGACTGTCCTTGATAACTGGTCAAGGGGCCAAGCCTTTATTTAACGAAGGCAAGGGAAAGATGCGGTGATGATAAATGCGACAGGCAAGCACACGAATGCAAGCGGTATTAAAAGTGAGATGCTGCACGCAAATGCAATCATGCAAAATTGATTTGTTTTCTTTTTATATTTGGCATTTTTTTGTTTTATCATAAAAAAGATTTTTTTGTTTGCAAATATGTACATTTTCTCTTTTCATTTTTTGTTGTTTTTATCATTTCAATTTTTTTTTTGCTAACGCCTGGCAAGCACCCAAATGGCACCTAACCTACGTGAGACAGGGGTTTCTTACTAACCTCCCAGGTATCCTAAGTGCACATCTAGGTTGATTTGGGCCTCTAGACCCCTCGAATGATGATCCCGCCGGCTAAGACTTACCCTGATGACAATACCGTCATGCCATGCTTAGGCTCCCAGTCGCTTCCGACCACAGGGATTCACCCAAAAGGTGTTTGAGGTAAATGATTTGCCCGACCCGGGTCTGTTTCCTCACAACTCTAGATGGTATATGATGGAACACCCTGGAACCCTAACGACCAACCGCGCGACGCTGACCCGGAATCAGACGCCGTCGCACCCATAGGTGACGCGCTTGCATTGGCCTAAGCCCGAGGTTAAACAAGAAGACATCAAGGCGGTAAACAGGGGTCTTGACCAGCCAGAAACACGGAGACTCCTTCGCAGCGATAGCTTTTGCTTTTCAAAGTAGGCAACCATATGTGTATATTAAAATAAGGTCGCAGACCCTGGGCAGTTTTCACCCTTCAGAAACTCCATCGAACCTTCATCTTTAGAGGGAGAAGGAAGAGTGTAGGGGATAAACCTCCCGAGAGGACCGGCAAAGCCGTTAACCCGGCGAGCGAATAAGGGCCCATTAACTCTTTCCTTTCGGACAACTTCGGACCAAATCTCGAGCATTTACATTCCACGGCCCCTTTTGTGGATTCAGACTTTTGCTTTGAGGGGTTCCGTTTATCGCAACAGGCACGGTCACGACCAGGCTTTTCTCTTGATTTTGATTTTGTATTTCTTTTTGTGAGGGAGATATAGTCGTTTGACGTTTGTGGGCTCCCTTTTCGTATGCCTGCGGGGACACTGCCCTCTTCTCGTGCTCTGATCGATGCTCGAGGAAATGGATCCTACTCTTGCCTTTGGGGTTTGAGTTTCGGTTTCTCATGCTCAGCGTTTTAAGGGCGCCGACTGTCTCATTTGGTCGAAGAGAAAGAATAAAGATTACAGCTTCCGGAGATCTTCTGGGTGGGGCCCCACCGTAGGTGATGCTACCGACTTTTTTCAATAAAATACATAAGTGAGCACATGTTAGCTTCCTTCGAGCGAGCATAGGCCGACGTGGCCGGACAGGGATCTCCACGGTTCTGGCAAACCAAGACCCGGTGCCTACCAAGCCTTAATGGGCCCTATCCTAACATGAAGGTTAGATGCAGGGACTTAACTACATGGTGACTGCCAGGCATCGGCATTTTGAATTTTCCATATTTTTAGTGGTTTTAGGTATTTCTTTGTTTTTGATGTTTTTTATCTTTTCATCAATTTTTTTTGTTTTGTGCTAAGGGTAGTATTTCTTAAGATAAAGCCCATTCCAAGGGTGGGATAACTCGGTCCCTTCGGCGTTGATTAGCTTGTAGGCGTTGCCAGGGTACACGGCTTGAATTACAAATGGTCCTTCCCAATTGGGTTGGAGCTTAGAACGCGGCCCTCCAGGTTTGACAAAAATTCTTTTTACGACCATCTCACCGACTTTGAATTTTCTCTCAACGACTTTCTTTTGGTAAAAGCGAGCGAGTCTATTTTGATACACACGCGCGTGTTCGGCAGCGGCCAGCCGCTTCTCATCCAAGAGTTCCAACTGGGCGAGGAGTGAATTACGACGATCGTCGAGGGGAAATTCCTCGTCCAATTGTACCCTGAGAGAAGGGATCAGAGTCTCATACGGGACTACCGCTTCCATACCATAAGTAAGGGCAAATGGAGTCTGCCCGGTGGGGGTACGGATTGAAGTGCGATAGGCCCATAGGGCTTCGATAAGTTTTTCTGGCCAGTCTGAAAACTTACTAGACTCGCAGGTTTTTTTGATGATTTTGAGCAATGTTTTATTGGTGGCCTCCGCTTGGCCGTTACCTTGTGGGTAATAAGGCGATGAATGATGCAATGCAATTGCGTACCTTTTGCAGAGGTCCTGTAGGTCCTGAGAAATGAACTGTGGCCCATTGTCGGTGACGATCGTGCTTGGGACGCCGAATCTGGCGAGGATGTTCTTCATGATGAACTTGCAGACTGTTGACGCCTTGATTTCCGCGTAAGCTTCGGCTTCGGCCCATTTGGTGAAGTATTCCGTCGCAGTAAGGATGAAAGATTTCTGCTTGGTGAGGGAATTGGGATCACCTAGGGGACCAATGATGTCGAATGCCCACATGGAGAAAGGCCACGGGGAGGATATTGGGTGAAGTGAGGAAGATGGTGAATGGATTTTATCGGCGTGAAGTTGACACTTGACACACCTACGGACATAGACAGCACAATCCTCTTCCATAGTGGGCCAGTAAAAGCCTTGCCGAATGATCTTTTTGGCGAGCATCTGACTATTCACGTGGCCACCGCACACACCCGAGTGCGTCTCCTCTACACATTTCCAAACCTCATCGTCACCAAGACATCTTAACAGAATACCAGTAAGGCTCCTCCTATAGAGTAGACCTCCAACCAATGTGTATTTCTGAGCCACCCTTCTTATGGCTTTCTTGTCCTCTGTGGTGGCCCCTTCAGGATAAGACTGATCTTGGCAGTATTTGACGATTTCATAGAACCATGGTTTCTCTTCATCAGCCAGTTCTTCTTCGGCCTCTGCCAACATGATCTCCCTCTTCTCAAGGATATCTTCCTACAGGATCTTTCTTGCTATCCTGTCTTTGATATTTACGTAGGAAGCATCATCGATTGCAGGGGCGTGAAGTTTGTAGATGGAAATGGACTTAAACCATCTTCCTAGAGGGAACCTTATGGATGATGCCAACGAGGCGAGGGCATCGGCGAGAATATTCTGATGACGAGGGACATGAACAAAGATCAGTTTTGTGAACAGTTTGGCAAAGGCAGCAGTGAGTTCTTGGTATGGCTTGAGTTTGGGATCGCGAGTGCGATATTTAGTGAGCACCTGGCGAAGGATGAGTTGACTATCACCTACGACTCGCAACTCAGTGATACGAAAAGAATGGGCGAGTTCTAGGCCAGCTAGAAGGGCTTCATATTCGGCTATATTGTTGGTGACTGGAAATTTGAGTTGGTATGCCAATGGGAATGTGAGGCCTTCAGGCGACAGGAGGGCGATGCCGATTCCTCTCCCTTGAGAATTCAGAGCTCCATCAAAATATAGCGTCCACATTGGCTCCTCTGATTGGTTGACGGACATTAGTTCCTCATCTGGAAACTCTGATTGGACGGGATCGAACTTGGGAAGAGGATGGTGAGCGAGATGCTCGGCTATGGCATAGCCTTTAATCGCCTTTTGCTGGATGTAGGTGATGTCGAACTGAGAGAGAAAACTTTGCCAGCGTGCTAGCCTATCCGTAAGGACGGATTTCTCCAGAAGGAATTTGATAGGATTCATTCGAGCAATCAAGTGGACCTCATGAGCCAAGAAGTAGTGCTTCAATTTCTGCACTACCCAAACGAGGGCAGCACAGGTTTTCTCCATGACGGTGTACTTCTGCTCACAGGGATTGAGAAGTTTGGACAAGTAATAGGTTGCCCGTTCCTTGCCTTCTTCATCAGCTTGTGCGAGGACGGCTCCCACGGAGTCATCCAAGACTGAGACGTAAAGGATCAGAGGTTTTTCTGGTTTAGGTGGAATGAGAACGGGTGGACTAGCCAGATATTCCTTCAACCCTTCAAAAGCTTTCTGACATTTAGAATTCCAGTGGAATTCTACTCCTGGCTTGGTCAACTCGTAGAGAGGTCTACACCTTTGTGAATGTTGGGACACAAACCGACGAATAAACTGCAACCTCCCGATTAAACCTCGGACTTCCCTCAAATTCTTGGGAGGCGGCATATCCCTGATAGCCTTGGCTTTGTCGGGATCTATCTCGATCCCTCTCTTACTCACAATGAACCCCAGCAATTTACCCGACGACACACCAAACACACACTTTTTCGGGTTCATTTTCAATTGGAACTCCCTTGACCTCTGCAAGACCTTAGCCAAAACTTCTGGATGTTCCATCCTGGTCCTTGATTTCACCAATAAGTCATCCACATACACTTCCAGATATATGTGCATCATGTCATGAAATATGGCCATCATCGCTCTTTGGTAAGTAGCTCCAGCATTCTTTAATCCGAACGGCATGACCACGTAACAATATGTTCCCCAAGGGGTAGTGAATGACGTCTTTTCCTGATCCTCTTCTGCCAAACGAATTTGATTGTATCCTGAAAATCCATCCATGAATGAGAGGGTTTCGTAGCCTGCCGTGTTATCGATCAACACATCAATGTGAGGCAAGGGAAAATCATCCTTTGGACACGCGCGGTTAAGGTCCCGGAAGTCGATACAAATCCTGACTTTCCATCTTTCTTCATGACCGGGACAATGTTCGCCACCCATTGAGGATAAAGGACGACTCTAATGAACCTGGCTTTGTGGAGCTTATCGACCTCTTCTTTCATTTTCAAAGCCATCTGAGGGTGGAAACGCCTTAACCTTTGTTTTACCGAGACGGACCCTGGTTTTAGGGTTAAACGGTGTTCGACCAAGGTTGAATCTAGACCCGGCATATCCTCGTAGCTCCATGCAAACGTGTCCTTATATTCCTTGAGAACCTCAATTAATGCCTCTTCTTCAGAGGGTGGTAGGTTGTCACTTATGAGGATGATCCTAGGGTCTTCCTCAGTTCCCAAGTTGACTTCTTTGGTGGATTCTTCTACGGCGGTTGACGGCTCGTCGAATCTCCTCATTCCACTAGCGTATGCGCCCGCCGCATCCTCATATTCTTCACCCTCATCTTCAGTGGGGCATTCTTCATCCGTGATCTCGTAGACTCCATACCCTTCATCAAATGCACAGTCGCCCTCACATTCTATTTCCGGTAGCTGGATGGGATTTTCTAACAACTGGGGGATGGCAAGAAGGGCCTGACACCTGGCGGCCAAATCCAGAAGGAATCGACGAGGGATCTGCCTACCCTTGGATTTCTTCCTAGGTACTACCCTTGGCCTATCATTCCTAGATTGACTGACAATATTTACAGAAGAAGAGGAAGACGAAGAGGATGGTGTAGAATGTACAGGAGAAGACCCCTCAGAGGAGGGGTAGAAAAGGTCGCTCATCGGACCTTGGACGGGTGGTCCGCAGGGCGGTACGCACCCGTGGGAGATGTAGGAGGTTTCCTCAACGAAGATGTGTTGTTGGGGAGTTTGAAAATTGACGTTTTTTTTTCGTTTTCAGTTTTAATGACAAAGCAGTGAAAAGAGATTGGAGGAGAGAGAAAAGTGGTTATGGCTAGAGGATTGTGAGGCTCATAGAGCAGATCATGGTTGAAGACCTGGCGCGGGTTGAAAAGCCCGCGCAGGTATGTAAGCAAAGAAGGGGACCTGGGAAGATCATCAGACAATTGTCTGGCCCAGGAAGACGATATCAGCAAAGGCTGAGACGAGTGGATGGAGAAGATGGCGGCTAATGAGCCGTCGACGGCAATGTTGAGGACGGATGAAGATCCGTCGATGACAGGGTCCTTCTGGCGAGGACGAGGATAGTTTGGAACCTTGGCAAGAGTGGTAATATTCTCTGGTATTCCGGAGATCAATGGTGGTCCTTCAAGCTGCGGAGACGAGAACATCCTTTCCAGTGCAACGGAAATGTCCCGTATGTCGAACCATTTGTTCCACTCGCATTCTGGATCTTTGATCTTGCCTCTTTTGGTGATCCTCGGACATTTTTCAGCCAAATATACAGCATGTGATCCCCCATATGCTTCTCGTGGGTAATCTCCCATCTGAACAATGGGCCCTCTGTTGAAGTGGTTTGATAGAGTCCATGTGAGGGGCTTCCAATCCGCCTTGAACGGTCCTTTGAAGCCTAGGCCAAACCTACGGTTCGGCCTAATTTCCTTTGGCGGTTTGAGCATACCCTGTAATTGTGCGCCCAGACCTTTACCCTGTTGATAGCCGATGTTCCTCATAATCTCCCAACCTTTGGAGTGAAAAGGGAGACATGATGTTGCGGTTGTCCTGACCGGCTCCTTTGGTGCTAGTGGAACGTGAGATAGATCACGCACGTCCAGCAATGACAATATGGGCCGATGAGATGGCCACACAGAGGGCAGAGAGGTGTTGATAGCATCCACTGTGTGAAGGACAGGTGTACTGACCACTTTAATAATCCTCCCATTGTAAGGAAACTTCAGGCACTGATGGTTGGTGGAAGGCACAGTGTCCATGGCTTCGATGTAAGGGCGACCCAGTATAGCCTTGAATGTGGGGTCCATGTCGAGGACATGGAATTCCGTGGGAATTGACATGGGGCCTAGTTCTGCCTTCAGAATAATCATCCCCTGTGGCGGCCTTTTGCTATTGTCATAAGCTGTGACCGTGATCGAGGAAGGTCTTATTTGTTCCTCGTTGACCCCACACAACTGAAGGGTGTCCATGGAGATCACATTTATGGACGCACCCGTGTCCACAAGACACGGGTTTATGGATACCCCATTAATTTTTATTGAAATGCACAGTGCATATTTTCGAGCTTCCTTGGGAGCGAGCTCGTAGTTGTGGAACATGATGGCCGGTTGTGTGTCCGTTGGGGTCAGGACGGTCGAAATCTTCTCCACGGGGAGGTCCTCATTAACCATGACTTTTTGAAGGTATTCCATCAAGGCCGCCTGGTGGGATGTGGATCTTTGAAGTAGCTCCAGGATGGAGATCCGAGCAGGTGTCTTGTCCAAGTGTTTCAATAGATCATACTGTGTTCCAGGGATAGCTCTTTCTGGTTGTTCTCCATCATCCTTCTCTGGCTGAGATTGCTCAGGATTCTGACTGTTGTGGGGGAAAACCCTGTGGAAAATCCTTCCACTCCGGAGCACCATTGCCTGCGGCTTTTGTACCTCTGTGGGGGTAGCAGTGGGTTTTAACAGGGGTTTGAGGGGTAGTGGTGGAGGAATGGTTGATGAAGCAGGGGTGATGACGGGAGCAGGGATTCTGATGAGGGGTTTGTTAGGTGAGGCATGGGAGGTAGAGGGGATATCGCGCGGATTATGAAGGATAAGGGGTCTGGAAGGCGGAGGTGGAGACGAAGTAGAAGTGGATAGGGCTTGAAGCGGGCAATGATTTTGAGGTGGGTGATGGGTAATGAGTGATTTTGAAGGCATTAGTGGTGATACGGTGGAGAAAGACGGGGTTATGTATGGTTGACGGATGATAAGGGGTTTAGAAGGCGTAGGGGTAAATGTGGTAGAGGTGGATGGTAAAGTGGGGGAGTGGGAGAAGATGAGAGGGTGCGAAGGCGTAGTGGAGAGTGTCGGTTGATAGGGGATCGGGGTACGGATGAGAGGGCATAATGGTAGTGGAAATGGTGAAGGTGATACTGACGCGGGTTGATGAGAGAGAGGTGCTACCCGGGCAAGGCAAGGGTGTTGCGTGATGATAGGATTGGCGGTAGAAAGAATGGAGGTACTTTCCTGGTGCCACACTGCTCTCTCCCGACTTCCGGGAAGGAGGAGATGGGGTTAACCTGATGATTGGGCTGTTGGTGCTCCGGTAATGGATTCTGGATTATGCCCATGTCGGGCTGTTGTTGTGGGGCATGCTGAAGCTGTTGTTGTTGTTGTAGTTGCTGTTGCTGCTGCGGTTGTAACTGCTGCTGTTGAAACTGCTGCTGTGGCCTATGAGGAGGTCTCCTAGCCTTGAGAGCCACGACGTATCGTCTCATTTCATCCCAATCTATTTGATGTTCATCATTCATATCGTGGATGTAATCTTTGAAATGGAAGCAGTAATCTACTGTGTGTCCTGGCTGCCTGTGGTAGACGCAGTATTTGGAGGTATCAACATTCGGGGGCCACACGGGCCTTTCTCTGGGTAGGGCGAGTTGGTTTGATGCCATGAGGGCATTAAAAATGTCTGCTAAGGTTTCTGACAATGGTGGATAGTAGGCTCTCTTGGGACCGACCGGCCTCCTTTGTTGCTGTTGGGGACCATAGTTCCCCGGGGGTGGAACTTGGTTGTACTGAAGTGGTGGTTGTTGTTGCTGAGGTTGTGGTTGTTGTTGCTGGGGTTGACGTAATGGAGGCATATTATCCTGGGGTGGATTATTTTGGGGTGGAGGACGAAGAGGGAAAGGACCTGGTTGGAGGGGAAGTCGGGGCATTTGTGGAGGCCTTGGGTTGACTGCATAATTGGCATTGTTGACCGCACCCACTTGCTCATTTGTCACAACCCCTTCTGTGGCTCCGCCCGGGACACCAGCGCCTGTCTTTCTGACCACTTTGGGCTTCGGTGACTCAAACATGTTCATAATGGGGGAGTCTTTTAACTGAGTATTGATGTACCGGGCCTTTCATAGAGTTCCTCCATTGTAGTAAGTTTATTCATGGCCAGGACGTGTCTGAACTGTGGGGTTGCATTAGACACAATCATCTTCACTTGTTCGGGCTCGGAGAGGGTGTCCCTTATTCTTTCCGCCAGAGACCTCCATCTATCAGCATAGCGGACAAAATCCTCATCGGGCTTCATCTTTTCGGCCACTAGGTCGGTAATGGAGAGTGAGGGACCGAACCTATCCCTATATTTCTTCAAGAACCTTCTCTGGACTATTTCAAAATTCTCGGCCTCGCGGGGCTCCAAAGAATAGAACCTCTCTAGCGCGGGACCATCCAATGATCTCCGAAAGAGGTATGCCAGGGAACTCTGATCGTTTTGCCAATAGGAGGATTCATACATGAAATCCTTGAGGTGAATGAAGGCGTTGCCGGTACCATTGTATCTGCGGTACGTGGGCATTTCGGAGGGAGGAAGATGAATGACGGGAAGGATTGGCAAAGCAACCTCCGGGGTGGCTTTCACGTCCACCATCCTTCTCAGATTTTGAAACTGCTCGTCCATGCGATTGAACCTATTCAGGAGCGATTGGGCGAGCTCCTCTAGAGGTGAAGGTGGCACTTGCCACTGGGGGAGAAACTGTCTCCCGGAGACTTGAGGGGGGAACCCGGAATGAGAGGGAGCTGTCGGACCACCGACAGTTGGCCCTGGCTGAAGCGGTGTGTGGGGAACAACGGGAGTTTGAGATTGTGACGGGAACTGGAATGAGGGTGGTTGTTGGCTCGCTTGTCCTTAAAGCGAGGGAGACTGGATGGCTTGCGCCAATGAAGGAGATGGAATGGCTTGCACGGACTCTTGGAGAGGTGCGATGGCCGGAGTTGATTCTTGGGGCGTGGGGGAAATAGATTTCCCCTTCAGAATGGCCTGGAAGGCCCGGAGCTGTTCAGAGGTAAGCTCCGTGTTGGCGAGGACGCCCAGTAAGGAAGAGATATCCTGTGGTGGGGACGTGTCCCCGGCAATAACTTGCACCTCATGCGAGGGCTCATGAGAAGGACCCGAGTCCATAGCATAGACTCGCGGGTCGGCTGACAAACCACGACTAGGCTGGTTCTCCTCAAAAGACTCGTGAGCCATGCTCACAGTTTTCCCAGAACGCAAAAACATACACTAGCAAGCAGGTAGCAGAGATTATCAAACAAGTGGATGCCTTTACACCTTTTTTGTGTTTTGATTTTGATGATTTTTTTATGTTTTTAGCGAGATCCGAAGTTCACACAAAATAGGGGCCCTAGTTTATTTTTGTTTCACCACCGTGTCAGCTAGGGTCTCTCGTCTCACCACGAATGAAATGACTAACTCCGGGGAACTTCAATGGTACAACCAGCCCAGTGAACGAAGAGGAGATTCTTCGATGTCGGGGACTTACGGAGGTCCCAGTGGAGGAGATTCTAGTCCGTTGAGAGGAATTCTCAAACGGAGAGTCCTTCCTTCACCGGGAAAGGGTGATCCTTAAAAAAATGAAAAAGGATATAAAAGAGGGATGGATGTATGCAATGGAATGCTGACATATATATGGAGTGGGAAAACAACAGAAATAACAGACATATAATAAACAAACAACCAATCAAAACTGACAGTGCTGCCGTGAGCACAACGGGGGCGCGCGCGGGCGCCAAGGTGGAGAGGCACGGATGGTGCCGAACTTGCAAGGGTAGCCGAAAGGAAGCAGTAGAGGTCCCACCGTGATCGCCAATCTGTGAGCGACGTCACGCGGTTCGGGGAAGCGGAGAAGACGCGGCGCGCGCGGGCTCCTCTTTTGTTTGCTGCAGCGCAGAAATAAGAGAAAAGAGAAGGGGCCACCACGGGAGATTGCTCCGGCGGGGTGAGCGGGACAAATGTAAGATAGCAAAATATGGGGGTTAAACGGCCATAACGGGAAGTGACTCGCCGCGGCCTCGAGGGGACGGGAATGGTGTAAAAATTAAATAGCAAGAATTGAAACGGCCATTGGGGAAATGACTCGCCGCGGCCTCGAGAATATGAATAGATAAGAATATAACATATAAGAACGGAAATTTAAACGGCCATTGGGGAAGTGACTCGCCGCGGCCTCCAGAATATGAGCAGAATATAACAGAATATAAAGAGAATATAAGAACGGGAATTTAAACGGCCATTGGGGAAGTGACTCGCCGCGGCCTCCAGAATATGAGCAGAATATAACAGAATATAAAGAGAATATAAGAACGGAAATTTAAACGGCCATTGGGGAAGTGACTCGCCGCAGCCTCGAGAACAAGATGTGATCGCCAGGGGCCTGTGGACGCCAAAAAATGACGATGATGATGATGGCGACATTCGCGTCTACACATTAGAGCGCGAGTCGAAGACAGAAATGCCGAATAAACCTCATGCCTCGCCCGATCAGGACGAGAACTCACTTGGTGGTCCGCTACCCGCTAAGGAAGCCCCCTAAGCAGAAGATACAGCTACAAGGCTCCGACCAGCCATGCCGAGAGCTGAATCAGAGAAGAGTCGGGAACTCCGGCACAGTCTCGGCATGCACCGAAAGTCACGCAGAATCTAGGACCGAGCCCTAGAGGCTACAAACGGAATATTATGGAGGCCATACGTCGCAACCGGAGCGTTCTCGGAATGCCGACATTCATATAAAGGGCCGTGACTTCGAAAAGAATCCGTTTGGTGCTTAAAACGGCGCGATATGCATTTAAAACAGCGCGCCTTAAAACGGCGCGCCCCCCTCCTAAAACGGCGTGCCCCTCGTTGTCTTTGGCTATCCGGTGTGCTCCGAAGGGATGCCTCCCATTTATATTGCCGTAAACCGGCGCCACCCCTTCAATACCTTAAAACGGTGCCACCCTTTATATGCTATTACGGCATGGCCATTTTGAAGGCCAAAAACTTAATACGGCATGCCAATTACACTTGGGTTTAAACCGGCGTGGTCACTATTCCCCCGCGCCGTTTTAACCCCTCATTCTGTTCTCTGAAGCATTTCTGCGGCGCGCTACTTTTGGACAAGCCATCACCATATGCTCTTCTTAAAACGGCGCGTCGAATGAAAATGAGTTTAACCTCATCCTATCCCGTCTGCCGACCGATACTCTGTTCTGCATAAATGAGATGCACAGAGAACATTCAATGACCCTGGTTCTGTCTCAGCCTCCGTTCGACAGCACATAAGCAGCAGCAGCAAGGCAAGCTCCGATAAATCTCTGAGCGTCCCATCCTCGGACGAGCAGCAGTGTACGAGACGAATCAACGGTGTCCAGCACAGCCAGTCAGCTCTGAGCTTCATCACGGACGAGGTGGAGGTGGCAGGAACCTCCCCAGGCTGGCCAATATATAAAATGGGGGCTACATTGCAAGAAAAAAAATGAACAGAGAGGAGAGGAGGCACCAGTAGGAGGGAACATAAGAAGAAGAGAGAAGAGGCAAAAGGGAAGGCTTGCTGTTTCGGCTAAGGTCTCCGGCGTCCGAAAAGAAGAAGAAGAAGCTCCATCCATTCCCACCTTTAAGGTGAAGAAAAAGAGTGAGAGGGGAGAGAGGGGGAAGAGCTTGTGCTCTGTTCCTCCTTCTCCCCCTCCGATCTATCTTCTTTCCCCCACCTCAACATTTAGCTTTTCCCTTATCTTCTCCGTTGTACTCCCCCCGTGCTTTGGGGGTATATCTCCTTTCCCCTTGAGGATGAATAAAAGAGTGACTCTTGTGGGCGTAAATGGCATTCTATTGCTCTGATCCTTTCCCCTTTGCTTCCGTTTTCTTCCTTCCGGTTTCCAACGTCACCTGGGGTCCTCAGAAGCTTGCCCTTCTATGGCATGAACTATGAGGGAACCCGTTCGAAGGGTGAACATTCATGGCCACCTATGGCCTACATCTGTCCCGTGCCACGAAATCATCACCCGTGAGCTGTGGTCGTTCTTGTAGGCTGGCCCTCGAACGTTCCATACTCACATTTGGGTTCGGACCGCTGTGAGGCTACTCCGATTTTTGAGGGTCCACCCCGGAGCAATCCGATTGGTGACTCTCATTTATCTCTGGCAAGTCCCGGTCCGGGGGAGGTGCTGCCGGATTCTCGCCGTGGCCGAGAACGCTCAAGATCAAATGAAGAAGATGCCCTCCAGAGAACCAGTGAACAAACCACTTCTGAGAACGAGAACCACACACAGTAAAAAAATCTGTGAACTAAACCCCTTGAATGAAATGCTTAAAGTACATACTAAGTCACCCTAATGAACAGATAAACGCCTAAACTTCCTCCCTGCCCACTTAATCTATCAAATGGGTGAAGAGACGCATCATGAAAATCTTTCTACAAGTGAAATAAAAGAAACACAAAGTTAAAAGTGATGAATAAACCCTCGGGAGAGGTTAATCCGGCGCGGTTATGTTCCCCCCGCGCCGTTTCAGTCCCTCTCACAAAAGCCCAATCTTCTTCGGTGGAGCCCAATTCCGGCGCGCCGGTTCAACCTCTCAAAACCATTTCCTATATCCACCCGGCGCGCTCCTCTACTCTCACCTATCCTTGCAAATTGCTAAAACGGCGTGGTCAAACCGGCGCGCGCCCCCCCCCAATTTGCCACCTTAACCGGCGCGCTTCCCCTTTGTTCCGGCGCGCCCCTCCTTTGAGGTCCTTAACCGGCGCGCTCCCCCCTTGGCATCCCTATTCCGGCGCGCCCTCTCCTTTGCCAACCTTAAAACGGCGCCCCTATACCCGGCGCGCCCTCCCCCCTTGTCTACCTGTTAAGACCCTAAATCGGCGCCGTCATCTTCCTTCCCATATCCGGCGTGCCTCCTTAACAAAAAAAAGGGATAAATGGCTAGTAAAAAAGGGAGAGAAAGGTTCAAAAGGGAAATACAAGAGATCAATGCCATTAATAAAAGAATGAATGAAAGGAGCTACATCACCCCGCGACCTGACCGCGCAGGTCGATCCGCGTGTGAGGGAACACGTTAGTAAGCTCGGGCTATGCACTTAACAATTCACTCCCTCGGACTGGGTGCAAAGAGAAAATCGACGACGCCTTATGGTATCGGACGTGGTTTACGGAATTTCCGACATGGCCACAGTTCAAAATCATCTTCGGCCAACAGTCTATCAACTTGACCCATTTCTACCGGGATCCACTCCCGTATTCTCATTAAACTTGCCTTGTTCGTGGCAGACATTCACGCGGGTTTGTCACCGTCTTTTATGCTACAAGCACGGAGCTTCGTCCGAACATGAAGTAGCCCATGAGTGGCCGATATAGTCTGAACATTCACGTCCCGAGACGGGTTTCTAGCATAGTTCATCTTTCGCTATCCTCCTGCATGATTAGTATTCTCTCTAGGCCGTAGGGCCCTTATTCCCGGCAATCAATCAAGGGTGTTCCCCCGTATGGGGGATGTAAATAACGCCGTGACCTTTATGGCGCGGCGGGTTTCGGTCCCGACACGAACCACACAATTGTCTGATTAGTCAGATCGAGCGCACCATGGGCTTCCACGAAGCCCGAATAAATCGTCACTTTGTGACTGGCACGCCCTCGCACTAAATAGAAGAATTAACCCTGACAAACAAACGAACGGATCCCCCCTCCGAATTTTAGTGCGTCCATAGGGCCAAAAGACCCCAAAATAAAGAAAGTGATCGCGCCTATCTCAAGAGCGGGAGATGGCGGGTTGCTTCTTCCTCCCCCTTCGGCCGACCGACGGAGAGGGCTTTCCTTGGGTACCCTTGCAAAACAACGACAAACAAGTAACGAGTGGATTAGAAAGATGAAGGTGTAGTATTCAAATCCTTGCGATAAAAATAACGAAATGATGGCAAGACACACACCTGGTTGGTGTTGTCTTTTAAACCCCTCTCGGACTCGAGTAGGAGGAAAATGAGATGATGGATGCAAGAAGTATATAAGAAGAGGCGCCCTTATGAAGGGGGATAGATGATGCGAGATGATGAATGCAAAAGAACTAAGAAGAAAAGGAAAGGATTGGCTTATTGGATGTGCCGATGGTGAAATCCGGCGGAGCTCCGGCAGCGTAGGGATGACGTGGAAGCGCGGTGGATGAAGACGACCTTCCTCTCGCGAGCGTGGGCACCCGAGAAGCCGGCAGAACCTCCACCTACAAAAGACCCCACGGGTTAGAAAATGACTCCGGTAGCCTCTGGGCTCCGGCAGCCTATCGGATCTCTTAGAAGCTCTTCCAGAACTGAGGGGGTGGGCCTCTATTTATAGGGCTCCGGAGGGTGGAGGCGTCCAGAACCCTGGACACCTCCATCAGGGCCGAACTAATATTTTATTCTATTTTTATTAATTTTTTTGGAATATTTTTGTGGAGGCGTCCAGGGCCCCGGACGCCTCCAACAGGTCCACCGAATACCACCGACGGCCGCACGCGGTTTGGCACAACGCGTGGTTTTGTGAGCGGTGCCTCGTGATTCAGAAATGGGCGCGTCCAGCTGGCTGGACGTCTCCATAATTTGGCTTCTTTCACACACGACAAACCGTCGTTCGGTGGACGGCGCCCGTGAGGGAGTTGATGGAGGCGTCCAGGGGCCTGGACGCCTCCATAAATATATTATTTTTATTTTTTGTTTTGTTTTTTATGCCAAAGCTGGCGTTTTATATTTTTTATACTTGTTTTTATGGAGGCGTCCAGGGGCCTGGACGCCTCCATTAATATATTATTTTTTATTTTATTTTGTCTTTTTATGCCAACTGGCATATATATTTTTATATTTGTTTTTATGGAGGCGTCCAGGGGCCTGGACGCCTCCATTAATATATTATTTTTTATTTTGTTTTGGGCTTTGAAAAATAAATTAAAAGAATGGGGGCGTCCAGGGGCCTGGACGCCCCCATAAAGACCCACCCGGGTCCTCAGTTCAGGCGTTGGCGGCCGCCCGGCAGACACCCTTCCTGGTTCCGGAACCTCCTGATGCGTCTGACTGGTGTTGATACCGTCCGAATCCCGTGACGAGACGATTCCGGATGCCGAAAAGGGCGGAAGAAGACTCAAGAAAAGGAAGCACTCAAGTGATTCAAAACACGTAAGCCGTTGCGGGGCGTTGTATAGTAATATGAGACTTTCTCAGGAGACGTCAGGAATGGCGTGTCTACAAATAGTACTCCGGGAAGAAGTTCTTCATCATATCTTCAAGTGATTCAAACTACTTCAAGAGGAGATCAACTCCAAGCCAAGTGAATCATCAGATTCAAGCTCCAGCAAACTCAGACAAGATCTTTTCTCTTTGAACATATTTCATATCTTGTTTGAGTATTTTCATATCTTGTTCTTTTCCATTTCATTCAAACATTTGGAACTGAAGATCGTCCCTACCTGTGGTTAGTAGGAAGGCAATCAGAAGCTGTCCGATCTGCGGTGTTGACGTCCCTACCGGCGGTTAGTAGGAAGGCAATCGGTGGTCTTTCCGATTTGCGGTTCAGTGCGTGGCACTAGTGAAACCTCACCGGATTTGGTGAGGGGTGGACGTAGGACTGGGGATTCAGTCCGAACCACCTTAAAATATTGTGTGTTGTGGTTTGTTTGTGTGATTGTTTCGTTCTAAATACATGCTTAGGTTCGAATCGATATATTAGTAATCATCTTGCTAAGCAAATCGTTGTGTCCTTCGTTTAGCTAGTTATATTCCGCTGCAATTTATCTCATCTAGCTATATAGAGGGTTACATTGCGAAAAGAGGGGCCGATCTACTCACCCCTCCCCTCTAGATCCGCTGTCCACTACACAACAACCTACTGAAGTTTTTTGGATCTTCTCTGACAGGACCTGCCTTTGAATGGTATTCTACCCTGCCGGCCAGATCTATTAAAGACTGGTCAGATATGCAGCATAAATTTAATGAGAGATTTCACATTGCCGAGGTAGAGGTAACTGTGGCCGAACTATTGGCAACCAAACAAAAGACGATGAGTCGGCTGCAGAATATATTAACAGATGGAGGGATCTCAGCGTGAGATGCCGGCATCCTCCACATCTAGAAGATGCAATACAGATGTGGAAACAAAATCTGAAGAGAGAGATCTTAGAAAAGATAATCGGAGAAGAAATCTGGTCTTTTGACAGATTAATGGATGTTACCACAGAAGTGGAAGACTTCTTTGAGAGATACCCCTCACTTCCTGCCAACTCAAGTCATCAAGCCAAGCAGGTTAATAAACGACCGATGCTGAAAGCGGTCCATACTGTTAGCCTCACGGCGAAAAGGCATAAGTGGGTGCACAATTCTCCCCCCAATGAACCCGCTGAATGTCGAGAAAGGCATCCCCAACAGAATAATGAGAAGAAGCTCTATGCCTTCTCCAGGGACAGGACTCGAGCATTATTCGAATGGGCGATCAAGTATAACAACATTACTCTTCCGAAGCCGAAGAGGCCTGATGATCTCAGGCGAAGAGATGATCCTTGCTTCTGCCTCTACCATAGAATCCTCGGGCACCCCATTGAGGATTGCCAAATATTCAAGGACATCGCCCAGGGCCTAATAAAAAGAAGGGAATTACATATGGGGGAGCACAAAGTCAATCCTCAATGCCCGCATGAATTGCCTGCTCTAGGGGCATCAATCAACATGATATCTATATGTCAACAACTACCCGAAGAAGTGCCAGAGGCCTACAACCGGAGCACCAATGAGGACTGTGTTCCATCTCCTAAAGAAAAATAAAGGAATCGGCGAGCAATGCCAATAAGAAAAAGAACATGGCCGACACCTCGTCCGGCTCTTGAGATGCATGAAGAAATCAACCCAGCCGAGGAACGGCTACAGACCATTATAAACGGGCTAGTCAAGCATGGGTAGCCTAATGGCTAGCCCATGCAGCTTAAGAAGCCTGCCCCTCAAAGATGCAATGAGCCCCACCGGCTAACAAAAAGAATTAAAGGAAAGGAGAGGGTGATCAATGAAGTTTACTTCCCTCTCGGGTGGTAAACTGGGTAATTCGGGTGGAAACACATCTGGGAACTCATTTACAATAGGAATGTCTGCTAGGATGATTTCCTTGGACTCGGTAACAATGACAGAAGCAAGAAAAGATTCACATCCTTGCGAGATAAGTTGGCAAGCGTGAAGAGAGGATATGATAGTGGGATATTTCCTATACTTGATGCCAAGGAAAAAAAATCTTGGAAGACCGAGTTTTTGAAAGGATATAATCCTATTTCGGCAGTTAATATCAGCATCATGATCTATAAGCCAATCTACCCCTAAGATGGCATTATAACCTTTCATGTCAAGGCATACTAAGTTTACGGGGAGATTGTGACCTTCTACTATTACCTCACTATCAGGATAATACTCGGTACGCTTTATTCCAGAACCTAAGGGTGTGATAATAGCAAGATCTGAGAGTAGGGGAACCAATGCAATTGGTAATGTTTTTGCAAAAGTAGTGGAGATAAAAGAATGAGTGGCACCAGTATCAAATAGCACAAATGCGAGACGGGAACAAATTTGAAGGGTACCTTCTATAAGCCCACCATCCCTGGGCGCTTCTTCTTCCTCTATAACAGTGTTGAGGCGAGCCTGCCGCCTACGTTCACCACCAGATGATTGATCCTTCATAATGGGGCAATCTGGCATACGATGCTTCCTGCTTCCACAATGTAGACAAGCACCAAGGCACTTCCAACATTCTTCAGTCGAATGGCCAAACTTCTCACAAAATGTGCAAGCCGCCATGACTTGCTCCTTCTCCTCCTTGACTTTCTTGTTCTTCTGGGAACTTCCACCGTTTTTGCTCCTGGATCTTTTCTTACTATCACGGCTTTTGTGAGGTTCCGTGATGCTAAATTTTTCTTTCTTATAACGTCAATCAGATCGTCGGCTGGATTCTTCTCCTTTTCCTTTCAATTTCTCGACCTTTTCTAAGGTCCTCTCACATAAATATGCCCGCTAGACCATCTTTGCATAGGTACAGATGTTTTGGGTCTCGAGCTGCTGAATGAAATCGGGTCGTAACCCATCCATAAACCGATTAGCCTTCAATAAATTGGTACTGATTAAATGCGGTTCATAGGGTGCTAGCCTAGAGAATTGAAGTTCATACTGCGTGACTGTCATCATTCCCTGACGAAGAGAGGCGAACTCCATAGCCTTTCTTTCTTTAACATGCTCAAAAAAGTACTTAGCACGGAATAGAATAAGAAAACCGTCCCATGTATGAGGTGCATCTGCCGGAGGTGTAGGTACTGATTTCCACCATGTGCGTGCATCTTTATTAAGTTGAAAGGTTGCAAGACAGACTTTTTCTTGATCTATACACTGGATAACATCGAAGATACGATTCATTTCATCTATCTAGTTTTCTGCCTCATCTGGATTAGAAGAACCGTAGAAATGTTGAGGGTTTAAGCTTCAAAAATTGCGATGCAAGTCACCAGCCCTCACCCCTGTAGACACGCTATTCCTGACATCCCCTGAGAAAATCTCATATTACCACGCGACGCCCCGCAGCGGCTTTCGCATTTTGAATCACTTGAGTGTTTCCAATCTTTGAGTCTTCTCTCATCTTCTGGGCGAGTCGCGTAACGCTCCTTCGGCATACGGAAACCGCCTCGTTGTGGAAATCATGCTGCATTCGAACGGCATCAACATCAATCGCATGCACCAGAAGTTACCGGGACCAGGAAAATGCCTAACGAACGACTGCCGACGCACTTTTTGGGGGAATCCGGGGGTCATCATGGAGGCGTCCAAGCTCCTGGACGCCTCCATCAATACAAAATAATGACAAAATATATATATATATAAGATTGAACAAAAAATATATATAATTTCATGGAGGCGTCCAGGCCCCTGGACGCCACCATCAACCGGCTCACGGGTGACCCCCGGCCATCGATTGACCGTTGCTCAGCCTGTCGTTTGAATAAAATCCAAGTTATGGAAGCGTCTAGGCCCCTGGACGCCTCCACCAACCGGCTCACAGGCGACCCCCGTCCATCGATTGACCGTTGCTCAGCCTGTCGTTTGAATAAAATCCAAGTTATGGAAGCGTCCAGGCCCCTGGAAGCCTCCATCAACCAGCTCACGGGCGATCTCGGGGCATCGACTGACCGTTGCTCAGCCTGTCGTTTAAATTAAATCCAAGTTATGGAAGCGTCCAGGCCCCTGGACGCCTCCATCAACCAGCTCACGGGCGACCCCGGGCCATCGACTGACCGTTGGTCAGCCTGTTGTTTGAATAAAATCCAAGTTATGGAAGCGTCCAGGCCCCTGGACGCCTCCATCACACAGCTCACGGGCGACCCCGGGCCATCAACTGACCGTTGCTCAGCCTGTCGTTTGAATAAAATCCAAGTTATGGAGGCGTCCTGGCCCCCGGACGCCTCAATCAACCACCTCACGGGCGACCACCGGCCTTCGACTGACCGTTGCTCAGTTTGTCGGTTGAAGAAAATCCAAGATATGGAGGTGTCCAGGCCCCTGGACGCCTCCATCAATCAGCTCACGGGCGATCCAAGTTATGGAGGCGTCCAGGCCCCTGGACGCCCCCATCCTCCCGACCTCTATAAATAGAGGCTTACCCCCCTCAGTTCAAAGGTTGAAAAAGAGCGCCGGGAGGCTGCCGGATTCTATTCCTAACCCGTGGGTGTTTTGTAGGAAAGGTTCTGCCGGATCCTCGGGTGGCCGTGCTCGCAGGAGAGAGGCCGCCTTCGCCCACCGCGCTACCTCATCGTCCCTACGCTCCCGAAGCTCCGCCGGATCTCGCCATCGACCAACCAATAAGCCATTCTCTCCTCTTCTTTTCTAGTTATCTTGCATTCATCATATCATATCCTCTACCCCCCTCTTTATGAGGGAGTCTCTTCCCGTTTCTACGTTGGAATAATTGCCATTCATCATAAGCATTTTCCTCCTACTCGTGTCCGAGAGGGGTTTTAAAGACAACACCAACCAGGTGTGTGTCTTGCCATCATTTCGTTACTTGCGTCGTTAGAATTTGAATGCTGCACCTTCGTCTTTCTGATCCACCCGTTACTTGTTTGTTATTGTTTTGCAAGGGTACCTGAGGAAAGCCCTCTCCGTCGGCTGGCCGAAGGGGGAGGAAGAAGCAACCTGCCATTTCCCGCTCTCGAGGAGTCACAATCTCTGCGCTCAATACAAGGTACACACGATCATTTCGTTTCTTTGAGGTAACCCCTCTGGCGATCACATCCCTTTAGCATCCTAGGTATGCTCTTCCCTCATATTGGCATGTTTCATAATCCTTCTTAATTTTTAGTCGCTTGGTAGTCCGTAGTTTAGTTCGTTTTCTTCCCCTTGAGTGGATTCCGCGGCTTCCACAGATTGGCGATCACGGTGGGACATTCTTTTTGCTTTTTTGGGTTACCTTTGAACTTTCGGCACCCACGTGAGCCTCCCTTCTTTCGGCACCCGCGTGTGCCCCTCCCTATTGCGCCCACGTGCGCTACATCATTTCCCTCGTGCACCACATGCACTCCCCCGGTCCTTTGTGATTACTTCGAGGTCTGCGTTATCTCGGCACCCGCGTGTGCCCCTCCACTCGGCACCCACGTGTGCTCCCTCCACTTGGCACCCTCGTGTGTCCCCCTTCTTATTGCGCCCGCGTGCACTGTGTCATCCCCTTCGTGCACCACGTGCACGCCCCTTAGTCCCCTCTTTTGTCATTTTTAAGTCTGTGTTGTCTTGGAAAGTAGAACGGCTATATCTTCCTCTATCTATTTATTATTGTTATATTCTTGTTATATCACTGCTATACATCTGTTATATTTGTGTGCTTATCTCTGCTCCATCTGTGTGTTACATATCTTTTATCCAGCACCGCATTTCATGCATTTACCCCCTTTTTTTACTTTTTTCTAAGGATCACCCTCTCTCGGTGAAGGAAGGACTCTCCGTTCGGGAATTCCTCTTGACGGACTAGAATCTCCTCCACTGGGACCTCCGTAAGTCCCCGACATCGAAGAATCTCCTCTTCGTTCACTGGGCCGGTTGTACCATTGAAGTTCCCCGGAGTTAGTCGACCCATTCGTGGTGAGACGAGAGCCCCTAGCTGACACGGTGGTGAAAATAAAAATGAACTAGGGTCCCTATTTTGTGTGAACTTCGGATCTGGTTAAAAACACACACAAAAAATCATCAAAATCAAAACACAAAAAAAGGAGGGCGTAAAGGCATCCACTTGTTTGATAATCTCTGTTATTTGCTTGCTAGTATATGTTTTTGCGTTCCGAGAAAACTATGAGCATGGCTCACGAGTCTTTTGAGGAGAACCACCCTGGTCGTGGTGAGTCAGTCGAGCCACGAGTCCATGCTATGGACGCGGGTCCTTCCCATGAGCCCTCACGTGACGTGCAGGTTACCACAAGGGACGCATCCCCGCCACAGGACATCTCCTCTTTGCTATGTGTCCTCGCCAACACGGAGCTTACCTCTGAGCAGCTCCGGGCCTTCCAGGCCATTCTGAAGGGGAAATCTATTTCCCCCGCTCCCCAGGAATCAACTCTAGCCATCGCACCTCTCCAAGAATTGGTACAGGCCATTCCATCTCCTTCGCTGGCATAAGCCATCCAATCTCCCTCGCTTCAAGGGCAAGCGAGCCAACAACCACCCTCGTTCCAGTTCCCTTCGCAATCTCAAACCCCTGTTGTTCCCCACATACCGCTTCAGCAGGGACCAACTATCGGCGGCCCGGCAGCTCCCTCTCATTCAGGGTTTCCCCCTCAAGTCTCCGGGAGACATTTTCCTCCCCAGTGGCAAGTGCCACCTTCACCACCTGGGGAGCTCGCCCAATCGCTCCTCAATAGGTTCAATAGGATGGACGAACAGTTTCAAAATTTGAAGAAAATGGTGGACATGAAATCCACCCCGGAGGTTGCTTTACCAATCCTTCTGGTCATCCATCTTCCTCCCTCTGAAATGCCCACGTACCGCAGGTACAATGGCATTGGCAACCCCTTCATTCACCTCAAGGATTTCATGTATGAGTCATCATATTGGCAAAACGACCAGAGGTCCCTGGCATACTTCTTTCGGAGGTCATTGGACGGTCCTGCGCTAGAGTGGTTCTATTCTTTGGAGCCCCACGAGGCCGAGAATTTTAAAACAGTCCAGAGAAGGTTCTTGCAAAAGTATCGGGATAGGGTCGGTCCCTCTCTCTCCATTATCGACCTAGTGGCCGAAAAGATGAAGTCCGACGAAGATTTTGTCCGCTATACTGATAGATGGAGGTCTCTGGCAGAAAGAATAAGAGATACCCTCTCGGAACCTGAACAAGTAAAGATGATCGTATCCAATGCGACTCCACAGTTCAGGCATGTCCTGGCCATAAATAAGCTCACCACCATGAAAGAGCTCTATGAAAGAGCCCGGTACATCCAAACCCAGTTAAAAGACTCCCCCATTATGAACATGTTTGAGCCGCCGAAGCCCAAGGTGGTCAGAAAGACAGGCACTGGTGTCCCAGGCGGAGCAACAGAAGGGGTCGTAACAAATGAGCAAGTAAGTGCGGTCAACAATGCCAACTATGCAGCCAACCCAAGGCTTCCACAAATGCCCCGACTTCCCCTCCAACCAGGTCCCTTCCCCTCTCGTCCTCCACCCCAAAACGATCCACCTCAGAACAACATGCCTCAACTACTTCAACCCCAGCAACAACCTCGACACCAGCAACAACAACCACCACTTCAGTACAACCAAGTTCCGCCCCCAGGAAATTACGGTCCCCCACAGCAACAAAGGAGGCCGATTGGTCCCAAGAGAGCCTATTACCCACCATTGCCAGAAACTCTGGCGGATATTTTCAACGCCCTCATGACCTCAAACACACTCATCCTACCCAGGGAAAGGCCCGTATGGCCCCCGAATGTTGATACCTCTAGATACTGCGTCTATCACAGGCATCTAGGACACACAGTGGACAACTACTTTCAGTTTAAAGATTACATCCACGATACGAATGATGAAGGCGGGATTGACTGGGATGAAATGAGGCGATACGTCGCCACTCTCAAGGCTAGGAGACCTCCTCCTAGGCCGCAATTCCAGCAACAACAGCAGCAGTTACAACAGCAGCCACAGCAACAACCACAACAACAACAACAACAGCCTCAGCAGGCCCAACCACAACAGCCCAACATGGGCATAATCCAGAATCCATTACCGGAGCACCAACATCCCAATCATCAGGTCAACCCCATCTCCTCCTTCCCGGAAGTCAGGAGAGAGCAGGTGTGGCATCCAGAGAGTACCTCTATTCTTTCTACCGCCAACCCTATCGTCATGCAACCCCCTCGCCTTGCCCGGGTAGCACCTCTCTCTCATCAACCCGCGTTAATACCGCATTCACCATTCCCACTGCCATCACGCCCTTTGATTCGCACCCCAATGACCTATCAGCCAACACCCTTCATTACACCCTCACACCCTCTCATTTTCTCTCACTCCCCCACTTTACCATCCACCTCTACTGCATTTGCCCCTATGCCTTCTAAGCCCCTTATCACCCGTCCACCGTATGTAACCCCGCCTGTCCCCACCATACCACCGCCAATGCCTTCAAAACCACTCCTCATCCACCATCCATCTCAACACCATTACCCGCTCCAAACCTTACCCACTTCCACTTTGCCTCCACCTCCACCTTCCAGGCCCCTTATCCTTCATAACCCGTGCGATATCCCCTCTACCTCCACCATGCCTCCACCTAACAAACCCCTCATCAGAATCCCTGCTCCCATCATCACCCCTACTTCATCAACCATCCCTCCACCACTACCCCTCAGACCTCTGTTAAAACCCACTGCTACCCCTATAGAGGTACAAAAGCCACAGGCAATGGTGCTCTGGAGTGAAAGGATTTTTCACAGGGTTTTCCCCCATAACAGTCAGAATCCCGAGCAGTCTCAGCCAGAAAGGGACGATGGAGAACAACCGGAAAGATCTATCCCTGGAATATAGTATGATTTGTTGAAACACTTGGACAAGACGCCTGCTTGGATCTCCATCCTGGAACTGCTTCAGAGATCCACATCCCATCAGGTAGCCTTAATGGAGTATCTTCAAAAGGTCATGGTGAATGAGGACCTCCCTATAGAAAAGATTTCTGCCGTCCTGACCCCAACGGACACACAACCGGCCATCATGTTCCACAACTACGAGCTCGCTCCCAAGGAAGCTTGGAAATATGCATTGTGTGTTTCAATAAAAATTAATGGGGTATCCATAAACCCATGCCTTGTAGACACGGGTGCGTCCATAAATGTGATCTCCATGAGCACCCTTTAGTTGTGTGGGGTCGAACAGGAACAGATAATACCTTCTTCAATCACAGTCACAGCTTATGACAATAGCAAAATGCCGCTACAAGGGATGATTATTCTAAGGGCAGAGCTAGGTCCTATGTCAATCCCATGGAATTCCATGTCCTTGACATGGACCCCACATTCAAGGCCATACTGGGTCGCCCTTACATTGAAGCCATAGATGCTGTGCCTTCCACCAACCATCAGTGCTTGAAGCTTCCTTACAATGGAAGAATTATTAAAGTAGTTAGCACACCTGTCCTTCACACGGTGGATGCTATTAATACCTCTCTGCCCTCTATTTGGCCGTCTCATCGGCCCATATTATCATTGCTGGACGTGTACGATTCATCTCACATTCCGCTAGCACCAAAGAAGCCGATCAAGGCAACAATGCCATATCTCTCTTTTCACTCCAAAGGTTGGGAGATTATGAGAAACATCGGCTATCAACAGGGCAAAGGTCTGTGATGTGACACAACCTCGGACCTAATGCAAGCAAGCACAATCGCATTTAAATGGGCCGAATTGGGCCACCGCTCTATCGACACTCACCCAAGCCCGGGGTAACTTGGCAATGACAAGGTGAGGTTGAGGGGTTGGGCCCTTGCTGGTAGAGGGCCAGCAAGGCCAAGATGGGATTCCCAATGGGTGTGGAGGCCCAATTCAAGGGGGCCGACAAAGTGCCAAAGGCACCGGTTGCACTTCTCCCACGGTGATCACTCAAGACAACGGGGCTTGAGGATCGGGCTCTCACTCGCATAACCAGCGGAATTAAGAACTAATATTGAAAGACAAGCACTAAATGGAGTGATGGTTTGAGCACTTACTCGACCGGTTTGAAGAAACCGGTCCCGGTCGGAGACGAGGGCGAGCGGGGAGGCGAGTGGATCCCCACACGCCGCGTCGGGGTAGCTTGACCTGCCCAAACAAGTTACAACACTACACCTCTCGCAGGAGGGGGATCTTGGGGTGGGGGTTAAGGGATATTACAACCAAAATTACCTCCACACAGGGAGGGGCCTTCAGCCGGCCAAGCGGGGAGGGGAAACTAGGATTAAAAGTATTGAACGATGAAGTCACCGGTTCTGTCTGCTCTCTCTGAACAGGGATAGGTAGTCGGTGTTGCTGCTGTAGAACTTGCTCAAAAATTTCTATGATGACGAGACCGGTGGGGAAATCTTCATAGCTGGGAAGGGAATGCTTCAGAATTTCTTTAATTTCTTCTGGAGCAGCTGCTGTCCGGGATGGAGGTTTGAACAGAGCTTCAGATTCTCAGACCTACAGTTGCAGACTTCTAACAGCATATTGCAGAGAATGCCCCGGCAGCTCCTGACCTCGGAATCAAGCGCCATCTGAGTCGTTGGAATCGTGGACGAGTCTTCTTCGCAGAAAAACTGACGGGGAAACCTACCGATGTCGGAGAAGAGTAGGGAATGCAGAACAATGGCGACTGGTCAATGCAGACTGTGGGTAGCAGGATGACGGAGCTGAGAGAGAAAATTGATAACTTCTGCTACCGGATGCCGAACGGGATTCCGCTTCTTGATTCTGAAAGTAGACAGGAAGGAGAAGAACTTTGTGGAGGAGCTTGTGGGATGATTCCTCCGAGGTTCGTCGTGGCAGAGCTTCTAATCCGGTTCTGGTACTCAGCAGGGACAGCTATGCGCAGTCATGGGAGAATGGAGCTCCTGAGCAGCACACAGATCGGAAGAAGACGAAACCACTGCCGTTGCGAAGGAGACTGGTAGACGCTTCCAACAGTGTCTCTTGGGTCTTCAAACTCATCCAGAGGAAGTCGTGGTGGCCGTTGCAAGTTGCTGGTTCACCTGCAACTTCTGGACTGCAAGCAGCAACCTAGGGACAGCTTCCAATGCCTAGAAAGAAGAAGGAGAATGGGGTATGTGGTGAAGGGGAGGTGGATGAAGGGTGAGAAGGGGGGTTGTGGGAGGTGTGGAGGGGGTCTAATGGTGGAGGGGAGATGGAGGAAGAGGGGGAGGGCGCAGGCTTCAGCTGGAGGTAAGGGGGGATGGGGATTGCAAGGGGGGAGAGGAATGGAGGGAGGTGGGGGCGACCTAGGCTAAAGGGGATAGAGGGAGGGGCAGCCAAAGCTTGGAGGGAAGGGATTTCAAATTTGAAATGGCCTTGGAAGTTGAGGGATTGTGTGGGGAAGGGGGTGATTGTGTTGGAATGGGGGAAGATTGTGTGGGAATAGAGAAGATAGTGTTGGAATGGGAGAGATTCTACCTTGGGACTATGGGGGTGGAGTAATGGCAGCTATGGGAAGTGGAGGGCCTTTAATGGGGTAGGTGGGGGTTGGAAGTTGGGAGGGAGGAGGAGGAGAGAGAGAAAGGGGCGAACCCCATAGTGGAGGAGAGAGAAATGAGGATAGAGAGAGAGGTGGGGTGGGGAATCACTCCCCTAGGGCTTCTCACCCAACTATAGGATTCACTCCACTAGAACTAGATTTGAATACTCAAATGGAAATCTTTTGTATTGAATCATTCCTTACCTCCAAATGAAGGGAATGGGGCCCTATATATAGGAAACCCACATTTTACAATAAGTCCCTTACAAAAGACTCAATGACAAATAACCAAAGGGGTAGGGGGGCTTATGGGCCAAGCCCGAAGAATTGGGCCCAATAGCACATTACACAATCTAATGATACTCAAACCTAGGAAAATAAATGCAAGACCGAGGGACATGACTCAAATAAACTGAAAAGTACATCAAATGACTCAAAAAGATAGCATAAAAGGGATAATTGGGCCTTTATAGAGAGAGGCCCAAACTCAAACGATGCCGGAATTTGAAGAAGACCCTAGCCAAAGGGAGTTGTGGATGATGCCTCCATCAAATCCCCTGGGCTGTGAAGAGCTCGACTCCGTCGAGTAGGGGTCCATCCGGCTGTGGTACTGCTCGAGGAGGTCTGGATCCAACCGCTGGAGATCCTCCTGACTCACCCAAGAATCCTCCGAAGGAGGCCGATCCTTCCACCTCACGAGATAGCGCTCATATACCTTGCTCCGAGTGGTAGTGACTTGTACATCCAATATTTGTTCAATTTGTTCACGCTGGACTCTTTTGGTTGGTGGTCTCTCCTCACGGGTGGGTGCGCTCTCAAAGGAAGAAGTAGGCTCAATCTCCTCACTAGGTACCACCGTGGGTCCCTTATATGGCACTAGGTCAGCGACATTGAATGTGGGACTTATTCCATACTCCTCAGGAAGATCTAACTCGTAGGCATTTGCACCAATGCGTCTCAAGACCTGGAAGGGACCAGCCCCACGTGGCCTCAGTTTAGAGTTGGCTTCCGGGGAAAGCCTCTCCATCTTACCATCACAAAGTCACCCACATGGTACTCTTGGTGACGCCGATGAGAGTCGACCAGCCTTTTATAAGCCTCATTCTTTTTGCTGATGTACTTGCGAATTTTTTCATACAATTCTCTAATATGTTGTGCAAAAGACTCGGCTGAAATGGACACTCTAGTATACTGGGGAAGGGGAATGAGATCGGAAGGCTTTCTTGGCTTGTACCCATGCACGGCTTCAAATGGACTCATCCCTATGGACTTATTGATGGAATTATTATATGCAAATTCTTCCTGTGGTAAGATGAGATCCCAATTTCCGGGGCGATCCTCAACAAGACACCTAAGGAGGTTCCCTAGACTCCGATTAACAACTTCTGTTTGGCCATCCGTTTGGGGGTGGTAGGCAGTGGAGAATTTAAGAAGGGTACCCATCATGTGCCAAAGAGTTTTCCAAAAGTAGCTAGTGAATTTGACATTGTAGACACGCCATTACTGACGTCTTTCGAGAAAGTCTCATATTACTATACAACGCCCCGCAACGGCTTACGCATTTTGAATCGCTCGAGTGCTTCCTTTTCTTGAGTCTTCTTCCGCCCTTTTCGGCATCCGGAATCATCTCGTCACGGCATTCGGACGGCATCAACACCAATCAGACGTATCAGGAGGTTCCGGAACCAAGAAGGGTGTCTGCCGGGCGGCCACCAACGCTTGTCCGAGGACCCGGGTGGGTCTTAATGGGGGCGTCCAGGCCCCTGGACGCCCCCATTCTTTTAATTTATTTTATTTTTTATTTTTCAAAACCCAAAACACAAATAAAAAATAATATATTAATGGAGGCGTCCAGGCCCCTGGACGCCTCCATAAAAACAAATATAAAATATATATATATATATATATATATATATATATATATGCTAGTTGGCATAAAAAGACAAAACAAAATAAAAAAATGATATATTAATGGAGGCGTCCAGGCCCCTGGACGCCTCCATAAAAACAAAAATAAAAAATATATAATGCCAGCTTTGGCATAAAAAGACAAAACAAAAACAAAAATAATATATTTATGGAGGCGTCCAGGCCCCTGGACGCCTCCATCAACTCCCTCACGGGCGCCGCCCACCGAACGATGGTTTGTCGTGTGTGAAAAAAGCCAAATTATGGAGACGTCCAGCCCGCTGGACGCGCTCATTTCAAAATCACGAGACGCCGCTCAAAGAACCACGCGTTGTGTCAAACCGCGTGCGGCCGTCGGTGGTGTTCGGTGGACCTGTTAGGGGCGTCCGGAGCCCTGGACGCCTCCACAAAAATATTCCGAAAAAATTAATAAAAATAGAATAAAATATTAGTTCGGCCCTGATGGAGGTGTCCAGGGTCCTGGACGCCTCCACCCTCCGGAGCCCTATAAATAGAGGCCCACCCCCTCAGTTCTGGAAGAGCTTCGAAAAGATCCGATAGGCTGCCGGAGCCCAGAGGCTACCGGAGTCATTTTCTAACCCGTGGGGTCTTTTGTAGGTGGAGGTTCTGCCGGCTTCTCGGGTGCCCACGCTCGCGAGAGGAAGGTCGTCTTCATCCACCGCGCTTCCACGCCATCCTTACGCTGCCGGAGCTCCGCCGGATTTCACCATCGGCACATCCAATAAGCCAATCCTTTCCTTTTCTTCTTAGTTCTTTTGCATTCATCATCTCGCATCATCTATCCCCCTTCATAAGGGCGTCTCTTCTTATATACTTCTTGCATCCATCATCTCATTTTCCTCCTACTCGAGTCCGAGAGGGGTTTAAAAGACAACACCAACCAGGTGTGTGTCTTGCCATCATTTCATTATTTTTATCGCAAGGATTTGAATACTACACCTTCATCTTTCTAATCCACTCGTGTTGTTTTGCAAGGGTACCCAAGGAAAGCCCTCTCCGTCGGCCGGTCGAAGGGGGAGGAAGAAGCAACCCGCCATCTCCCGCTCTTGAGGTTGGGGCGATCACTTTCTTTATTTTGGGGTCTTTCGGCCCCTGGCGATCACATCTTGTTCTCGAGGCCGCGGCGAGTCACTTCCCCAATGGCCGTTTAAATTCTCGTTCTTATACTCTCTTTATATTCTGTTGTATTCTGCTCATATTCTCGAGGCCGCGGCGAGTCACTTCCCCAATGGCTGTTTAAATTCCCATTCTTATATGTTATATTCTTATCTATTCATATTCTCGAGGCCGCGGCGAGTCACTTCCCCAATGGCCGTTTAAATTCCCGTTCTTATATATTATATTCTTATCTATTCATGTTCTCGAAGCCGCGGCGAGTCACTTCCCCAATGGCCGTTTAAATTCCCGCTCTTTATATTCTCCTTATATTCTGTTATATTCTTATCTGCTCATATTCTCGAGGCCGCGGCGAGTCACTTCCCCAATGGCCGTTTCAATTCTTATTATTTAATTTCTGCACCATTCCCGTCCCCCCGAGGTTGCGGCGAATCACTTCCCGCTATGGCCGTTTAACCCCCATATCTTGCTATATTACATTTGTCCCGCTCGCCCCACCGGAGTAATCTCCCGTGGTGGCCCCTTCTCTTTTCTCTTATTTCTGTGTTGCAGCAAACAAAAAGAAGGAGCCCGCACGCTCCGCGTCCTCTTCGCACCCTCAACCGCGTGACGTCGCTCACAAATTGGCGATCACGGTGGGACCTCTACTGCTTCCTTTTGGCTACCCTTGCAAGTTCGGCACCATCCGTGCCTCTCCACCTTGGCGCGCGCGCGCGCCCCCGTTGTGCTCACGGCAGCACTGTCAGTTTTGATTGGTTGTTTATTTATTACATGTCTGTTATTTCTGTTGTTTTCCCACTCCATATCTCTGTCAGCATTTCATTGCATGCATCCATCCCTCTTTTCTATCCTTTTTTCATTTTTTTGAGGATCACCCTTTCCCGGTGAAGGAAGGACTCTCCGTTTGAGAATTCCTCTCAACGGACTAGAATCTCCTCCACTGGGACCTCCGTAAGTCCCCGACATCGAAGAATCTCCTCTTCGTTCACTGGGCTGGTTGTACCATTGAAGTTCCCCAAAGTTCGTCATTTCATTCGTGGTGAGACGAGAGACCCTAGCTGACACGGCTGTGAAACAAAAATAAACTAGGGTCCCCATTTTGTGTGAACTTCGGATCTCGCTAAAAACACAAAAAAATCATCAAAATCAAAACACAAAAAAAAGACATAAAGGCATCAACTTGTTCGATAATCTCTGCTACCTGCTTGCTAGTGTATGTGTAGCACCCCGTATAAAATTTTTTTTATTATTATCAATATTTTTCAAATAAAAATAAAATAAAATAAAATAATATTAGATAAACTATTTAGGTAGTTTATGTAAGAAGTAGGAACATGAAGGTATCATATATAAAGGTTATTCACTTAACAAGTGGCTTCCTAGTGTAGTTGGTTAAGTAGCTTGCCTTCCAATCCAATGACCAGGGTTCAAATCTTAGCATCCACCATGTATCTACCCCTTTTGCCAAATAATTATATGATATAAGCTAATCTTGCACTTACGAATTGGGCCATGGGTTAGATGTCCAAACAATTGTCTCTTATCTCTCCAGCCTATCTCTTATCTCTCCAGCCTGTACAAGCTGTAAAGACTCATTATTTCAGATCTTGTCCCCTATCCGTTCATACTAGACCCTATAACATCCCCTTTTGCTACCCCCATTCCCATTCTAGGCTAGCTGGGGTTGGGGCAAAGCTTTTCTAGAGGGGTTCTGCTGCTACGAACTTCACAGAGGTAGGTGTTCTCAACTTTTAACTAAATTAGTAGCTAATCTAGGATGATTAGTCTAGGCCTTTAGTATTAGGCTCATTTCTATGCGATTTTAGTGTTTTTAAAGCATGTGTTGACTTAAGTCTAGGATGATTAGTATGCCTTAGCTTCACACCTAAGATAATTAGCACGTATTAACTTTATACCCAGAATAATTAGCAAGTATTAGCAAGTATTAGTCTCATATCTAGAATGATTAACATGTGTTGGCTTAAATCTAGGATGATTAGCATGCATTAGCTTCATACTTGAAATGATTAGCATGTATTAGCTTTATATCTAAAATAATTAGCAAGTATTAGCAAGTATTAACAAGTATTAGTAAGTATTAGTCTCATACCTAGAATAATTAGCATGTGTTAGCTTAAATCTAGGACGATTAGTATGTATTAGCTAATATCTATATTTGATATAGTTCATGCTTTAGTAAAGGGCCTGTCATTTGTCAATTTCTGTGAAACTAAAACCACCATGTTAAAAATGTTATATAAGAGAAACTAAAGCCTGAAAATAGTGAAAGAAGAAATTGTAGTCAAGAGGATGAAAAATGTGGAAAAAGACCAAGTTGAAAGAGGCCAAGTGGAAAAGGACCCAGTTGAAAGCACAATGAAATGATATTGAAAATATAGGGTTATAAGAAGGAGAATAATGAAAAATCTAGAGAGAATGAGAATGTGTGCAAGAAGAGAAAGTCGTAGATTGGAAGGTTAGGAAGAAGTTTCATGAAGAGTGCAGAGAGAGAAAATGAGAGGAAGAAGGTGAAAAATGTGAAAAAACGAGATCTATAGGCGTAGGTGAACAGTTACTAAGTAAAAAATCAGAACCGTAGAAAATTAATTATAACTTAAAAACTAAGAAGAATTGGAGGATATGGTAAAATAAGAAAATCTGTATCTACAAGAGGGGAAGAACTTTTGTGAAGAACTCAGAGTGAAAGGAGGATTGGAAGGGCATGAAAACTAGGGAACAAAACTGATGAGTCGACTCTGCCTGATGGATGAGTTGACGCAGTACTGTTCATATGAACTGATGAGTCAACCCTGTGAGCTGGAAATTGAACTGATGAGTCGACGCAGCCTGATGGATGAGTTGACGCAGTACTGTTCATATGAACTGATGAGTCAACCCTGTGAGCTGGAAATTGAACTGATGAGTCGACGCAGCCTGATGGATGAGTTGACGCAGTACTGTTCATATGAACTGATGAGTCAACCCTGTGAGCTGGAAATTGAACTGATGAGTCGACGCAGCCTGATGGATGAGTTGACGCAGTACTGTTCATATGAACTGATGAGTCGACCCTGCCTATGAAAATGAACTGGTGAGTCGACCCTGCCTATGAAAATGAACTGATGAGTCGACCCTGCCAACAGATTTGAACTAATGAGTCGACCCTGCCAATGAAAATGAACTGATGAGTTGACCCTACCTGTGAAAATGAACTGATGAGTTGACCCTGCCAGTTCATCGCGTTGACGCGGCGAACTGATGAGTTGACGCAGTGAACTGATGAGTTGACGCGGTGAACTGATGAGTTGATGCGATGAGCTGATGAGTTGACGCAATGAACTATTGAGTCGACCCAGCTAGCTCATTACGTTAACGTGATCATTAGGCTTTCACTTTTGCCATCTCCACTGATAGATGGCAGCCGGAGAGGTGATTTTTAACTCCTGACAGGGTCCTCTGAACCCTGTATAATTCCCAGGAAGGGCATGCCACTGTAAGGATGTCATTTCTAAAATTGTCAGGTGGCTCATAAGGCACCTCTCTTATCTAGTTTTTCCGTGTATCAAACGTTACTGGTTTCCACTCCTAGTTCATCCCTACACATCAATGCGCCCTTGGATTCCATTCCATAATTCCACCTTATATATCATACTGGTCAAACCTTGAAATTTCACATTGGCTATAAATGAGAGTGGATGTCAACATACATGATAAATGCTGTGCATATAGGGCCCGGTCTGGTCCTGGGGGGAGCACCCGAAGGTACTTGTGCCCATGGGAGTTTATTGACCACGGTGTTTGGCATTGCACCGAAGTACTTGCTTGCTAGACTTTAGACATTCCATTCATTCTCATGATATTACTTGATTGATTGACTTGAGACCCGCAAAAGGGTAAAAGTGCTTACTTGAATGCATTATAAATAGCCAATTCCAGTTATACACTTGAAACTACTTTGCTTACTATTACTAGCTTGAATAACATGTTTCTACTTAGTTACTAGCTTGAATAACATGTTGCTATTCAGTTATCATTGACTTGACATCATTTACTATCACTTTCCACTGCTGCTTGAAATTGTGAAATCTATATACTCTCACTTTCTACTTCCGTCGATTTTACAATTCTTTGATATCTATCTGTCTGCATGCATAGGTTACGTACATTAAATGAATGTGTAATTCACTTAAAGCATGTTAAAATTTGAGATGTAAATCCTACTGAGCGATTCGCTCATCTAGTTATTTTCAAACCTTTCCAGGAAATTCAGATATCAGCCAGAACTCGAAAGGGAATGAGTCGGAGTGATGAGTGTAAAAATAGAGTTATCTTGTTATCTTGTAAATTGTACTTGTGTAAATGGTGTTATTGTCATTTCATTTATGTCAGTCATATCAAGTTATGTCATACGTCAGCTGTGTTAGTCCAATAATTGTAATAAGGGCTTGAAGCCTAGTAGTTGGACTTGGATATGTATGTAATTGTCATTGGGTTAGTTGTATCAATTGTCAGCTCATCCTAATTGTATTAACTTCTAGTTAAATCTTAGTCAATTGCGCACTCTGATATTTACATGATTGACACGATCTATATAGACGCGTCACGCCTCCGGGTAATCTTCCGCGCTCAGGGCGTGACAGTCTTCGTGGTATCAGAGCCAGGTTTTCAAACCTAGGGAACTAGAAAAAATAAACGGTTAGAAATTGAAATCTAAGTAAAAAAAAAAACTTGAGTCCAAGGATAGGTAAAACCCAAGTTCAAGGATAGATATACCTTACCCGGTGAGATGGATAGAGCCATGGGTTAAGATTTCTAGTGACTTTATCCTTATAAGTAAAACCGACCCTTATCTTACTTAAACACTTTTGTAGGATCATGGCTGCTGAAAGAGCACAATGGCGCGAGATGCAGCGCACCATGCAGGGCCTTACACAGGCACTACAGCAAGTGGCCCAAGGCGGAGCTAACCGTAGAGCAAGTGACCTCCACAGGAGTTTCCGTAACATGAACCCACCAAGATTCACGGGTTCGTCCGACCCCGAGGACGCCGAGAATTGGTTAAAAGAGATGGAATGAATCTTCCGTGTGATGCAATGCGCGGACGACGAGAAGGTTTTACTGGCCGTATTCCAACTGGAGCGGGACGCTCGATGCTGGTGGGAATCCATAGAAGCAACACTACCAGAATACCATGTCACATGGGATGAATTCACGGAGCATTTCAACAACAAGTACTTCTCCGATCATATCCAGGAAAAGAAAGCCACGGAATTCGCCGTTCTAAAACAACGGGGCTTGAAAGTGGCCGAGTATGAGGCCCAATTTTCTAGATTATCCAGGTATGCACCTCACTTGGTGTGTACAGAAAAGATGAAGGCGAGAAGATTCCTTAACGGGCTTCGGCCCCATTATATCACACAACTGGCCCCGATGGACATCCAAGTCTATTCGGAGATGGTTCGGCGTACTCAACTGTTGGAAGACGCCACCGAATTATCTGAGAGAATCCGAGGAAGAGACAAGAAGGAACCCGTCACAAGCCCGGGAAAATTCAAACAATCCTTCAACAAGAAGCGATTCTTCATGGGAGGGGAGCCCTCTAAGGTGATGAAATTCCAGAAGAATGATCGGCCATTCTCCACCACCACACCATCAAAGGAGATTTGCAAATATTGTGATAAAGCTGGTCATAGGACCGAGGAATGCTGAAGAAAGTTAGGAGCTTGTCTTCGATGTGGGAGCCGAGAGCATCGAATCCCAGACTGCCCACTGATGAAGGAGCAGGACATCAAAGACGAGAAGCGTCCGATAAAGAAACAAGGCCGTCTACAAGCTCTCCGAGAGATGGAACCCACTGAAGGCGGAATTGTGGAAGGTACTCTCACTATTTGTTCAAAAATTGCTCAAGTTTTATTTGATACCGGAGCAACTCATTCATTCGTTTCCAAGAACTTTGCTGCTTCATTTTCTAAGAAACATGAAATGTTAGATTTGGTCATATCTACACCCCTTGGGAATGAGTCTGATGTCACTTACCACTATCCAAATTGTGAAGTGATGATTAAGGGAAGCAATTTACCTGCTGACCTGATATGCCTAGATATGAAGGGTTATGATGTTATACTAGGTGTCGACTGGCTATCCACATACCAAGCAACTGTAGATTGTCGGCATGGCAAGGTAACTTTCGTAGATTTCCCAGATCTAGTTTACAATAGCCCTCGGAGTAAATCACTTCTTATATCAGCACTCCGAGCTAGTAAACTTATGAATAAGGGATGCATGGCTTTCATAGCATTCGTGA
Organism: Amorphophallus konjac; assembly: GCA_022559845.1. Taxonomy (NCBI): domain Eukaryota; kingdom Viridiplantae; phylum Streptophyta; class Magnoliopsida; order Alismatales; family Araceae; genus Amorphophallus; species Amorphophallus konjac. Next base: position 68,020,951 of record CM040123.1, on the reverse strand, counting down.
CTGCCACGGAAGTCGAGAAGGTTAAACTTGAAGACATCCGTATAATTCGGGATTTTCCCGATGTTTTTCCAGAAGATTTAACCGGCTTACCCCCGGAAAGGGAAGTGTCGTTCACAATCGACGTTGTCCCTGGTGCTGGTCCTATTTCCAGGGCACCATACAGAATGTCCCCTGCTGAGCTGAAGGAACTAAAAGAGCAGCTAATGGAATTATTGAAAAAGGGTTTCATCAGGCCTAGTACTTCCCCATGGGGAGCACCCGTGCTATTCGTCAAAAAGAAGGACGGATCGATGAGATTATGCATAGATTATCGGCAGCTAAATCACCTTACAATCAAGAATAAGTATCCACTGCCAAGGATTGATGAGCTGTTCGATCAACTATCTGAAGCTTTATATTTCTCCAAGATTGATCTTCGTTCTGGTTACCACCAATTGAAGATCAAAGAAGAAGATATTCATAAAACTGCATTCCGAAGCAGGTATGGGCATTACGAATTTACTGTTATGCCTTTCGGACTAACAAATGCCCCCGCAGCTTTTATGCAGTTAATGAACAGCATATTCAGGCCCTATTTAGACCAATTTATTGTGGTCTTTATTGATGATATTCTGATCTATTCAAAGACTGAAGAGGATCATGAAGAACACCTCAAGAAGACATTACAGATATTAAGGGAAAACAAGCTATATGCCAAATTCAGCAAATGCGAGTTCTGGCTCGAGGAAGTATCCTTCTTAGGCCATATCATTTCGAAGAATGGAATTGCTGTTGACCCATCAAAGGTCGAAGCCGTGAAGAACTGGGAACGACCCACAAATGTAACTGAGATTCGAAGCTTCTTGGGTCTAGCTGGTTACTATCGGCGTTTTATAAAGGACTTCTCCAAAATTGATGTTCCCCTGACCAGGTTAACCCGCAAGGAAGTGCCTTATGAGTGGAAGGAAGACTGTGAAAAGAGTTTCCAAACTTTGAAGGATCTCTTGACCACTGCTCCAGTCTTATCATTACCAATGGAAGGAGAAAAATATGAGGTATATACCGATGCTTCTGGTATTGGCCTCGAATGTGTATTGATGCAGAATGGGAGAGTCATTACGTACTCTTCCCGACATTTGAAGAAACATGAAGAGAACTACCCAGTTCACGACTTAGAACTGGCCGCAGTAGTATTCGCTTTAAAGATCTGGAGGCACTATCTCTACGGAGAACAGTTCATTGTGTACTCCGATCATAAAAGCCTCAACTACTTATTCTCCCAAAAGGAGCTAAACATGCGGCAAAGGCGTTGGCTCGAGTATCTCAAGGATTTTGACTTTACTATACAGTACCATCCTGGTAAGGGTAATTCCGTAGCTGATGCCCTTAGTCGAAAGCCGAGAATAATATTGGCCAACTACATGATACAAGAATGGAAACTACTGGAGAAATTCTCTGAGCTTGATATCAGCACAGATGAGAAGAGCATGTGTATTATTCTATCTCATATGAGCCTACATCCAGATTTACTACCTGAAATCAAGAAGTTACAAGAAGAGGATCCCTCGCTAGTGGAGATAAAGAGCAACCTGGACGAGAGACTAGATTTCAAGCTGGCACCTGATGGCAGATTACTATTTCATGCACGGACATGTGTGCCCGACTGTCCCGAATTGAAGAAGAAGATTCTTGAAGAAGCTCATAGATCGAGGTACACAATCCACCCTGGAGCTACTAAGATGTACCAAGACTTGAAAATAACTTTTTGGTGGCCTAACATGAAAAGGGAGGTAGCAGACTTTGTGTCTCGTTGCCTCACATGCCAACAAGTGAAGGCGGAACATCAAAAACCCGCCGGAAAGCTACATCCGCTGGATATTCCCAAGTGGAAGTGGGAGGACATTGGCATGGACTTTATCATGGGTTTGCCCAAGACTAGAGGTGGATATGATGGAATTTGGGTAATTATCGACCGGTTAACTAAATCGGCCCATTTCTTACCCATCAAAAGTCGATGGTCAGTCGACGTACTTGCTGCCCTGTATATTAAGGAGATGGTTAGATTGCATGGAGTTCCCGTCTCGATCGTATCTGACCGAGACCCACGCTTCACCTCTCATTTTTGGAAGGGTCTACAACACTCTCTGGGGACGAAACTTAATTTCAGCACTGCTTTCCATCCCCAGACAGATGGTCAGACTGAAAGGACAAATCAAGTTGTTGAAGATATGTTAAGGGCATGTATTATAGATTTCGACGGAAGCTGGCATGACCACTTACCACTAGCCGAATTTACATATAATAACAGCTATCAAGCTAGTATTCAAATGGCTCCTTTCGAGGCGCTTTATGGCAGGAGTTATCGTTCTCCAATATGCTGGGAAGAAGTCGGTGAAAAACAAATTCTAGGCCCAGATATGGTTAGAGATTCAACTGAGAAGATACACCTTATCAAAGAGAGACTCAAGGTAGCTCAGTGCAGGCAAAAATCTTATGCTGATAACAGAAGGAGAGATTTGGAATTTCAAGTGGGTGACCATGCATTTCTCAAGGTATCTCCCGGCCGAGGTATTAGAAGATTCGGTGTTAAGGGCAAGCTTACACCAAGGTTTATCGGTCCATTTGAAGTATTGGAAAGAGTGGGCGAGGTGGCTTACCGCATTGCCTTACCTCCTCAACTCTCGGAAGTGCACAATGTATTTCATATATCTATGCTGAAGAAATATGTGCACGACCCTTCTCACATCATCAATCATGCTGAATTGGTGATTCAAAGGGACCTTACTTATGAGCAAAAGCCGATGCGGATCCTCGACCGCGAAGTTCGAGTTCTAAGGAGCAAGACGATCCCTATGGTAAAAATTCAATGGAATCGATGCTCGGAGCAAGAAGCAACTTGGGAGACCGAGGAATCTATGAAGAGAAGATACCCAGAACTATTCGGCAAGTATCTTATACTTTCTACAGTATCCTTATGTAGTTGAATTTATCCTTATACAATTGAATTTGGGAACCAAATTCTTTTAAGTAAGGGAGGGTGTAGCACCCCGTATAAAAAAAAATTATTATTATCAATATTTTTCAAATAAAATAAAATAAAATAAAATAATATTAGATAAACTATTTAGGTAGTTTATGTAAGAAGTAGGAACATGAAGTTATCATATATAAAGGTTTATCACTTAACAAGTGGCTTCCTAGTGTAGTTGGTTAAGTAGTTTGCCTTCCAATCCAATGACCAGGGTTCAAATCTTAGCATCCACCATGTATCTACCTTTTTTGCCAAATAATTATATGATATAAGCTAATCTTGCACTTACGAATTGGGCCATGGGTTAGATGTCCAAACAATTGTCTCTTATCTCTCCAGCCTATCTCTTATCTCTCCAGCCTGTACAAGCTGTAAAGACTCATTATTTCAGATCTTGTCCCCTATCCGTTCATACTAGACCCTATAACATCCCCTTTTGCTACCCCCATTCCCATTCTAGGCTAGCTGGGGTTGGGGCAAAGCTTTGCTAGAGGGGTTCTGTTGCTACGAACTTCACAGAGGTAGGTGTTCTCAACTTTTAACTAAATTAGTAGCTAATCTAGGATGATTAGTCTAGGCATTTAGTATTAGGCTCATTTCCATGCGATTTTAGTGTTTTTAAAGCATGTGTTGACTTAAGTCTAGGATGATTAGTATGCCTTAGCTTCACACCAAAGATAATTAGCACGTATTAACTTTATATCCAGAATAATTAGCAAGTATTAGCAAGTATTAGTCTCATATCTAGAATGATTAACATGTGTTGGCTTAAATCTAGGATGATTAGCATGCATTAGCTTCATACTTGAAATGATTAGCATGTATTAGCTTTATATCTAAAATAATTAGCAAGTATTAGCAAGTATTAACAAGTATTAGTAAGTATTAGTCTCATACCTAGAATAATTAGCATGTGTTAGCTTAAATCTAGGACGATTAGTATGTATTAGCTAATATCTATATTTGATATAGTTCATGCTTTAGTAAAGGGCCTGTCATTTGTCAATTTCTGTGAAACTAAAACCACCATGTTAAAAATGTTATATAAGAGAAACTAAAGCCTGAAAATAGTGAAAGAAGAAATTGTAGTCAAGAGGATAAAAAATGTGGAAAAAGACCAAGTTGAAAGAGGCCAAGTGGAAAAGGACCCAGTTGAAAGCACAATGAAATGATATTGAAAATATAGGGTTATAAGAAGGAGAATAATGAAAAATCTAGAGAGAATGAGAATGTGTGCAAGAAGAGAAAGTCGTAGATTGGAAGGTTAGGAAGAAGTTTCATGAAGAGTGCAGAGAGAGAAAATGAGAGGAAGAAGGTGAAAATTGTGAAAAAACGAGATCTAAAGACGTAGGTGAACAGTTACTGAGTAAAAAATCAGAACCGTAGAAAATTAATTATAACTTAAAAACTAAGAAGAATTGAAGGATATGGTAAAATAAGAAAATCTGTATCTACAAGAGGGGAAGTGATAAGTACAATATGAAGTGATCTAGAAGGGGAGGGGATGAATAGATCACTGTTTTTAAAGAATTTAAAGAATTCTGCAGAGTATATTGCTAAATGCAAATAACCTTGAGCTCAGAGTAACGAATATGATGCAGTGCAGTTAATAGCTCAAGCAAATAGAAGGCATATCATGATAGTACCACAATCGATCACACAAGGGCTCAGGGGATTTTAAGGTGGTTCGGTCCTTCAGACCTACATCCACCCCACACTCAAACCGAGTGTGGCTTCACTAAAGGCTGGGCAACACAGCTTGCCAGACAACTGCTGATACACAGCTTCCCAGGAGAACAACCTCTCCTCTTCCTCCTACCCGGAGGGAACCTCTAGCGACCAGCAGTCGCTAGAACCCAGAGACTTACGTCTCTCTTCCTCTTTACCAAGAGGGAACCCCACTAGTAGCAGCCCTGCTACTAGTGAACCAGAGGTCGAAGACCTCTCTTCCTCCCAACCCGGAGGGAACCTACAAGCAGCTCACCTGCTGCTTGCAAACCGGAGAATGAATCTCCCTTCTCCTGATCTCACAGGAGGACCCCGACCTCAATCCAGAGGATCGGAAACACAAACAAGGACAGTAGAAGAAAGATAAGAACAATAAACGAAAAAATACGAACGAAGGAAATCAAATGCCAGAAAATGGAAACAATGTAGCTCAACACAGAGCAATAGACTTCGGATTTGATCCGCAGGTCAGAACAACTCTTCTGATCACTCTTCTGCTCTCTCTCTCTTTTTCCCTCTGCTATTCTTTCTTCTTTCTTTTCTTCTCCTGGATCGAAGGGCTCTCAATTTTCTTGTTTTTTTTTTCTTCTATGCCTCTCTTCTTCGATCACCTTCATCTGAGGACGAAGGATTCTATTTATAGCAGAACAGCAGGTGGATAGGGCACAAAACGCGTGTGCCTCCCACGCTCGATCCAGAATCTTCCTGCCACGTGCCTTTATCAGATTGGTTCCTCTTGTCTCGGATCACGTGCAGCCCTGGAGTGTGGAATGTTCTTCCTCGGACCTGTAATGAGATTAAGTCCATTAATACGCTGCATGGCCATTAAAACCAAAACTGCATGAGGTATAGTAACACCACGACGTGACTATTACTCGAGATGACACAAGAACGACACGAGATACTCTGTAACAGGTCAGATACAAAGAAGAAAATGACACGAGGTGAGGTTATAAGCAAAAGAGACACGAGGTCACGAATGCAAAAATAACACGAGGATAACACGGGCTAACGATAGAAACCGACATGAAGACTAAAGCGAGAAACCAACACGAGGACAAAATATAACGAAACGACTCGAGGTGAAAACAACACGAAGTGAAGTTTGACACGAAGTAAAAAGCAACGACACGAAGTATAGTGGTGACAAACACACACTATATAGAAAACGACACGAAGCCAGTAAGAACAGCACGAGATGAAAACATCACGGGCTGATAACGACACGAAGTCGAAACAGTAAATAACACGGGATCACACTGCACGAGGTAAAACTACACCAAGACTTAATAAGAAAGATGACACGAGGTGGCAATAAGGAGAACGACATGAAAACAACATGGACTAGCAACCGAAACCGACACGAAGTCAAACAGTACAACACGAGGTGTTGTAACCAAGAAGAAGTGCCAATCAACTCGAAGACAGTATGCAAAGAAACGACTCGAAGTGAGATGAGAACAGAATGAAACAAAGAAGATGACACGGAGTGCATAAAACCAACACGAAGACGTGGACTATAGTAACCGTCACGAAGTGTGGTTACTAAGTAGGAACGACACGAGGTCTACAGGAAAACTACTCGAAGTTCATCAGAACTTTTTAGAGCAGCTTCAGGAACACGACACGAAGTCATGAGAAGAGAAAACAATCACAAAGTGAAACGAACACTTGAACTTAGACTGACTTAGAGACTCAGCGAAAGGACTCGAAGACAGGAATACAAAGGATGACATGGAAACAACACAGTAAACAAATACTGCACGAGGTGAAAGATAACACTCAATCAGACGACAACATGGCTAGCTCGACACGAGGTGAAAACGCGAAGCAAGAACTACATGAGGTTTGAGGAAAACAGCACGAAGACAGAACATGAACGAACACACGCAGTGTTACCTCTTAGCAGCTATTTCATATAAGACCATGGATAACTCAAGTGCAAGATATCTGATTAAAAATAACAAGAACAATTAACATAGTGTTGCTCATCATCAAAACACTTAGGGACGACACACAAACCAACAGGAAGAACTTTTGTGAAGAACTCAGAGTGAAAGGAGGATTGGAAGGGCATGAAAACTAGGGAACAAAACTGATGAGTCGACTCTGCCTGATGGATGAGTTGACGCAGTACTGTTCATATGAACTGATGAGTCAACCCTGTGAGCTGGAAATTGAACTGATGAGTCGACGCAGCCTGATGGATGAGTTGACGCAGTACTGTTCATATGAACTGATGAGTCAACCCTGTGAGCTGGAAATTGAACTGATGAGTCGACGCAGCCTGATGGATGAGTTGACGCAGTACTGTTCATATGAACTGATGAGTCAACCCTGTGAGCTGGAAATTGAACTGATGAGTCGACGCAGCCTGATGGATGAGTTGACGCAGTACTGTTCATATGAACTGATGAGTCGACCCTGCCTATGAAAATGAACTGGTGAGTCGACCCTGCCTATGAAAATGAACTGATGAGTCGACTTTGCCAACAGATTTGAACTAATGAGTCGACCCTGCCAATGAAAATGAACTGATGAGTTGACCCTGCATGTGAAAATGAACTGATGAGTCGACCCTGCCAGTTCATCGCGTTGACGCGGCGAACTGATGAGTTGACGCGGTGAACTGATGAGTTGACGCGGTGAACTGATGAGTTGACGCGGTGAACTGATGAGTTGACGCAATGAACTATTGAGTCGACCCAGCTAGCTCATTACGTTAACGTGATCATTAGGCTTTCACTTTTGCCATCTCCACTGATAGATGGCAGCCGGAGAGGTGATTTTTAACTCCTGACAGGGTCCTCTGAACCCTGTATAATTCCCAGGAAGGGCATCCCACAGTAAGGATGTCATTTCTAAAATTGTCAGGTGGCCCATAAGGCACCTCTTTTATCTAGTTTTTCCGTGTATCAAACGTTACTGGTTTCCACTCCTAGTTCATCCCTACACATCAATGCGCCCTTGGATTCCATTCCATAATTCCACCTTATATATCATACTGGTCAAACCTTGAAATTTCACATTGGCTATAAATGAGAGTGGATGTCAACATACATGATAAATGCTGTGCATATAGGGCCCGGTCTGGTCCTGGGGGGAGCACCCGAAGGTACTTGTGCCCATGGGAGTTTATTGACCACGGTGTTTGGCATTGCACCGAATTACTTGCTTGCTAGACTTTAGACATTCCACTCATTCTCATGATATTACTTGATTGATTGACTTGAGACCCGCAAAAGGGTAAAAGTGCTTACTTGAATGCATTATAAATAGCCAATTCCAGTTATACACTTGAAACTACTTTGCTTACTATTACTAGCTTGAATAACATGTTTCTACTCAGTTACTAGCTTGAATAACATGTTGCTATTCAGTTATCACTGACTTGACATCATTTACTATCACTTTCCACTGCTGCTTGAAATTGTGAAATCTATATACTCTCACTTTCTACTTCCGTCGATTTTACAATTCTTTGATATCTATCTATCTGCATGCATAGGTTACGTACATTAAATGAATGTGTAATTCACTTAAAGCATGTTAAAATTTGAGATGTAAATCCTACTGAGCGATTCGCTCATCTAGTTGTTTTCTAACCTTTCCAGGAAATTCAGATATCAGCCAGAACTCGGAAGGGAATGAGTCGGAGTGATGAGTGTAAAAATAGAGTTATCTTGTTATCTTGTAAATTGTACTTGTGTAAATGGTGTTATTGTCATTTCATTTATGTCAGTCATATCAAGTTATGTCAGACGTCAGCTGTGTTAGTCCAATAATTGTAATAAGGGCTTGAAGCCTAGTAGTTGGACTTAGATATGTATGTAATTGTCATTGGGTTAGTTGTATCAATTGTCAGCTCATCCTAATTGTATTAACTTTGAGTTAAATCCTAGTCAATTACGCACTCTGATATTTACATGATTGACACGATCTATATAGACGCGTCACGCCTCCGGGTAATCTTCCGCGCTCGGGGCGTGACAGTATGTTTTACGTTCTGGGAAAACTGTGAGCATGGCTCACGAGTCTTTTGAGGAGAACCACCCTAGTCGTGGTTTGTCAGCCGACCCGTGAGTCTATGCTATGGACTCGGGTCCTTCTCATGAACACTCGCATAAGGTGCAGGTTATTGCCGGGGACACATCCCCACCGCAGGATATCTCTTCCTTACTGGGCGTCCTCGCCAACACGGAGCTTACCTCTGAACAGCTCCGGGCCTTCCAGGCCATTCTGAAGGGGAAATCTGTTTCCCCCATGCCCCAGGAATCAACTCCGACCATCACACCTCTCCAAGAGTCCGTGCAGGCCATTCCATCTCCTTCGTTGGCACAAGCCATCCAGTCTCCCTCGCTTCAAGGATAAGCAAGCCAACAACCACCCTCATTCTAGTTCCCGTCACAATCTCAAACTCCTGTTGTTCCCCACACACCGCTTCAGCCACGGCCAACTGTCGGTGGTCCGACATCTCCATCTCATTCCGGGTTCCCCCCTCAAGTCTCCGGGAGACAGTTTCTCCCCGAGTGGCAAGTGCCACCTTCACCTCCAGAGGATCTCGCCCAATCGCTCCTCAATAGGTTCAATCGCATGGACGAGCAGTTTCAAAATCTGAGAAGGATAGTGGACGTGAAAGCCACCCCGGAGGTTGCTTTGCCAATCCTTCACGTCATTCATCTTCCTCCCTCCGAAATGCCCACGTACCGCAGATACAATGGTACCGGCAACCCCTTCATTCACCTCAAGGATTTCATGTATGAATCCTCCTATTGGCAAAACGATCAGAGGTCCCTGGCATACCTCTTTCGGAGATCATTGGATGGTCCCGCGCTTGAGTGGTTCTATTCCTTGGAGCCCCGTGAGGCCGAGAATTTTGAAATAGTCCAGAGAAGGTTCTTGCAGAAATATAGGGATAGGGTCGGTCCCTCACTCTCCATTACCGACCTAGTGGCCGAAAAGATGAAGCCCGATGAGGATTTTGTCTGCTATGCTGATAGATGGAGGTCTCTGGCGGAAAGAATAAGGGACACCCTCTCTGAGCCCGAACAAGTGAAGATGATTGTGTCTAATGCAACCCCACAGTTCAGACACATCCTGGCCATGAATAAACTTACTACAATGGAGGAACTCTATGAAAGGGCCCGATACATCCAAACCCAGTTAAAAGACTCCCCCATTATGAACATGTTTGAGTCGTCGAAGCCCAAAGTGGTCAGAAAGACAGGCGCTGGTGTCCCGGGCGGAGCCACAGAAGGGGTCGTGACAAATGAGCAAGTGGGTGCAGTCAACAATGCCAACTATGCAGTCAACCCAAGGCCTCCACAAATGCCCCGACTTCCCCTCCAACCAGGTCCTTTCCCTCTTCGTCCTCCACCCCAAAATAATCCACCCCAGGATAATATGCCTCCATTACGTCAACCCCAGTAACAACAACCACAACCTCAGCAACAACAACCACCACTTCAGTACAATCAAGTTCCACCCCCGGGGAACTATGATCCCCAACATCAACGAAGGAGGCCGCTCGGTCCCAAGAGAGCCTACTATCCACCATTGCCAGAAACCTTAGCAGACATTTTTAATGCCCTCATGGCATCAAACCAACTCGCCCTACCCAGAGAAAGGCCCGTGTGGCCCCCAAATGTTGATACCTCCAAATACTACGTCTACCACAGGCAGCCAGGACACACAGTAGATTACTGCTTCCATTTCAAAGATTACATCCACGATATGAATGATGAACATGAAATAGATTGGGATGAAATGAGACGATACGTCACCGCTCTTAAGGCTAGGAGACCTCCTCATAGGCCACAGCAGCAGTTACAACAGCAGCAGCAGCAGCAACCACAACAACAACAACAACCTCAGCAGGCCCCACAACAACAGCCCGACATGGGCATAATCCAGAATCCATTACCGGAGCACCAACAGCCCAATCATCAGGTTAACCCCATCTCCTCCTTCCCGGAAGTTGGGAGAGAGCAGGTGTGGCACCAGGAAAGTACCTCCATTCTTTCTACCGCCAATCCTATCATCACGCAACACCCTTGCCTTGCCCGGCTAGCACCTCTCTCTCATCAACCCGCGTCAGTATCGCCTTCACCATTTCCACTACCATTACGCCCTCTCATCCGTACCCCGATGTCCTATCAACCGACACTCTCCACTACGCCTTCACACCCTCTCATCTTCTCTCACTCCCCCACTTTACCATCCACCTCTACCACATTTACCCCTACACCTTCTAAATCCCTTATCATCCGTCAACCATACATAACCCCGTCTTTCTCCACCGTATCACCACTAATGCCTTCAAAACCACTCATTACTCATCGCGCACCTCAAAATCATTGCCCACTTCAAGCCCTACCCACTTCTACTTCATATCCACCTCCACCTTCCAGACCCCTTATCCTTCATAATCCGCGCAATATCCCCTCTACCTCCACCATGCCTCCACCTAACAAACCCCTCATCAGAATCCCTGCTCCCGTCATCACCCCTGCTTCATCGACCATTCCTCCACCACTACCCCTCAAACCTCTGTTAAAACACACTGCTACCCGCACAGAGGTACAAAAGCCGCAAGCAATGGTGCTCCGGAGTGGAAGGATTTTTCACAGGGTTTTCCCCCACAACAGTCAGAATCTTGAGCAATCTCAGCCAGAGAAGGATGATGGAGAACAACCAGAAAGAGCTATCCCTGGAACACAGTATGATTTATTAAAATATTTGGACAAGACGCCTGCTCAGATCTCCATCCTGGAGCTTCTTTAAAGATCCACATCCCACCAGGCAGCCTTAATGGAGTACCTTCAAAGAGTCATGGTTAATGAAGACCTCCCCGTGGAGAAGATTTCGACCGTCCTGACCCCAACAGACACACAACCGGCCATCATGTTCCACAACTACGAGCTCGCTCCCAAGGAAGCTCGGAAATATGCATTGTGCATTTCAATAAAAATCAATGGGGTATCCATAAACCCATGTCTTGTGGACACGGGTGCGTCCATAAATGTGATCTCCATGAGCACTCTTCAGTTGTGTGGGATCGATGAGGAACAAATAAGACCTTCCTCGATCACGGTCACGGCCTATGACAATAGCAAAAGGCCGCCGCAGGGGATGATTATTCTGAAGGCAGAACTAGGCCCCATGTCAATTCCCACCGAATTACATGTCCTCGACATGGACCCCACATTCAAGGCTATACTGGGTCGCCCTTACATCGAAGCCATGGACGATGTGCCTTCCACCAACCATCAGTGCATGAAGTTTCCTTACAATAGGAGAATTATTAAAGTGGTCAGTACACCTGTCCTTCACATAGTGGATGCTATCAACACCTCCCTGCCCTCTGTTTGGCCGTCTCATCAGCCCATATTGTCACTACTGGATGTACGTGATTCATCTCACGTTCCACTAGCACCAAAGGAGCCGGTCAGGACAACAGCAACATCATGTCTCCCTTTTCACTCCAAAGGTTGGGAGATTATGAGGAACATCGGCTATCAACAGGGTAAAGGTCTGGGCGCACAATTACAGGGTATGCTCAAATCGCCAAAGGAAATTAGGCCGAACCGTAGGTTTGGCCTAGGCTTCAAAGGACCGTTCAGGGCGGATTGGAAGCCCCTCACATGGACTCTATCAAACCACTTCAACAGAGGGCCCGTTGTTCAGATGGGAGATTACCCACGAGAAGCATATGGGGGATCACATGCTGTATATTTGGCTGAAAAATGTCCGAGGATCACCAAAAGAGGCAAGATCAAAGATCCGGAATGCGAGTGGAACAAATGGTTCGACATACGGGACATTTCCGTTGCACTGGAAAGGATGTTCTCGTCTCCGCAACTTGAAGGACCGCCATTGATCTTCGGAATACCAAAGAATATTACCACTCTTGCCAAGGTTCCAAACTATCCTCGTCCTCGCCAGAAGGACTCTGTCATCGACGGATCTTCATCCGTCCTCAACATTGCCGTCGATGGCTCATTAGCCGCCATCTTCTCCATCCACTCGTCTCAGCCTTTGCTGATATCTTCTTCCTGGGCCAGACAATTGTCTGATGATCTTCCCAGATCCCCTTCTCTGTTTACATACCTACGCGGGCTTTTCAACCCGCGCCAGGTCTTCAACCATGATCTGCTCTATGAGCCTCACAATCCTCTAGCCATAACCACTTTTCTCTCTCATCCAATCTCTTTTCACTGCTTTGTCATTAAAAATGAAAACGAAAAAAAAACGTCAATTTTCAAACTCCCCAACAACACATCTTCGTTGAGGAAACCTCCTACATCTCCCACGGGTGCGTACCGCCTTGCGGACCACCCGTCCAAGGTCCGATGAGCGACCTTTTCTACCCCTCATCTGAGGGGTCTTCTCCTGTACATTCTACACCATCCTCTTCGTCTTCCTCTTCTTCTGTAAATATTGTCAGTCAATCTAGGAATGATAGGCCAAGGGTAGTACCTAGGAAGAAATCCAAGGGTAGGCAGATCCCTCGTCGATTCTTTCTGGATTTAGCCGCCAGGTGTCAAGCCCTCCTTGCCATCCCCCAGTTGCTAGAAAATCCCATCCGGCTACCGGAAATAGAATGTGAGGGCGACTGTGCATTTGATGAAGGGTATGGAGTCTACGAGATCACGGATGAAGAATGCCCCACTGAAGATGAGGGTGAAGAATATGAGGATGCGGCGGGCGCATACGCTAGTGGAATAAGGAGATTCGACGAGCCGTCAACCGCCGTAGAAGAATCCACCAAAGAAGTCAACTTGGGAAGTGAGGAAGACCCTAGGATCATCCTCATAAGTGACAACCTACCACCCTCTGAAGAAGAGGCATTAATTGAGGTTCTCAAGGAATATAAGGACACGTTCGCATGAGCTACGAGGATATGCCGGGTCTGGATTCAACCTTGGTCGAACACCGTTTAACCCTAAAACTAGGGTCCGTCTCGATAAAACAAAGGTTAAGGCGTTTCCACCCTCAAATGGCTTTGAAAATGAAAGAAGAGGTCGATAAGCTCCACAAAGTCAGGTTCATTAGAGTCGTTCTTTATCCTCAATGGGTGGCGAATATTGTCTCGGTCATGAAGAAAGATGGGAAAGTCAGGATTTGTATCGACTTCCGGGACCTTAACCGCGCGTGTCCAAAAGATGATTTTCCCTTACATCACATTGATGTGTTGATTGATAACACAGCAGGCTACGAAACCCTCTCATTCATGGATGGATTTTCAGGATACAATCAAATTCGTTTGGCAGAAGAGGATCAGGAAAAGATGTCATTCACTACCCCTTGGGGAACATATTGTTACGTGGTCATGCCGTTCGGATTAAAGAATGCTGGAGCTACTTACCAAAGAGCGATGATGGCCATATTTCATGACATGATGCACATATATCTGGAAGTGTATGTGGATGACTTATTGGAAAAATCAAGGACCAGGATGGAACATCCAGGAGTTTTGGCTAAGGTCTTACAGAGGTCAAGGGAGTTCCAACTGAAAATGAACCTGAAGAAGTGTGTGTTTGGTGTGTCGTCAGGTAAATTGCTGGGGTTCATTGTAAGCAAAAGAGGGATCGAGATAGATCCCGACAAAGCTAAGGCTATCAGGGATATGCCGCCTCCCAAGAATTTGAGGGAAGTCCGAGGTTCAATCGGGAGGTTGCAGTTTATTCGTCGGTTTATGTCTCAACATTCACAAAGGTGTAGACCTCTCTACGAGTTGACCAAGCCAGGAGTAGAATTCCACTGGAATTCTAAATGTCAGAAAGCTTTTGAAGGGTTGAAGGAATATCTGGCTAGTCCACCCATTCTCATTCCACCCAAACCAGAAAAACCTCTGATCCTTTACGTCTCAGTCTTGGATGACTCCGTGGGAGCCGTCCTCGCACAAGCTGATGAAGAAGGCAAGGAACGGGAAACCTATTACTTGTCCAAACTTCTCAATCCCTGTGAGCAGAAGTACACCGTCATGGAGAAAACCTGTGCTGCCCTCGTTTGGGTAGTGCAGAAATTGAAGCACTACTTCTTGGCTCATGAGGTCCACTTGATTGCTCGAATGAATCCTATCAAATTCCTTCTGGAGAAAGCCGTCCTTACGGATAGGCTAGCACGCTGGCAAAGTTTTCTCTCTCAGTTTGACATCACCTACATCCAGTAAAAGGTGATTAAAGGCTATGTCATAGCCGAGCATCTCGCTCACCATCCTCTTCCCAAGTTCGATCCCGTCCAATCAGAGTTTCCAGATGAGGAACTAATGTCCGTCAACCAATCAGATGAGCCAATGTGGACGCTATATTTTGATGGAGCTCTAAATTCTCAAGGGAGAGGAATCGGCATCGCCCTCCTGTCACCTGAAGGCCTCACATTCCCATTGGCATACCAACTCAAATTTCCAGTCACCAACAATATAGCCGAATATGAAGCTCTTCTAGCTGGCCTAGAACTCGCTCATTCTTTTCGTATCACTGAGTTGCGAGTCGTAGGTGATAGTCAACTTATCCTTCGCCAGGTGCTCACTAAATATCGCACTCGCGATCCCAAACTCAAGCCATACCAAGAACTCACTGCTGCCTTTGCCAAACTGTTCACAAAACTGATCTTTGTTCATGTCCCTCGTCATCAGAATATTCTCGCCGATGCCCTCGCCTCGTTGGCATCATCCATAAGGTTCCCTATAGGAAGATGGTTTAAGTCCATTTCCATCTACAAACTTCACGCCCCTACAATCGATGATGCTTCCTACGTAAGTATCAAAGACAGGATAGCAAGAAAGATCCCGCAGGAAGATATCCTTGAGAAGAGGTAGATCATGTTGGCAGAGGTTGAAGAAGAACTGGCTGATGAAGAGAAACCATGGTTCTATAAAATTGTCAAATACTGCCAAGATCAGTCTTATCCTGAAGGGGCCACCACAGAGGACAAGAAAGCCATAAGAAGGGTGGCTCAGAAATATACTTTGGTTGGAGGTCTACTCTATAGGAGGAGCCTTATTGGTATTCTGTTAAGATGTCTTGGTGACGATGAGGTTTGGAAATGTGTAGAGGAGACGCACTCGGGCGTATGCGGTGGCCACGTGAATAGTCAGATGCTTGCCAAGAAGATCATTCGCCAAGGCTTTTATTGGCCCACTATGGAAGAAGATTGTGCTGTCTATGTCCGTAGGTGTGTCAAGTGTCAACTTCACGCCGATAAAATCCATTCACCATCTTCCTCACTTCATCCAATATCTTCCCCGTGGCCTTTCTCCATGTGGGCATTCGACATCATTGGTCCCCTAGGTGATCCCAATTCCCTTACCAAGCAGAAATCTTTCATCCTTACTGCGACGGAATACTTCACCAAATGGGCCGAAGCCGAAGCTTACGCGGAAATCAAGGCATCAACAGTCTGCAAGTTCATCATGAAAAACATCCTCGCCAGATTCGGCGTCCCAAGCACAATCGTCACCGACAATGAGCCACAGTTCATTTCTCAGGACCTACAGGACCTCTGCAAAAGGTACGCAATTGCATTGCATCATTCATCGCCTTATTATCCACAAGGTAACGGCCAAGCAGAGGCCACCAATAAAACATTGCTCAAAATCATCAAAAAAACCTGCGAGTCTAGTAAGTTTTCAGATTGGCCAGAAAAGCTTATCGAAGCTCTATGGGCCTATCGCACTTCAATCCGTACCCCCACCGGGCAGACTCCATTTGCCCTTACTTATGGTATGGAAGCGGTAGTCCCGTACGAGACTCTGATCCCTTCTCTCAGGGTACAATTGGACGAGGAATTTTCCCTCGACGATCGTCGTAATTCACTCCTCGCCCAGTTGGAACTCTTGGATGAGAAACGGCTGGCCGCTGCCGAACACGCGCGTGTGTATCAAAATAGACTCGCTCGCTTTTACCAAAAGAAAGTCGTGGAGAGAAAATTCAAAGTCGGTGAGATGGTCGTAAAAAGAATTTTTGTCAAACCTGGAGGTCCGCGTTCTAAGCTCTAACCCAATTGGGAAGGACCATTTGTAATTCAAGCCGTGTACCCTGGCAACGCCTACAAGCTAGTCAACGCCGAAGGGACCGAGTTATCCCACCCTTGGAATGGGCTTTATCTTAAGAAATACTACCCTTAGCACAAACAAAAAAATGATGAAAAGATAAAAACATCAAAAATAAAAAAATACCGAAAACCACTAAAAATATGGAAAATTCAAAATGCCGATGCCTGGCAGTCACCATGTAGTTAAGTTCCTGCATCTAACCTTCATGTTAGGATAGGGCCCATTAAGGCTTGGTAGTCACCGGGTCTTGGTTTGTCAGAACCGTGGAGATCCCTGTCCGGCCACGTCGGCCTATGCTCGCTCGAAGGAAGCTAACATGTGGTCACTTATGTATTTTATTCAAAAAAGTCTGTAGCATCACCTACGGTGGAGCGTCACCCAGAAGATCTCCGGAAGCTGTAATCTTTATTCTTTTCTCTTCGACCAAATGAGACAGTCGGCGCCCTTAAAACGCTGAGCATGAGAAACCGAAACTCAAACCCCAAAGGCAAGAGTAGGATCCATTTCCTCGAGCATCGATCAGAGCACGAGAAGAGGGCAGTGTTCCCGCAGGCATATAAAAAGGGAGCCCACAAACGTCAAACGACTATATCTCCCTCACAAAAAGAAATATAAAATCAAAATCAAGAGAAAAGCCTGGTCGTGACCGTGCCTGTTGCGATAAACGGAACCCCTCAAAGCAAAAGTCTGAATCCACAAAAGGGGTAGTGGAATGTAAATGCTCGAGATTTGGTCCGAAGTTGTCCGAAAGGAAAGAGTTAATGGGCCCTTATTCGCTCGTCGGGTTAACGGTTTTGCTGATCCTCTCAGGAGGTTTATCCCCCACGCTCTTCCTTCTTCCTCTAAAGATGAAGGTTTGATGGAGTTTCCGAAAGGTGAAAACTGCCCAGGGTCTGCGACCTTATTTTAATATACACATTTGGTTGCCTACTTTGAAAAGCAAAAGCTATCGCTGCGAAGGAGTCTCCGTGTTTCTGGCTGGTCAAGACCCCTGTTTACCACCTTGATGTCTTCTTGTTTAACCTCGGGCTTAGGCCAATGCAAGCGCGTCACCTATGGGTGCGACGGCGTCTGATTCCGGGTCAGCGTCGCGCGGTTGGTCGTTAGGGTTCCAGGGTGTTCCATCATATACCATCTAGAGTTGTGAGGAAACAGACCCGGGTCGGGCAAATCATTTACCTCAAACACCTTTTGGGTGAATCCCTGTGGTCGGAAGCGACTGGGAGCCTAAGCATGGCATGACGGTATTGTCATCAGGGTATGTCTTAGCCGGCGGGATCATCATTCGAGGGGTCTAGAGGCCCAAATCAACCTAGATGTGCACTTAGGATACCTGGGAGGTTAGTAAGAAACCCCTGTCTCACGTAGGTTAGGTGCCATTTGGGTACTTGCCAGGCGTTAGCAATAAAAAAAATTGAAATGATAAAAGCAACAAAAAAATAGACAAGAGAAAATGTACATATTTGTAAACAAAAAAAATCTTTTTATGATAAAACAAAAAAAATGCCAAATATAAAAAGAAAACAAATCAATTTTGCATGATTGCATTTGCGTGCAGCGTCTCGCTTTTAATACCGCTTGCATTCGTGCGCTTGCCTGTCGCATTTATCATCACCGCATCTTTCCCTTGCCTTCGTTAAATAAAGGCTTGGCCCCTTGACCAGTTATCAAGGACAGTCACAGTGACCATTTGCTTATTGAGCAAGGGGTCAAGTCAGAATAGAAATTCTGATTTGTTTGTTTCAGTGATGTGTGCAGGGATCCAGGCAACAGAAGCAAAGGTGAAAACCAAACAAACCAAACCTTGTATTTTATTCCAAAAACTAAAAACATTACATCAAGTTCCGCCCTCTCTCTCCGCATTACTCGTCCCACTACTCTTCGGGCAAAACGCTCTCAAAGGTGCTACCCAACTACGAAAAGCGGTACTCCTACCGCTCTGTACTCCTCTTCCTATTCCCACATCCCGGCGTTGATCTACGGAAGCAGTAGAGAAGCTACCAACACGAAAGCCACGCTCTCGTGCTCTTCGGTAGCGCTCCTCACCATCTCTCAGCCACTGTTCAGCAAGTCCAAGGCTGATTCGGAGTTCGAATAGTTGGGCCTCCATGGCCCTTCGTTCCTCCCTTTCAGTCAATCTGTTGGCTCTTTCTCTCTCTGCGTCTCTTTCTTTCTCTGCACGTTCTCTCTCGCGGTCTTCCCTCTCCAACTGGAGAGTGATCCTCAGTTCCACAGCATCCCTAGAGGAGTCGTCATCAGGATGACGCCGCAGTTCCCTCTCTAGTTCTGCTATCCTAGCCTCCTTCTGCGCAGCTTGGCCAAGCGCTTCTTCCGTCTCCTTTTCCTGCCGAGTGTACCATCTCAGATACACGATAAGGCATAAACAAGGAGAACTCAACACTGAGACTCTTACCTGTATAGAGAGCATCCCTTCTGCCTCCGCAGCACGCTGCGTGGCGTGAGCAAGTTGCTCATGAAGCAAGTCAAGTTCTGAGGTGGGAATCCACAAGCTGGAAGAGGCACCACCTACTCCCATCGCTGGGGAAGCCGCGCCAATCTGGGCATGCTACGACCGCGTGAATTAGCAGCCAACATCTGGAATCTGGGGTTTTAATTAGGAACGTACTGTACACCTACCAAGGCGCTCGTAGCTCCGCGGGCATTACCCAACTGTTGTTCCATCATGGCATCCCGGACATCCTGCAGCCTTACGAGTCAGCATTTTCACCAGAAAACCAAGAAAAGGAGAAAGAAGAAAAGAGAAAAAGGGGAAACCTACCTCCCCAAGTCCCCGGGGTTGGAACCGCTCTGCGTAGTTTATCCTATATAGACGCAAGTAGTCCTCGCTATCCCGCGCCTGTGATTCTACAATCGTGCCACCCCGTTGCCAGTCCTCATACTGTTCGGGGAATCGCACGCGCCAGTCAATGCAGGTCGCCGGTCCCCGCATCTTTCTCTCGACACGAGGTGGCACAGCTGAATCCACCCATTCTTGAGCCAGTCCTAAAGTCCTCATAACTAATCGTAGCCGAAGCGGCTCGATTTCATTTAGGCAGTGCATCCACAGTTCCCGTCCGAACCGGGCACAACTTGCTAGAACCCACGGCTGGTCGGCATCGACCATGTCTGAGTAGGGTCTCCAGTTTACCATCGCTGCAGGGAACTCTTGTAGCTCTCGCCTTAGCACCATCAGTTGGTAGGTTAGGGGTGCCGCACTCATGATGGGTTCCCACCGCCTGGCTAGCGGCACCATCGCGGGTCGCCAATGTCGAGCTCTCCCCATCGGGAGGTAATAATAGCTCCACAGCTGCTCGGCGCAGGTCATCAGTACCTTGCAAAAACACAAAAAATAATACAAAATAAGCAAAACTAAAAATACCTGGATGAATGGTGTGAAACCACTCACAGTCATCTCACGGTCCGCTTCTTGGAACAGACCTGCAAACAAGTGCGCCAGCATGGCGGCTCCCCAGGCATAATACCCTACTCTTTCAAGGTCTGACAGCAGCTCCAGGAAGCGACATTGGATACCATCCCCTTTCGAGCTCAGTACCAATCTCCCCAAAAGGAAGAGGAGAAATCTCCTCAAATCTATGTTGCATCTTTCCCAGTCGCCGAAATCTGTGCAGTACACGGCACGGCATCCTATTTCCATCCTTTCCATGAACTCTTCTGAGGATTCATCGTCCCGCCAACGAGTGTCGGTGAGCCCTAATGCATCCATGAGGGACGCCCTAGCTACCGACCTATTTTTCCGACCATCTAGGTCTAAACCCAGTAACTTCTGGGCACCTTCTCGGTAGTCCGCGTAAGTGACTCCGGTCACTGCCTCGCCATCCACCTTGAGACTCGTAATTCGGACCACATCTTCCAGGCTGGACACCATGTGCCCCAGGGCATCAGGAATGCCCGACTCACTGGGTCCCATCTCTCACACAAGGCTTGGATCAGGACCAGGTCGAGCTGGATCAGCTCGATCCGAAGAAAGATGCCAAAACCCATCACGTCTAGTCTGGCCTTCTGAAAATCTGGGAGACCTCGGTATGCTGCCACTACCAACTCCCATGAGATCTGTGATTTCATCACATACTACGCATGCAGGGAATGGAGAGGAGGTTTGGTAAGAAAGAAAGGAAGAAAAAAGAATGGAAAAAAGGGCAGGAAAACTTGGCTTACGAGTTGTGATTGGGCCCTTTCGCTGAAGTGCCCTTCGAGATCTGAAAAGGGGCCGAGGAGCTGGAAGATGCGCCACCAATCATCCCCGCCGTCGCTGTCTGTTGGGCACGCTGGAACAAAATAAACAACGACCGTCAGTGAAACTCCAAATCTGAAGATAAAAGTGCGGCACGTAACTTACCAGGAGCGACAGCTCATGTTGAGCGACGGAAAGCTGCCGCCTAGCCTCTGATAGTTGGGCGCGCGAGCCGCCGACCCCACTCGTGTCCCCAGCTTGGGGAAGCCCCGCATAACTCTCTCTCTACCGCCGCAGGAAGTCGGCGCTGTCCTGCACCAATACACTCCCTTGCTGTCTAGGGAGACGTACGTGCCAGTCCTCGAGCCTCACCTTGCCGCGACTCTCCCTCCTGACGCGGCTCAGCTCGTCCTCACTCGCCCACTCATCGGCCAGGCCCAGGGTCCTCGCCATGTCCTGCACCAAGAAAAGGGTCCCACATCAGTCAAAAAGAACACGTCCCCTGTCTAGGACGCATCCATCATTTAAGTGCAACACTCGCCGAACCCTTTCCCCCCTCGCACGGCTTGCTTCAAAACTCAAAATGGATCAAAGAGGGGGAAAACCAAGCACCTACCAGACCGTGTTCACCTCTCTCCGCGACATCGGGCCCGTCGGGTCCCTCGGGGGCCCGAAGCGGCCCTTCCTCCTCCATAGACGACGTTCCGTTCTCTGGCCCGTCCCTCCTTGGGCAAGGGATCCCGCGTCCCTCTCCACCTTCGCCGTGGTCCAGACCGCCGAACTCCATCAATCGAGGGGAAGAAGACAAAGACGGGCGAGCAAGTTTCGACGGAAGGCGGGCTCGTTTGCGGGTAAGGCACGGAGAAGGAAGGCCACCCGTCGCTTTAAATTTGAATTTGAGGATTAAGACGCGTCCTCGCGCTTGGACGCGCCCAAAAGAAAGCGAAAAAAAAAAGGGAACAAAAAACCCTCCATGCAAAGTAGTTCCCTCCTGTCCAGGGCAAAGTCCCGTGAAGCGTGAACAACGTGGTGTGAAAGAAAGTGCAGGAAGGAAAAGGGCACACGACAAAAGGAACCACACGAAATCCATTTCATACAAACAGTCAAAAGTACATCATACAGTGAGGACGGTGGGGTGTACAAACAACTCTCTAACTCTCACCACCACCCTCCTGGTCATCTCTCTCCTCCCTCCTCTGACGGGGATCCCTAGGGGGCCTCTACGACCTCTGCGAACCCTGAGAAGCCGTGCTCGCCTCTCCAGGTGGCACCATGCCAGCCTCCAAGGTGCGGCGACGCTGCTCGGCCGAAGAAACTAGAAAGCTACCCACAGAAAAGGAGCCGGACTGACAAAGTCACGCCCCGCGCTCCTTCGCCCTCTGATACCGCTCCTCACTCTCCCGAAGTCTCCCCTCCGCCGTGCCAAGACTCAGCCGGAGCTCCGACACCTGGGCCACCAGAGCTCTCCTCTCGTCCCAATCTCGATATCGCTCTGCCATCCTGTACTCCCTTTCTTTCTCTATGATCTCCCTATCCCTCTCCCTCTCTCTCTCTAGGGTCTCCCTATCCCTCTCCCTCTCTCTCTCCACGGTCTCCCTATCCCTCTCCTCTCTCTCCCTCATCGCCTCTCTCCTCGACAGCTCGAGGGCGATCCGCAGATCCACTACGTCGCGAGGAAGCTCCTCAGCCTCCCGTCGCCGCTCCTCCTCTAGCTCCGCAATCCGGGCGTCACGCTCTGCCACCCAAGCATCGCGCTCCTGCTCAGCACGAACAGCACGGGCCAGGGCCTCCCGAATCTCGGCCACCTGTCAAAGCACGCATGCACCGTAAGAGAGCAGTGATAGAAGGAAAGCAGCTAGAAGAGGGTCAGGGCCAAGCAAGCACTCACTCGAGCCTCACGATCATGCTCGGCCTCCTCAGCCCGAGCCACCGCATACGCCAGCTGCTCCTGGAGGGTAGAAACCTCCGGAGGAGGGCCCCGCGAACTGGAACCCGCTCCACCAGCCGTCCTGGCTACCGCTGTCTGGTGGGCCCGCTGAAACACGGGGCAAACGTCAGTCAAAGGCTAAGCATCAAAAATCTAGGTCACAAAAAATGCATTGCATAGACTCACCAGGATCTCCAACTCCTGTCGGATGGCCACTAACTGCCGCCCGGCGTCTGCCAGCTGGGCCCGCAGGTCGGCAATCATGTTGTCACGAGCATCCTGCATTGCACATAAGTTACTGCCACATGCATATACATATAGAAGGGTGAAGCAGTTTCATTTCACTTACCCCTGCCATACCACCCAAGGAGAGGCGGTCCTCGTACGTAGCTCGATATCGTCTCATGTAATCTGTGCTGTCCTGTACATGGGATACCACTGGGACCCCGCCCTGCTGCCAGTCCTGGTAGTGTGCTGGGAAGCGCGTACGCCAGTCCACAATCTTCGCCTTCCCCTTGGTCTTCCGCCCGATGCGGGCCGGCTCTTCTACATCAACCCACTCCTGGGCTAGCCCCAACGTCCTCATAACCAGCCTCAGCCGAAGCGGCTCGATCTCGTTCAGGCAATGGACCCACACGTCCCGCCTGAAACGAGGAAGACCCGCTACAACCCAAGGCTGGCCAGCGTCGCCCATGCCCAGGTAGGGTCTCCACACCACCTACATCATCATACATACATCATATTAGTTGCCATTCAGTCACATAAGAAAACACAAAAAACCATACGCATCATACCATGGCCTCGGGATACTCGCTCAACTCCCGACGAAGTGACGCCAGCTGGTAGCCGTGGGGTGCTGCAACCACGACCGGCCTCCACCACCGCGCCAGAGGCACGGCCCTCCTGTTCCCATGCCTAGCCCTCCCCATCGGGAAATAGTAATAGCTCCACACCTGCATCCATCACACATCATTAGTACAATAATTGCATATTTAACTGTGGGAATGCATAAATAAAATGTTTACCTGAAGAAAGGTGCGAAGCCACTGACTGTCGTCTCCTTCTCCGAAGTCCGGGAGAGATCAGCAATCAAATGGGCAAGCAGAGCCGCCCCCCACGCGTAGTGCCCCACTCTGTCAAGGTCCGCCAGAATCCCGAGGAAGCGGCAGTGGATGCCATCCCCCTTCGTCCCCAGCAGAAGGTGGCCCAGGAAGAAGAAAAGAAACCTCCGGAGGTCTAGATCCACCAGCTCCCGCTCGCTCGGGTCCTGGGTGAAAGCTGCACGGGCATCTCCCTCCAGTCGTGCCAGAAACTCCGCTCCAGTCTCGCTGACCCGCTGGCGCGGGTCGACGAATCCGAGCGCCTCCATGATCTCCACTCGGCCGACTACCCTGCTGTCCCTGTCAGTCACGCTCGTCTCTAACCACAGCAGGTCCAGAGCACTCTCTCGGTAGTCGGGGTAGGTGACCCCGCTGACCGCCTCTCCGTCAACTCGTAACCCAGTGATCCGAGCCACGTCCTCTAGTGTCGGCACCATGTGCCCCTAGGGCATCAGAAACGCCCGGCTCGGCGCGTGCCACCGCTCCCTCAATGCCTGGATAAGAGGAAGGTCGAGCCGGAAGGGCTCGATCCTAAGGAAAGCTCCAAAGCCCATGGCGTCCACACGCGCCCTCTGGAAGTCCGGCAGGCCACGGTATGCTGCCACCACTAGGGACCAGCTGATCCGTCCTTTCATCACACCCTGCACACCACAAAACCAATAAAAAATACATCAGCATCATGAATAATATTAAGCAATAACACTATATATTCTACTTATTTATTTTATGTTCTCTTATCTTTAAAACATTTTAGGATTTTTATGGAGGCGTCCAGTACATTGGACGCCTCCTCTCTATTTTTCCTTATCTTCTTTATAGAAAAACCCAAAACAAAAAATATATTAATAATATATATATTATTATGGAGGCGTCCCAGGTCCTGGACGCCTCCTTATTTTTAATCATATTTTATTATTTACGTAAATAAA
Source organism: Amorphophallus konjac (assembly GCA_022559845.1). Taxonomy (NCBI): domain Eukaryota; kingdom Viridiplantae; phylum Streptophyta; class Magnoliopsida; order Alismatales; family Araceae; genus Amorphophallus; species Amorphophallus konjac. The sequence continues at coordinate 67,996,007 of CM040123.1, read as the reverse complement.
CAAATAAACAAAAGGAAAAAGAAAATGTGGAGGCGTCCAGGGCCCTGGACGCCTCCTTTCCCTCACTCCCCGACCTTCTCTCACAGCCTCTCGCCCGCCCGCTTAGCCTATTGAAACATAGAGTGAGAGTTCCGAAGGGCTTACCGGGTCATGATCATCCTCTCCCACGTCGCCAACGCCCGCAGCGGCCTCCGCGGCCAGAAGAGGCACCTCCATCCCCTCCTCCGCAGCAATCTCCTCTGCTACGGCCTCCTCGGCATCATCCCTCAGCCTCCTCGGACGACGAGCCCGTCGTTTCCGCTTCTCTGGACCCTGGCTCGATCCTCCTCGCTCCATTGGGACTAAGAATGGGTCGTCTGGGGTGACAGGGTCGTCAGAATGAACAGTACAAGTGAGCAGGGGGTGAGGCCCCCCCATATATATAGAAACCACTCTGATTGGGGCGTCCAGGCGCCTGGACGCCCCCACCTTTTTTTATTTTTTTTCAAAATTCAAAAATTAGGGGCGTCCAGGCGCCTGGACGCCCCCTAAACAAAAAAACCAAAAAAAATAATAAATAAAAAGTTGGGGCGTCCAGGACCCTGGACGCCCCCAAAACAAAAACCAAAAAAATTATAAATAAAAAATTCGGGGCGTCCAGGCCCCTGGACGCCCCCAAAACAAAAAACTTAAAAAATCAAAAATAAAAAATTAGGGGCGTCCAGGCCCCTGGATGCCCCCATAATAAAAATTTCAAAAAAAAAATATAATAAAAGTAAAAAAGATAAGAGTATGTATATAATCCAAACAAAACAAAAAACACAAAGAAAAAGAAAAACCCCAAAAAAGATAATAATAATTAAGGGAACTGGTCCAAAACTGCCAAATGCCAGATTTTATTCCATCAGAAAAGCAGAATGAACTACATCAGGGGCTTAGGTGCCTTAGGCCTTAACTTCCCCAGTTCGGTTACATAAGCCCTCCACAGCTCACATTCTTCCCCCACGTGCGCTAAGACCTTTCCCGCGACACTTGTCTTCCAGGGTGCTTTGACGGCCTTCGCTTCCTTCGCATCCGCTTCAGTACCCAACTCTCTCTTCTTCAAAGGAACGATGCCAGTCGATAGTGGGAACGAATGGCGTGGAATGCCGACCTGGAGGCAGCATCGATGCGCGTTATAAAGGACAAACTCGGTCGCGCCGATCAATTGAAGATCAACTTCGGGGGAAGGCCTCATAAGGAGATCAAGCGAAAGCAAACATGCCGGTGCGCAAGTAAAGAAGCCTTGTGTCACGGTGCGAAAGTGAGACCGCCAGTCTTCATGTTTCTTCAGCCACGGAACGCGGTTCACTACAGTACCACCGAACCCTAACACGTCGGCTATATGATGAAGAGGGCTTTGTTGGAAGAGCTTCGAAGCGGTTGGCATTCCCTCACGGTGATCAAACTTGAAATGCAAATCCATCCAGCAACTCAGGACAAGTGCGCAACCAAAAGGAGGCTTACCCATGCTCGAGGAAGTAAGGCCACTATACAGGTAGGCAAGGACAGCGGGTCCCACCCTCTTTCCACGCCAGATCCCGCAGATAGCACTCAATTGGTCTTCCTCCACCATGTTGTCGGTATAAGGAAACAAGAGAGCACCCGCCAGACAAATGGTGAACCCCTTCATGATTCCCTCCAAATAGTCATCGTCTGGTGACCCTTTCAGGGCATCCATGACCCACTCCGCAAGCTTTTGGAGATCGATCCCCTTTTGAGTATGGACTTTTCTGGCTGCGTCGGGCGGCATGAAGCTTCCAAGGACGCTTTCGGAAGTCCCCCGTGTCAGCATCCGCATAGCCTTCACCTTCCTGTCACTCTTGAATTTCTTCAATCCGAGCAGAAGTTCCACCTCCTCGAGGAGGATGGTCACCTCGAAGGTCGGGAAGATAAAAGTGTGGGTCTGGGGATGCCAGATCTCCACTAGTGCGCCCATAGCCGCCCAGTCCATACGAATCTTCTCATAGTGTTTGGCGTGAATAAGGAGCCCCAGCAGATGCCACTTCGAGAGTATGGCCCTCATGCCGATGGAGATGTTGGAAGTTAGCTTTGAAAGCCATGGCAGTTTGGAAAACTTCCTCGGGCCTGGGAAGAGTGGATATGGCTGGAAGAGAAAAGAAAGAAGAAGAAAGGAAGGTAGTAAAAACAAGGTTCACGTGGAGAAATTTGAAATGAATCAGCTTACCATATGCGACGTGATCGTCCCACTCAAATGACCCTCGAGGTCGGAGAGTCGCCTGATCTCGCTGCTAGGCCTGCTCCTCTTCATAACGCGGGAAGACTCTCCTTCCATCCTGAAAATCTCTAGATTCTCCTCTCTTTCCTCTCCTGAGCTTCCAAAACCCACCTTGGTGCATTTGAATGAACTAGCCTAAGGGGAGTTCTTATAGGAAGGGAAGATCGCTACAGGACGGAACATGTCACATCAGTGGTCATTGTCAAGATTTTGTCTGGATCTCCTTTGTACTGTGGTGCGATTCTGCTGTGATTCTGCTACTTTCTGATGTTGCTAACCTTTGCTAGTCTGTGCAGGTTTTACTAACGGACGTCTTTGTCCAGTCTCCTGTCCCACCTTTCAATGGTTGGTCCCACCATGTCATGCATCATAATATACGATACCTACGCTACTACAACATGTCAAGGACCCTGCGACCTGAACAAATCTGGGATTTGAGTTCCCCTTCAACAAAAACAGTGATGATCCCGGAAGAATTTAGGTTGTACGGATAGGCCGTTAACTTGTGGTAGCATGGGGACGACGGTTCCATTCAGTGAGTTAGTGCGCGGATAAACGGGCCCCAGCTCAGTGTCGGCTCACCGGATCGGTATCCTGACCCGTTCTTAACAAGTTGACAATATTATCCTTGGTTATTTTCTATTTTAGTTTATTTTAAATTTTTATTTTAACCCTGCATGCATTCATATAGGATTTTGATTTATTGCGGAAGATCATTCAAGTGATTCGATTGCGAAGGCCGTTGTGCTTCAATTCCTACAAATATGAGATATTCCACTCCGAATGAAATACTGAGTTTCCTTGAAACGGCCCTACGTTGCTCTTCCAAAAGGAGACCCTTGTTTGGACAGACCCTCAGATATTCCTTTTTACCTTGTTTGACCCACCTTGGCTGTAGCACTTCCACATTGGCTGGTAACCGCTCCCAAAGGTGAAACCTGCAGGTTTATGACCCAGGTACTTCCACACCGAGAAGTTGGTCTCCTTTATTTTTCGTGCCTGAGTGCACATTTCACCCTCCTTTATTTGATCTCCGTCCAAGCAACCGTCAAGACTTGAAAGACCTCCTTCAAGGTCGCCTCATTGAAACTTCAGGAAAAATTCTAAACATTACGTCAGAAGCGTGTCTCATCACACCTTGGCATCAACTTATCACTCCGCTCCCACTTCATTTCACTCCACTTCGATACCATTCCACTACGTGTCGCTCCCTTGCAAAGCAGACGCCAAGGCGGGGCAGCTGTAGACACGCCATTCCTGACGTCTCCCGAGAAAGTCTCATATTACTATACAACGCCCCGCAACGGCTTACGCATTTTGAATCGCTCGAGTGCTTCCTTTTCTTGAGTCTTCTTCCGCCCTTTTCGGCATCCGGAATCGTCTCGTCACGGCATTCGAACGGCATCAACACCAGTCAGACGCATCAGGAGGTTCCGGAACCAAGAAGGGTGTCTGCTGGGCGGCCACCAACGCTTGTCCGAGGACCCGGGTGGGTCTTAACGGGGGCGTCCAGGCCCCTGGACGCCCCCATTCTTTTAATTTATTTTATTTTTTATTTTTCAAAACCCAAAACACAAATAAAAAATAATATATTAATGGAGGCGTCCAGGCCCCTGGACGCCTCCATAAAAACAAATATAAAATATATATATATATATATATATGCCAGTTGGCATAAAAAGATAAAACAAAATAAAAAAATGATATATTAATGGAGGCGTCCAGGCCCTGGACGCCTCCATAAAAATAAAAATAAAAAATATATAATGCCAGCTTTGGCATAAAAAGATAAAACAAAAATAAAAATAATATATTTATGGAGGCGTCTAGGCCCCTGGACGCCTCCATCAACTCCCTCACGGGCGCCGCCCACCGAACGACGGTTTGTCATGTGTGAAAAAAGCCAAATTATGGAGACGTCCAGCCCGCTGGACGCGCCCATTTCAAAATCACGAGACGCCGCTCACAAAACCACGCGTTGTGTCAAACCGCGTGCGGCCGTCGGTGGTGTTCGGTGGACCTGTTAGGGGCGTCCGGAGCCCTGGACGCCTCCACAAAAATATTTTAAAAAAATTAATAAAAATAGAACAAAATATTAGTTCGGCCCTGATGGAGGTGTCCAGGGTTCTGGACGCCTCCACCCTCCGGAGCCCTATAAATAGAGGCCCACCCCCTCAGTTCTGGAAGAGCTTCGAAGAGATCCGATAGGCTGCGGGAGCCCAGAGGCTACCGGAGTCATTTTCTAACTCGTGGGGTCTTTTATAGGTGGAGGTTCTGCCGGCTTCTCGGGTGCCCACGCTCGCGAGAGGAAGGTCGTCTTCATCCACCGCGCTTCCACGCCATCCCTACGCTACCGGAGCTCCGCCGGATTTCACCATCGGCACATCCAATAATCCAATCCTTTCCTTTTCTTCTTAGTTCTTTTACATTCATCATCTCGCATCATCTATCCCCCTTCATAAGGGCGTCTCTTCTTATATACTTCTTGCATCCATCATCTCATTTTCCTCCTACTCGAGTCCGAGAGGGGTTTAAAAGACAACACCAACCAGGTGTGTGTCTTGCCATCATTTCGTTATTTTTATCGCAAGGATTTGAATACTACACCTTCATCTTTCTAATCCACTCGTGTTGTTTTACAAGGGTACCCAAGGAAAGCCCTCTCCGTCGGCCGACCGAAGGGGGAGGAAGAAGCAACCCGCCATCTCCCGCTCTTGAGGTAGGCGCGATCACTTTCTTTATTTTGGGGTCTTTCGGCCCCTGGCGATCACATCTTGTTCTCGAGGCCGCGGCGAGTCACTTCCCCAATGGCCGTTTAAATTCCCGTTCTTATACTCTCTTTATATTCTGTTGTATTCTGCTCATATTCTCGAGGCCGCGGCGAGTCACTTCCCCAATGGCCGTTTAAATTCCCGTTCTTATATGTTATATTCTTATCTATTCATATTCTCGAGGCCGCGGCGAGTCACTTCCCCAATGGCCATTTAAATTCCCGTTCTTATATATTATATTCTTATCTATTCATGTTCTCGAAGCTGCGGCGAGTCACTTCCCCAATGGCCGTTTAAATTCCCGCTCTTTATATTCTCCTTATATTCTGTTATATTCTTATCTGCTCATATTCTCGAGGCCGCGGCGAGTCACTTCCCCAATGGCCGTTTCAATTCTTGTTATTTAATTTCTGCACCATTCCCGTCCCCCCGAGGTCGCGGTGAGTCACTTCCCGCTATGGCCGTTTAACCCCCATATCTTGCTATATTACATTTGTCCCGCTCGCCCCACCGGAGCAATCTCCCGTGGTGGCCCCTTCTCTTTTCTCTTATTTCTGTGTTGCAGCAAACAAAAAGAAGGAGCCCGCGCGCTCCGTGTCCTCTTCACACCCTCAACTGCGTGACGTCGCTCACAGACATCCCTATCGGAGTCTATGGTCTTAGGTAGCCCGTGGAGTCGGACAACCTCATCAAAGAACAATCGGGCCACATGGGAGGCATCGGAGGTCTTGGAGCATGGGATGAAGTGGGCCATCTTGGAAAACCTATCCACTACCACATAGATGGAGTCATGCTTTCTTTGAGTCTTGGGTAGTCCTAGCATAAAGTCCATGCTCAAATCTTACCATGGACGGTCGGGAATGGGGAGTGGGGTGTATAGGCCGGTGTTTTGTTTCACTTGTTTGGCCGAAGCACATGTTCGGCATTGGCCCACAATCTTGCCTACATCTCTCTTGAGACTTGGCCAATAAAACTGTCCCTCAACTAGGGCAATGGTTTTGTGGACTCCAAAATGGCCAGCTAGTCCTCTCGCATGTAATTCCCAAATCAAGAAGTCACGGAGTGAGGTCCGTGGGATGCAAAGCTTGGGTCCCTTGAAGAGGAACCCATCCTCTAAGACAAATCCCTCATGTTCCTTGTTAGAATGGGTGATCAAGGGGGTATAGATGTGCCCAAAGTCGGGGCAGCTTGGGTACTCATCCTTGACCCTATCAAATCCGCTCACTTCCACTTGGATAGTGGATAACAAGGAAACTTTCCTACTAAGGGCATCCGCCGCTCGATTCTCACTCCCAGCTTTGTGTTTGATGACAAAAGTGTAGGATTGGATGAACTCAACCCATCGGGCATGTCAGGCATTTAGCTTTTGTTGGGAGTTGAGGTATTTGAGGGCCTCATGGTCGGAGAAGATGACAAATTCTTTGAGCAACAAGTAGTGCCTCTAATGTCGGAGGGACTGCACCACGGAATAGAACTCCTTGTCATAAGTGGAGTATCTCGTCATAGCATCACATAGCTTCTCACTAAAGTAGGCTACCGGGTGTCCTTCTTGACTAAGAATCCCTCATATCCCTATCCCGGATGCATCACATGTGACTTCAAAGACTTTAGAGAAATCAGGAAGGCATAGGACCGAGGCTTAGGTCAACTTCTCCTTAAGTTCTTGGAAGGCTTTAGAGGCTGATTTGGTCCATACAAAAGTCCCCTTCTTGAGACAATCGGTGATTGGGCCAGTGATAGTGCTAAATCCATGAATAAACCTCCTATAAAATGTTGCCAATCCATGGAAACTTCGGACCTCATGAAGGGTGTGGGGTTCCGGCCAATCAATAATAGCTTGGACCTTGTCGGGATCCATGGAGACGCCTTTGGTGGACACCATAAATCCTAGGATGGTGAGGGAGGTGGTCATGAAGTGGCACTTTCCTAAGTTGGCAAATAGGCTCTCTTGTCGAAGGATGGTACAAACTTGCCTAAGGTGGTCAAGGTGGGCCTCTTGGGATTGACTATAGATGAGTATATCATCAAAGTATACCACTAGAAAGATCCCAATGAATGGCCTAAGGACCTCCGTCATAAGACGCATGAAAGTACTTGGGGCATTTGAAAGCCCAAAAGGCATGACTAACCATTCAAAGAGACCATCTTTGGTTTTGAAAGCCGTTTTCCACTCATCCCCGGGCCTTATCCTAACTTGGTGATAACCACTCTTAAGGTCAATTTTGGAGAAAATGGTGGCTCCGGCTAACATATCAAGCATGTCATCAAGCCTAGGGATGGGAAACCTATACTTGACGGTGATTTTGTTAATGGCCCTACTATCCACACACATTCGCCATGACCCATCCTTCTTGGGAGTTAGAAGGGCCGGGACGGCACATGGGCTTTTGCTAATGCGAATGAAGCCCTTCCTAATGAGTTCCTCTATTTGCCTCCGAAGTTCGGCATGTTCCGTGGGATTGAGGCGATAATGAGGAAGGTTTGGGAGAGTGGCCCCCGGGACTAGGTCAATTGCATGTTGCACATCCCGCATGGGAGGAAGTTGGTCCGGGAGCTCCGTTGGGAATACATCATGGAATTCTTCTAGGAGTTGTTAGATTTCTATGGGATGTGGATTGGTGGAAGTGGGCTCTCCTAGGCAAATGACCACCGCACATAGTGGTACTCCTTGAACTATCTCCTCTTCAAGTTCTTTCCTAGTGATGAGATGAAGACCCTTGGCCAACCCCGAGGCCCCACTTTGTTTGGGAGTTTGGGTGAGGGATGGGGTTGGAGGGGTGGAGTTCCCCGAGACTTGTATGGTGGTGGGGTGTTGTCCTTAAGGGGGAGTGTCCCTCTTGGTCATGGGACGAGGTGGGGAGGGGTTAAGACGGATAGTCTTACCCTCATGTTCAAAGGTGCATTTGTTGCTCCCACCCAAGATGGTGGCATCTACATCATAAAGCCAAGGTCTTCCTAGTAGGATGCTACCTACTTCCATGGGAATGATGTCACACCATATTTGACCATGGTATGAAGAGAAGGTGAGGGGCACAAGACATTGAGTGTTGACCGGGATGGAGTTGTTGATCCATGAGACCCGGTATGGACTTGGGTGAGGGTGATGGCTAGCCCAAGAAGCTTGACGGTATCGGGTGATACGGCATTGACACAACTCCCACTATCCAAGATCACTTTCCTTACATGGCTCCCTATTTTGACAAAGGTGTGAAAGATTGAAGTTCGACGCCAATCTTCTTCTTGGAGTTTTGTGAGGGTGCATCTAATTACTCATAGATGAGAGTTGGTAGATGGAGTGGTGTGATCTAGACCCGATTCTAGGTATTGGGCTTCATACTCCTCTTCCCAATCTAGTGAGACTTCATGGTCCTCAATGACATCTTCAAGTTCCTTTTGGGGTGGAGCTTCTTCCTCAATAAGCAAGCTAGATAATCCCTTGGATGGACATTGCCCCGCAAAGTGGCCAAACCCTTGACACCTAAAGCATTGTTGACGCCCGCTACCCGAAGTAGTTCCTACATTTGGGCCTTTGGGAATGTCTTCCCTCCGTGGGAGGGGGTGACTAGGGGTGGGTTTGTTTGGAGTGATGGTGGGAGGAGGGTTGTAAGGCCTTAATGGGGTGTTCCCACTTGGATTATGGGCTTTCATGGGAGTGGCCGGAATGGGCCGTGGTCCCATGTTTTTGGGATCGACCGGTCGGGGAGTAGCAAATCGAGGGATCCTACAGAATCATTCTACATCCCTAGCTATTTGATAAGCTATCTCAAGGTTATCAACATCTCTCATAAAAAGCTCTCTTTTGATGTGACTTTGAAGCCCATTCCTAAAGCGGGACAAGGTAACGGCCGGGTCCTCATGAACTCCACACTTCAAAAAATAGGAGTCAAACTTCTCAATGTATTCAACCACGGTCTTCCCTTCTTGGGTGAGGCTTTGCCATTCATCTAAGAGTATTTGATGGTAGGATTGGGGAAGGTATTTGTTCCTAAGTTGGTTCTTCATACCCTCCCAAGTATCAATAGGCTCTCCCCGCCTAATCCTTCTTAGACCCTCTTGGTTTAACCAATAAGTTTTGGCTAATTTGATGAGATGCATTTTGGCCAACCTTACCCTCCTTGGTCGGACATAGGGTACCATTCAAAGTATTGGTCCATGACGGTTTCCCACTCTAGGTAGACACTTGGTTCATGGGAACCATCAAAGTTTGGGGCCTCTACTTTAATCATCCTTAAGAGAGGGTCATCCGGGTCGTCCCGTGGACGCCTTTCATGAATTGGATGGTGTCGGGGTCTCTCATGGTCATGGTAAGGGTCATGATCCAAGTCCTCCCTATACATTTCAGCATGTGGATGAAAGGCTCTTGGTCCATGGTTCCTAGGATGGAACTCATCCCTATGAGGCTCAATATGTGGAGGGTGGACTCTTGGGTCATTGTTCCTTGGGTGGAACTCATTCTTATGCAACTCACCATGTGGTGGATGAACTCTTGGCTCATTATTCCTTGGATGAGGGTCTTCCCTAGGAGGCTCAACATGTGGAGGGTGGACTCTAGGCTCATTGTTCCTTGGGTGGAACTCATGCTCTTCAAGCCGAGCAATTCGAGTGGTAAGGGACTCAAGTTGGGCAAGAATGTTGGTAAGGGCAGCATCTACCCTACTCATTTGACCTTGAGGTTCCTCCCTATGAGCATCTTGATTGAGTTGAGGATGGGGATCCATGGGTGGATTTGAAGATGAAAGATCGGATCGGTAACTAGCACCACTACGGGTGGACATGCAAGACAAGGGACAAATGGAGTTGGACACACAATGCAAAGGTCCTAGGACTTAGACTTGATAGAGACAAGTCAATAACTTGGCTCTGATACCAATTGATGTGACACAACCTCGGACCTAATGCAAGCAAGCACAATCACATTTAAATGGGCCGAATTGGGCCACCACTCTATCGACACTCACCCAAGCCCGGGGTAAGTTGGCAATGCCAAGGTGAGGTTGAGGGGTTGGGCCCTTGCTGGTAGAGGGCCAGCAAGGCCAAGATGGGATTCCCAATGGGTGTGGAGGTCCAATTCAAGGGGGCCGACAAAGTGCCAAAGGCACCTGTTGCACTTCTCCCACGGTGATCACTCAAGACAACGGGGCTTGAGGATCGGGCTCTCACTCGCATAACCAGCGAAATTAAGAACTAATATTGAAAGACAAGCACTAAATGGAGTGATGGTTAGAGCACTTACTCGACCGGTTTGAAGAAACCGGTCCCGGTCGGAGACGAGGGCGAGCGGGGAGGCGAGTGGATCCCCACACGCCGCGTCGGGGTAGCTTGACCTGCCCAAACAAGTTACAACACTACACCTCTCACAGGAGGGGGATCTTGGGGTGGGGGTTAAGGGATATTACAATCAAAATTACCTCCACACAGGGAGGGGCCTTCAGCCGGCCAAGCGGGGAGGGGAAACTAGGATTAAAAGTATTGAACGATGAAGTCACCGGTTCTGTCTGCTCTCTCCGAACAGGGACATGTTGCTACTGTAGAACTCGCTCAGGAATTTCGCTGATGACGAGACCGGTGGGGAAATCTTCATAGCTGGGAAGGGAATGCTTCAGAATTTCTTTAATTTCTTCTGGAGCCGTTGCTGACCGGGATGGAGGTTTGAACAGAGCTTCAGATTCTCAGACCTACAGTTGCAGACTTCTAACATCAGATTGCAGAGAACGCCCCGGCAGCTCCTGACCTCGGAATCAAGCGCCGTTAGAGTCGTTAGAATCGTGGACGAGTCCTCTTCGCAGAAAAACTGACAAGGAAATCAACCGATGTCGGAGAAGACTAGGGGATGCAGAACAATGGCAACTGGTCGATGCAGACTGTGGGTAGCAGGACGACGGAGCTGAGAGAGAAAAATGATAACTTCTGCTACCGGATGCCGAACGGGATTCCGCTTCTTGATTCTGAAAGTAGACAGGGAGGAGAAGAACTTTGTGAAGGAGCTTGTGGGCTGATTCCTCTGAGGTTCGTCGTGGCAGAGCTTCTAATCTGGTTCTGGTACTCAGCAGGGATAGCTATGCGCAGTCATGGGAGAACGGAGCTCCTGAGCAGCACACAGATCGGAAGAAGACGAAACCACTGCCGTTGCGAAGGAGACCGGTAGACGCTTCCAACGGTGTCTCTTGAGTCTTCAAACTCGTCCGGAGGAAGTCGTGGTGGCCGCTGCAAGTTGCTGGTTCACCTGCAACTTCTGGACTGCAAGCAGCAACCTAGGGACAGCTTCCAATGCCTAGAAAGAAGAAGGAGAATGGGGTATGTGGTGAAGGGGAGGTGGATGAAGGGTGAGAGGGGGGATTGTGGGAGGTGTGGAGGGGGTCTAATGGTGGAGGGGAGATGGAGGAAGAGGGGGAGGGCGCAGGCTTCAGTTGGAGGTAAGGGGGGATGGGGATTGCAAGGGGGGGAGAGGAATGGAGGGAGGTGGGGGCGACCTAGGCTAAAGGGGATAGAGGGAGGGGCGGCCAAAGCTTGGAGGGAAGGGATTTCAAATTTGAAATGGCCTTGGAAGTTGAGGGATTGTGTTGGAATGGGGGTGATTGTGTTGGAATGGGGGAAGATTGTGTGAGAATAGAGAAGATAGTGTTGGAATGGGAGAGATTCTACCTTGGGACTATGGGGGTGGAGTAATGGCAGCTATGGGAAGTGGAGGGCCTTTAATGGGGTAGGTGGGGGTTGGAAGTTAGGAGGGAGGAGGAGGAGAGAGAGAAAGGGGCGAACCCCATAGTGGAGGAGAGAGAAAGAGGGATAGAGAGAGAGGTGGGGTGGGGAATCACTCCCCTAGGGCTTCTCACCCAACTATAGGATTCACTCCACCAGAACTAGATTTGAATACTCAAATGGAAATCTTTTGTATTGAATCATTCCTTACCTCCAAATGAAGGGAATGAGGCCCTATATATAGGAAACCCACATTTTACAATAAGTCCCTTACAAAAGACTCAATGACAAATAACCAAAGGGGTAGGGGGGCTTATGGGCCAAGCCCGAAGAATTGGGCCCAATAGCACATTACACAATCTAATGATACTCAAACCTAGGAAAATAAATGCAAGACCTAGGGACATGACTCAAATAAACTGAAAAGTACATCAAATGACTCAAAAAGATAGCACAAAAGGGATAATTGGGCCTTTATAGAGAGAGGCCCGAACTCAAATGATGCCGGAATGTGAAGAAGACCCTAGCCAAAGGGAGTTATTGATGATGCCTCCATCAGTCTGGGTGCACAGCTACAAGGTAGGTTGAAACCACTAAAGGAGATTAGGTCGAACCGCAGGTTTGGCCTAGGCTTCAAAGGACCATTCAAGGCGGATTGGAAGCCCCTCACATGGACCCTATCAAACCACTTCAACAAAGGGCCCGTTATTCAGATGGGGGATTATCCGCAGGAAGCACATGGGGGGTCGCATGTTGTGTATTCAGTCGAAAAGTATCCGAGGTCACCAAAAGAGGCAAGATCAAAGACCCGGAATGCGAATGGGACAAATGGTTTGATATACGGGACGTTTCTGTTGCACTGGAAAGGATGTTCTCGTCTCCCCAGCTTGAAGGACCTCCATTGATCTCTGGAATGCCAGAAAATATCATTACTGTTGCCAAGGTCCCAAACTATCCTTGTCCTCGCCAGAAGGACCCTATCACTAGCGGATCTTCATCCGCCATCACCATCACCACCGACGACTCATTAGCCGTCATCTTCTCCATTCACTCGCCGCAACCTTTGTTGCTGTCATCTTCCTGGACCAGACGGTTGTCTGATGATCTTCCTAGATCCCCCTTTCTACTTACATACCTGCGCGGGTTTCTCAACCCGCGGCATAACCACTTTTTCCTCTCCCCCGATCTCTTTCCACTGTTTTGTCATCAAAAATGAAGACGAAAAAAAAACGTCAATTTCCAAACTCCTCAACAACACATCCTCATTGAGGAAACTTCCTACATCTCCCACGGGTGCACCCCGCCCTGCGGACCACCCGTCCAAGGTCCGATGAGCGACCTTTTCTACCCCTCCTCTGAGGGGTCTTCCCCTGTACATTCTTCACTATCCTCTTCATCTTTTTCTTCTTCTGTAAATAATGTCAGTCAATCTAGGAATAATAAGTCAAAGGTAGTACCTAGGAAGAAATCCAAGGGTAGGCAGATCCCTCATCGATTCCTTCTGGATTTAGCCGCCATGTGTGAGGCCCTTCTTGCCGTCCCTCAGTTGCAAGAAAATCCCATCCAGTTACCGAAATAGAATGTGAGGGCAACTACACAATTAATGAGGGGTATGGAGTCTACGAGATCACAGATGAAGAATACCCTACTGAAGACGAGGGTGAGGAATATGAGGACGCGGCTGGCGCGTATGCTAGTGGAATAAGGAGATTCGACTAGCCGTCAACCGCCGTAGAAGAGTCCACCAAAGAAGTCAACTTGGGAACTGAGGAAGACCCTAGGATCATCCTCATAAGTGATAATCTACCACCCTCTGATGAAGAGGCATTAATTGAAGTTCTCAAGGAATATAAGGACACGTTTGCATGGAGCTATGAGGATATGCCGGGTCTGGATTCAACCCTGGTCGAACACCGTTTAACCCTAAAACCAGGGTCCGTCTCGGTAAAACAAAGGTTAAGGTATTTCCACTCTCAAATGGCTTTGAAAATGAAAGAAGAAGTCGACAAGCTCCATAAAGTCAGGTTTATTAGAGTCGTCCTTTATCCTCAATGGGTGACAAATATTGTCCCGGTCATGAAGAAAGATGGGAAAGTCAGGATTTGCATCGACTTCTGGGACCTTAACCGCGCGTGTCCAAAGGATGATTTTCCCTTGCCTCACATTGATGTGTTGATCGACAACACAGCAGGGTATGAGACCCTCTCATTCATGGATGGATTTTCAGGATATAATCAAATTCGTTTGGCAGAAGAGGATCAAGAGAAGACATCATTCACTACACCTTGGGGAACATATTGTTGCGTGGTCATGCCATTTGGGTTAAAGAATGCTGAAGCTACTTACCAAAGAGCTATGATGGCCATATTTCACGATATGATGCACATATATCTGGAGGTGCATGTGGATGATCTATTGGTGAAATCAAGGACCAGGATGGAACATCCAAGGGTTTTGGCTAAGGTCTTGCAGAGATCAAAGGAGTTCCAATTGAAATTGAACTCGAAGAAGTGTGTGTTTGGTGTATCATCGGGTAAATTACTGGGCTTCATTGTGAGTAAAAGAGGGATCGAGATAGATCCCGACAAAGCTAAGGCCATCAGGGATATGCCACCTCCCAAGAATTTGAGGGAAGTCCGAGGTTTAATCGGGAGGTTACAGTTTATTCGTCGGTTTGTGTCTCAGCACTCACAAAGGTGTAGACCTTTTTACGAGTTGACCAAGCCAGGAGTAGAATTCCACTGGGATTCTAAATGCCAAAAAGCTTTTTAAGGGTTAAAGGAATATCTGGCTAGTCCACCCGTTCTCATTCCACCCAAACTAGAAAAACCTCTGATCCTCTACATCTCCATCTTGGACGACTCCGTGGGAGCTGTCCTCGCACAAGTTGATGAAGAAGGCAAGGAACGGGCAACCTATTACTTGTCCAAACTTCTCAATCTCTGTGAGCAGAAGTACACAGTCATGGAGAAAACCTGTGCTACCCTCGTTTGGGTGGTGCAGAAACTGAAGCACTACTTCTTGGCTCATGAGGTCCACTTGATTGCTCGCATGAACCCTATCAAGTTTCTTCTGGAGAAATCCGTCCTTACTGATAGGCTAGCACGCTGGCAAAGTTTTCTTTCCCAGTTCGACATCACCTACATCCAATAGAAGGCAATTAAAGGCTATGCCATAGCCGAGCATCTCACCCACCATCCTCTCCCCAAGTTTGACCCTGTCCAATCAGAGTTTCCAAATGAGGAACTAATGTCCATCGCCCAATCCGACAAGCCAATGTGAACATTATATTTTGATGGAGCTCTAAATTCCCAAGGGAAGGGTATCGGCATTATCCTTCTAACGCCTGAAGGTGTTACCATCCCAGAGGCATTTCAGCTCGCATTCCCAGTCACCAACAACATCACTGAATACGAGGCTCTTCTAGCTGACCTGGAACTAGCTCGTTCTTTCTATATCACTGAGTTGCGAGTCGTGGGTGATAGTCAACTCATTCTCCGCCAGGTGCTTACCAAATATCGCACCCTCGATCCCAAGCTCAAACCCTATCAGGAGCTGGTCTCCGCCTATGCCAAATTGTTCACCAAGCTGATCTTTGTCCATGTTCCTCGCGAACAGAACATTCTTGCCGATGCCCTCGCCTCCTTGGCATCATCCTTCAAATTTCCTTTAGGTGCATGGTTTAGATCCATCATTCTCTACAAGCGTCTTGTCCCTGCCGTTCAGGACCCTTACCTCTTAAAGATCAAGGAACGAGTCCTACAGAAGATCCAGAAGGGAGAAATCCTTGAGAAGAGGGAGATCATGCTGGCAGAAGTCGAAGAAGAGCTGGCTGACGATGAGAAACCATGGTTCTATGAAATTATCAAATATTGTAAAGATCAGTCTTATCCTGAAGGAGCCACCACAGAAGATAAGAAAGCCATAAGAAGGGTGGCTCAGAAATACACATTGGTTGGAGGTCTACTCTATAGGAGGAGCCTTACTGGCATTCTGTTAAGGTGTCTTGACGACAATGAGGTTTGGAAATGCGTAGAAGAAGCACACTCGGGTGTGTGCGGTGGCCACGTGAATAGCCAGATGCTCGCCAAGAAGATCATTAGGCTAGGCTTTTACTGGCCCACTATGTAAGAGGATTGTGCCGTCTATGTCCGTAGGTGTGTCAAGTGTCAACTTCACGCCGATAAAATCCATTCACCATCTTCCTCACTCCATCCAATATCCTCCCCATGGCCTTTCTCCATGTGGGCATTCGACATCATCGGTCCCCTAGGTGATCCCAATTCCCTCACCAAACAGAAATATTTCATCCTTACTGCGACAGAATACTTCACCAAATGGGCTGAAGCTTACGCGAAAATCAAGGCGTCAACAGTCTGCAAGTTCATCATGAAGAACATCCTCGCCAGGTTCGATGTCCCAAGCACAATCGTCACCGATAATGGGCCACAGTTCATTTCTCAGGACCTTCAGGACCTCTGCAAAAGGTACGCAATTACATTGCATCATTCATCGCCTTATTACCCATAAGGTAATGGCCAAGCGGAGGCCACCAATAAAACATTGATCAAAATCATCAAGAAGACCTGCGAGTCCAATAAGTTTTCAGACTGGCTAGAAAAGCTTATCGAAGCTCTATGGGCCTATCGCACTTCAATCCGTACCCCCACCGGGCAGACTCCGTTTGCCCTTACTTATGGTATGGAAGTGGTAGTCCCGTACGAGACTCTGATCCCTTCTCTTAGAGTACAATTGGACGAGGAATTTCCCCTCAACGACCGTCGTAATTCACTCCTCGCCCAGTGGGAACTCTTGGATGAGAAGCGGCTGGCCGCTGTCGAGCATGCGCGTGTGTATCAAAATAGACTCGCTCGCTTTCACCAAAAGAAAGTCGTTGAGAGAAAATTTAAAATCGGTGAGATGGTCCTAAAAAGAATTTTTGTCAAACCTGGAGGGCCGCGTTCTAAGCTCCAACCCAATTGGGAAGGACCATTTGTAATTCAAGCCGTGTACCCTGGCAACGCCTACAAGCTAGTCAACGCTGAAGGGACCGAGTTATCCCACCCTTGGAATGGGCTTTATCTTAAAAAGTACTACCTCTAGCGTAGTGCCAAAACGTCAAAAAATAAACAAATGATGAAAAGACAGAAAACATCAAAAACAACAAAAAATATTGAAAGTCACTAAAAATATGGAAAATTCCAAATGTCGATGCCTGGTGGTCACCATGTAGTTAAGTCCCTGCATCCAACCTTCATGTTAGGATAGGGCCCATTAAGGCTTGGTAGGCACCGGGTCTTGGTTTGCCAGAACCGTGGAGATCCCTGTCCGGCCACATCGGCCTATGCTCACTCAAAGGAAGCCAACATTTACTCACTTAAGTATTTTATCCAAAAAAGTTGGTAGCATCACCTACGGTGGGGTCATCACCCGGAAGATCTCCAGAAGCTGTAATCTTTATTCTTTTCTCTTCGACCAAATGAGACAGTCGGCGCCCTTAAAATGCTGAGCATGAGGAACCAAAACTCAAACCCCTTAAGGCAAGAGTAGGATCCATTTCCTCGAGCATCAATCAGAGCACGAGAAGAGGGCAGTGTCCCTGCAGGCATACAAAAGGGAGCCCACAACGTCAAACTATATCTCCCTCGTAAAAAGAAACACAAAACCAAAATCAAGAGAAAAAGCATGGTCGTGACCGTGCCTGATGCGATAAATGAAAAACCTCAAGGCAAAAAGTCTAAATCCACAAAAGGAGTGATATAATGTAAATGCTCGAGATTTGGTCCGAAGTTGTCCGAAAGAGGAGAGTTAATGGGCCCTTGTTGGCTCGCCGGGGTAACGGTTTTGCCGGTCCTCTCAGGAGGTTTACCCCATACACTCTTCCTTCTTCCTTTGAAGATGAAAGCTAGATGGAGTTTCTGAAGGGTAAAACCCGCCAAGGTCTGCAACCTTATTTTAATACACACGTATGGTTGCCTACTTTGAAAAGCAAAAGTTATCGCTGCGAAGGAGTCTCTGTGTTTCTGGCCGGTCAAGACCCCTGTTTACCACCTTGATGTCTTCTTGTTTAACCTTGGGCTTAGGCCAATGCAAGCGCGTCACCCCTGGGTGCGACGGCGTCTGATTCCGGGTCAGCGTCGCGCGGTTGGTCGTTAGGGTTCCAAGGTGTTCCATCATATACCATCTAGAGTTGTGAGGAAACAGACCCGGGTCGGGCAAATCATTTACCTCGAACACCTTTTGGGCGAATCCCTGTGGTCGGAAGCAACTGGGAGCCTAAGCATGGCATGGCGGTATTGTCATCAGGGTAAGCCTTAGCCGGCGGGATTATCATTTGAGGGGTCTAGAGGCCCAAATCAACCTAGATGTGCACTTAGGATACCTAGGAGGTTAGTAAGAAACCCCTATTCTCATGAAGGTAAGGTGCCATATGGGTGCTCATCAGGCTTTAGCAAAAAAAAAATGATAAAAAAAAGAGAGAAAAGAGAGAAGACGTAGATATTTGGAAAACAAAAAAAATTAGAATGCTATCAAAGACAACAAAAAAAATGCCGAAAAAATAATAAAAATAAAATAAAAAAATCATCTTGCATGATTGCATTTGTATGCAGCATCTCACTTTTAAATTTCGATTGCATTAGTGTGCTTGTCTGTCACTTTCATCATTATCGCATCTTTCCCTTGCCTTCGTTAATAAAGGCTTGGCCCCTTGACCCATTATCAAGGACAGTTGAAGTGAACACCTGCTTATTGAGCAAGGGGCCAAGTCAGAACAGAGATACTGACTTGTTTGTTTCAGTGATGCGTGCAGGGATTCAAGATAGCAAGAGTGAGATGAAAATCAAACAAAATCATACCTTTTATTCCGTTCTTAAAATAAGGAATTGTACATTAAGTTCCACCTTCTCTCTCAACATTACTTGTCCCGCCATCCGGGCAAAACGCCCTCAAGGGTGCTACCCAACTACGAAAAGCGGTACTTCTACCGCTCTGTACACCTCTTCCCATGCCCACACCCCGGCGCTGATCCGTGGGAGCAGCAAAGGAGCTACTAACACGAAAGCCACGCTCTCGTGCTCTTCGGTAGCGCTCCTCACCATCTCTCAGCCATTGTTCAACGAGGCCAAGGCTGGTTCAGAGTTCGAACAACTGGGCCTCCATGACCCTTCGCTCCTCCCTTTCAGCTAATCTGTCAGCTCTCTCTCTTTCTCTGTCCCTCTCTTTCTCTGACCGTTCTCTCTCACGATCTTCCCTCTCCAATTGAAGGGTGATTCTCAGCTCCATGGCATCCCTAGAAGAATCGTCATCTGGACGACGCCGCAATTCCTCCTCCAGCTCTGCTATTCTAGCCTCTCTCTATGCGGCATGGGCAAGTGACTCCTGCATCTCCTTTTCCTGCCAGATATACTATCTCAGATATGTGGCAAGGCAAAAAAGGAGAACTCAAAACTGAAACTCTTACATGTATAGAGAGCATTCCTTCTGCCTCCGCGGCACGCTGCGTAGTCCGAGCAAGTTGCTCATGAAGAAAATCAAGTTCTGAGGCGGGGATCCATAAGCTGGAAGAGACGCCGCCTCCTCCCATCGCTAACGAAGCCGCGTCGATCTGGGCGCGCTATAACCACATGGGATGAAAATTAGCGGCCGAACACCATCAATCTAGAGTTTTAATTAGGAGTGCGCATTGTACATACACCTACCGAAGCGCTCAATGCTCCACGGGTGACGCCCAATTGTTGCTCAGTTTCTGCCAGGCGTGATCGCAAGTCCGCTATCATGGTATCATGGACATCCTGCAACCATAGGAGTCAGCATCCACAGAGAGGAGAGGAGGAAAGGA
The DNA here is from genome assembly GCA_022559845.1 of Amorphophallus konjac. Taxonomy (NCBI): domain Eukaryota; kingdom Viridiplantae; phylum Streptophyta; class Magnoliopsida; order Alismatales; family Araceae; genus Amorphophallus; species Amorphophallus konjac. The sequence goes on along the minus strand of CM040123.1, from coordinate 67,976,443 downwards.
GAAAAGAGGAAAAAGGAGACCCACCTCCACAAGTCCCCGGGGTTGGAGCCGCTCTGCATACATTATCTTATACAGACGCAGGTAGTCTTCACTATCCTGCGCATGTGATTCCATGATTGTGCCACCTCGTTGCCAGTCTTCATACTGTTCGGGGAACTGCACACGCCAATCAACGCAAGTTGCCGGTCCCCGTGTCTTTCTTCCAACGCGAGGTGGCGCAGTCGTATCCACCCATTCCTGGGCCAGCCCTAGGGTCCTCATAACAAATCGTAGCCGAAGCGGCTCGATTTCATTTAGGCAGTGTATCCACAATTCCCGTCCGAACCGGGCGCGACCTATTAAAACCCATGGTTGATCGGCATCGACCATGCCTGAGTAGGGTCTCCAGTTTACCTAGGTGAGGTTGTACATACCCGTTTAACTGGTTAGAAATATATATATATATATATATATAATAATAATAATAATAATAATAATAATAATAAAATAATAATAAATCCCACCATCGCTGTAGGGAATTCCTGTAGCTCGCGCCTTAGCACCATCAGCTGGTAGGTTACAGGCGCTGCACCCATGATCGGTTGCCACCGCCTGGCTAACGGCACCATCGCTGGTCGCCAATGTCGAGCTCTCCCCATTGGGAGGTAATAATAGCTCCACAGCTACATCATCATATGCCGTCAATGCCTCAAGTGGACTATTACAAATAAACACAAAAATATATAAATAAAATAAAAAAAATATCTGGATAAGTGGTGTAAACCCACTCCCAGTCATCTCACGATCTGCCTCTTGGGACAGGCCCGTAAACAAGTGCGCTAGCATGGCAGCTCCCCAAGCGTACTGTCCTACTCTTTCGAGGTCAGATAGCAGCCCTAGGAAATGACAATGGATGCCGTCTCTTTTCGAGCTCAGTATCAATCTCCCCAGGAAAAAGAGGAGAAATCTCCTCAAATCCATATTAGATCTCTCCCAATTGTCAAAATCTGTGCAATACACAGCACGACATCCCCTTCCCATCCTCTCCATAAATTCTTCCGAGGACTCGTCATCCCATCGACGAGTATCACTGAGCCCTAATGCCCCCATGATAGACGCCCTAGCTACTGATCTGTGCTTCCGACTGTCTAAGTCCAACCCCAGTAGCTTCTGGGCGCCATCTCGGTAATCCGCATAGGTGACGCCGGTCACTGCCTCACCATCCACTTTGAGGCTCGTGATTCGGACCACATCTTCTATACTGGGCACCATGTGTCCCCATGGCATCAGGAATGCCCGACTTACGGGGTCCCATCTTTCGCACAAGGCTTGGATAAGGGCCAGGTCGAGTTGGATCGGCTCGATCCGAAGAAAGGCACCAAATCCCATCACGTCTAGCCTGGCCTTCTGAAAATCTGGGAGACCCCTGTATGCGGCCACTGCTAATTCCCATGAAATGTGCGATTTCATCACGCTCTGCGCATGCACGAGGAATGGAGAAGGTTTTGTCAAAGGAAAGGAAGAAGGAAAGAAAGAAAGAAAGGAAGAATTGGAAAAGGGGGGGGGGGCAGGAAAGCTCAGCTTACGAGTTGTGACTGGGTCCGCTCGCTGAACTGCCCTTCGAGGTCCGAGAGTTTCCTGGAACTGCTACCGCTGGATCTACTTCTCTTCGAGGAGTGGGAAGATTCACCCTCCATCCGGAATTCTGAGTTCCTCCTAGTACCCTTCAAGTTGGCCCTCGATGCCCCTCGAAGAATAAAAGAGGAAGGCATATATAGAAATGGGAGAAGGGTGGGCCAAGATTGTCTCCAACGATAGCCCTCACAATAGGGCGCCTCCCCTGCGGTCCCATGAGTCACTTCACCACCCGCACAAGGTGATGGATCGGACGGTGTAATATGATGACCTGCTCCCTATGGCGCCCTGTCATAACGTGGAGGCCATCCGCAAAGTTTGAAAAATCATCCGGGAGAAGAGGCCCAAGCTGTCATCATTGACCTTGACGATAGATCCCCGTGAAAGAATAGTCGCAGCAAGATGCCATCCTCCGTCTAGGGCAGGATGTCGGCAGACACATCACATATGAACAGTACAAAGAAGCGTAGGGAAGAAGGGACGCGCAAGAAAACAAACAAACAACAGAAAATTAAATCACTCATAAGTCTACATAAGCTGTCACAAACATTACAATCATAGAGAGGAGGCAGGTCCACTGACTCGCCAACTCTCGACATCATCTTCATGCACATCCCTCTAGGCGTCCCTCTCCTCTCCCCCGAGGTGAGGATCCCTCGGAGGCCTCCTAGACCCATGTGCAGCGCTCGCCTCGCCTCGCGGCGCCTGCTCCACAGCAGTGGCTCGCTGCTCCTCCTCTGGCGTGGCGAGGAAGCCACCCGCAGAAAAGCGTCTGGACCGGCGAAGTAGCGCCCCTAACTCTCGCGCTCTCTCGTAGCGCGTCTCCATCGCTCCTAACCTCTACGCCATAACCTGAAGGCCTAGCTGGAGCTCCCTCACTTGGGCCCCCAAGGCCTTCTTCTCGGCCTGGTCTCGCTGTCGCTCGGCCCTTCTCTCCTCTCTCTCTCTCTCTGCCTCCCTCCTCGTCACCTGAAGAAGGACCCTTAACTCCAGAATGTCTGGAGAGGGCCTCCCCTCACCTCGACGCTGCAGCTCTGCCACAGCTACGGCCCAGGCATCACGCTCCTCTTCAGCACAAACCACGCGGGCCACCGCACTGGCAAGTTGCTCCTGGAGGGAGGCGATCTCTAGAAAAAGAGCCTGAGGATTGGAGGACGATCCGCCAGCCATCCCTACCACCGTTTCCTGCTGAGTACATAAAAAATAGATAGACAACGGCCGTTGGTTAAATTCTGGAATTTCATGACAAGAATAAAAATTTTGAGGCCCTATTGTCACCTTCGTCCATCTCCCAAGCTGAGGAGCCCCCGCTCGGTCCCCCCTCCGGTGCTGCAGGAGGCCGCCACTGCCCTGCACCGGTGCGCTCCCTTGTTGTCCATGGGAATGTACGCACCGGTCCTCGAGCTTCGCCTTGCCGCGACTCTCCTTCCTAACACGGCTCGGCTCATCCTCGCTCGCCCATTCGTCAGCCCAGCCCGGGATTCTCACCGTACCCTGCATCAAAGAAGGAGGTCCCCCGTCAGTTAACGAGAACGCGTCCCCTATCGAGGACGCGCCCATCATGTGAGTGCCGCCCTCGCCAAACCCCTTCCACTCCCACACCACTTGCTCCAAACTCAAAACAAGTCATAGAGGTGGGAACCGAAGCACTCACCCAGCCGCGTTCGCCTCCTTTCGTGCCATCGGGCCCCTCGGGTCCCACGAGTGCTCTAAAAGGCCCTTCCACTTTCGTCGACGCCTCTCCATGCTCGGGCGCATCCCTCCTCGGGCGAGGAGTCCCTCGCCCCTCTCTCCCCTCGCCACGATCTGGTCCACCGAACTCCATCGATCGAGAGAGGAAGAAGACGAAAAGGGGTGAGCAAATCTCGTTAGGAGGCGGGCTCTTTTGCGGGTAAGGCACGAAGAAAGAAAGGCCGCCCGGCGCTTTAAATTTGAATTCGAAGGATAAGACGCGTCCTCACGCCAGGACGCGCCAAAAAAAAAAGAGAGAAGGATGATCTCTCCGTGCAAGGCATAGTTCGCTGCTTTTCAGGGTAAGGTCTCGTGAAGCATGCCTCGAAACAACTCGGTGCAAGAGAAGAAGCGTGGAAAAGGGAAAGTGCATACGACAAAAGGAACCGTTTCATTGCACATAAGCAAATAGTTAGTTATACATCATAAAGTGAGGAAGGTGGAGTGTACAAGCAACTCTCTAACTCTCGCTACCACCCTCCTGATCATCTCTCTCCTCCCTCCTCTGACGGGGATCCCTACGGGGCCTCCGTGAACTCTGAGAGGCGGTGCTCGCCTCGCCCTGAGGTGGCACGCCAGCCTCGAAGGCTCGGCGACGCTCCTCGGCCGAAGAAACCAGAAAGCTGCCCATGGAGAAAGAACCAGACTGTTGAAGTCGCGCCCCGCGCTCCTTCGCCCTCTGATACCGCTCCTCGCTCTCCCGAAGCTTCCCCTCCGCCGTGCCGAGACTCAATCGAGCTCTGTCAGCTGGGCCTCCAGAGCCCTCCTCTCATCCCGTTCTCGCAGTTGCTCCACTCTCCTGTCCTCCCTCTCTCTCTCTCTGTCCTCCCTCTCTCTCTCTCTGTCCTCTCTCTCCCTCTCCCTCTCCTCTCTCTCCCTCTCCTCTCTCTCCTGCATCGCCTCTCTCCTCGACAGCTAGAGGGCAAAACGCAAATCCCGCACGTCGCGAGGGAGCTCCTCAGCCTCCCGTCGCTGCTCCTCCTCCAGCTCCGCAATCCGGGCGTCACGCTCTGTCGCCCAGGCGTCGCGCTCCTGCTCGGCACAAACCGCACGGGCTAGGGCCTCTCGAATCTCGGCCACCTGCCAAAACCCACATGCACCGTAGGAGAGCAGTGAAAGAAGAAGGGCAACTGGAAAGAAGTCGGGGTCAAGCAGGACTCACTCGAGCCGCGCGGTCACTCTCGGCCTCTTCAGCCCGGGCCACCGCGTATGCCAGCTGCTCCTGAAGGGCAAAAACCTCCGGAGGAGGGCCCCACGAACTGGAGCCCGCTCCACCAGCCGTCCCGGCTGCCGCTGCCTGATGGGCCCGCTAAAAAAAAAAACAGGGCGAACGACAGTTAAAAGGCTAAGCATCAAAAATCCGGGTCATAAAAAAATGCATTGCATAGACTCACCAAGATCTCCAACTCCTGTCGGATGGCCACTAACTGCCGCAGGTCGGCAATCATGTTGTCACGAGCATCCTACACCACATGAAAGTTAGTGTCACATGCATATACGTATAGAAAGGAGGACATTTCCATTTCACACTTACCCCTGCCATGCCACCGAGGAAGAGACGCTCCCCGTACGTAGCCCGGTACCGTCTCAGGTAGTCAGTGTTGTCCGGCACATGGGACACCACTGGGACCCCACCCTACTGCCAGTCCTGGTACTGTGCAGGGAAGCGCGTACGCCAGTCCACGATCTTTGCCTTCCCCTTGGTCTTCCACCCGACGCAGACTGGCTCGTCTACGTCAACCCACTCCTGGGCTAATCCCAACGTCCTCATAACCAGCCTAAGCCGGAGCGGCTCGATCTCGTTCAGGCAATGGACCCACACGTCCCGCCCAAAACAAGGATGACCCACTACAACCCATGGCTGGCCGGCATCGGCCATGCCCAGGTAGGGCCTCCACACCACCTGCATCACCATACATGCATCATGTTAGTTGCTATTTCGCTCAATTAAGTCACATGCGTAAAAACACCAAAAAAATCATATGCATCATACCATAGCCTCGGGGTACTCGCTCAGCTCCCGACGAAGCGACGCCAGCTGGTAGCCGTGGGGTGCCGCGACCATGACCGGTCTCCACTGACGCGCCAGAGGCACGGCTCTCCTGTTCCCCTGTCTGGCTCTTCCCATTGGGAAGTAGTAGTAGGTCCACACCTGCATCCATCATTAGCACGAATAATTGCATATTTAACTATGGTAAAATGCATAAATAAAGTGTTTACCTGGAGAAAAGGTGCGAAGCCGCTGACTGTCGTCTCCCTCTCTGAGGTCTGGGAGAGATCGGTGATCAAATGGGCAAGCAGAGCCGCTCCCCACGCATAGTCCCCCACTCTGTCCAGATCCGCCAGGATCCCGAGGAAGCGGCAGTGGATGCCGTCACCCTTCGTCCCCAGCAGGAGGCGGCCCAGGAAGAAGAAGAGGAACCTCCGGAGGTCTAGATCCACCAGCTCCCGCTCGCTCAGGTCCTGGGTGAAAGCTGCACGAGCATCTCCCTCCAGTCATGCCAGAAACTCCGCTCCAGTCTCGCTAACCCGCTGGCGCGAGTCACCGAATCCGAGCACCTCCATGATCTCCACTCGGCCGACTACCATGTTGTCTCTATCAGTCGCGCTCGTCTCTAGCCACAGTAGGTCCAAGGCACTCTCTCGGTAATCGGGGTAAGTGACCCCGCTGACTGCCTCTCCGTCAACTCGTAGCCCGGTGATCCGAGCCACGTCCTCCAGTGTCGGCACCATGTGCCCCCAGGGCATCAGAAACGCCCGGCTCGGCGGGCGCCACCGCTCCCTCAACGCCTGGATGAGAGGAAGGTCGAGCCAGAAGGGCTCGATCCGCAGGAAAGCTCCAAAACCCATGGCGTCCACCCGCGCCCTCTGAAGGTCCGGCAGCCCATGGTACGCTGCCACCACCAGGGACCAGCTGATCCGGCTCTTCATCACGCCCTGCACACCACAAAAAAAAAACAAATAAAAGAAAAGAAAAGAAAAGAAACACATCAGCATCATGGATAACAATAAACAACAACACTGTACATAATATTTATTTATTTTATTATTATTATTATTTTAAATATATATATATATATATATATATATATATATATAAAGGCGTCCACCCCCCTGGACGCTTTCATTTTTACTTCCTTTATTTTATCTTAGCAAAACAAAAACAAATAAAAAATAAAATAAAAATAATATATATTATCATGAAGGCGTCCAACTCAGTGGACGCCTCCTTATTTTTAATTTTACTTTATTATTTATGTAATAACTCAAAAAAAATAATAATAAAATAAAAAAAAAGAAAAGTTGGAGGCGTCCAGGCCTCTGGACGCCTCCTTCCCCCACTCACCGGCCTTCTCCACACCATCTCTCGCCCGCCTGTTTAGCCTATAAACCAACAAATTAGAGTTCTGAGGGGCTTACCGGGTCATGCTCATCCTCTCCGGCGTCGCCAGCAACCGCAGGACCCCCACGGCCAAAGGAGTCGCCTCCTGTTCCTCGGCAATCTCCTCTTCCGCGGTAATCTCCTCTCCCACGGTAGCCTCCTCGGCATGATCCCTCGACCTCCTCGGACGACGAGCCTGTCGTTTCCGCCTCTCTCCACCCTGGCTCGGGCCTTCTTGCTCCATTGGGAACTGGAAATGGGTCGTTAGAATGAATAGTAGAAGAGAACATGGAGTAAGGCCCCCTTTATATAGAAAATCACCAGGATTTGGGGCGTCCAGGTGCCTGGACGCCCCCACTTTTTTATTTTTTAGAAAAAATTCAAAAAAAAAAACACTTAGGGGCGTCCAAGCGCCTGGACGCCCCCACATGAAACAAAATAAAATAATAATAATAATAATAATCATAATCATAATAATAAAAAGAAACGATAGGGGCGTCCACGCCCCTGGACGCCCCCACAAAAAGAACAAAAGTTATTCAAAAAATTTTCAAAAAATTAGGGGCGTCCAGACCCCTGGACACCCCCTTTTAAGCATATATATATATATATATATATATATATATATATAGATGAATAAACCAGACCATAAAGGAGAAAACACAAAAAGTAAAAATAAAAATAAAAATCATAAAAAAATAATAATTCAGGGAACAATGGTCCAAAATTCCAAATGCCAGATTTTATTCCATCAGAAAATAGAGCGGGCTACATCAGGGGCTTAGGCACTCTAGGCCTCAACTTCCCCAGTTCGGTTACATAAGCTCTCCACAGGTCACATTCTTCCCCCACGTGCGCTAAGGCCTTTCCCGCAACACTTTTCTTCCAGGGTGCTTTAACGGCCTTCGCTTCCCTCGCGTCCGCTTCTGTGCCCAACTCCCTCTTCTTTAAAGGGACAATGCCAGTCAGTGGTGGAAACGAGTGGCGTGGAATGCCGATCTGGAGACAGCACCGATGCGCGTTGTAAAGGACAAGCTCAGTCGCGCCGATCAGTTGGAGTTCAACTTCGGGAGAAGACCTCATGAGGAGTTCGAGTGAGAGTAGACATGTCGGTGCGCAAGTGAAGAAGCTTTGTGTCATGGTTCGAAAGTGAGACCGCCAGTCTTCCCGTTTCTTCAGCCACGGAACACGGTTCGCCACAGTGCCACCGAAGCCTAACACATCGGCTATGTGATAAAGGGGGCTTTGTTGGAAAAGCTTTGAAGCAGTCGGCATCCCCTCACGGTGGTCGAATTTGAAGTGCAAATCGACCCAGCAACTCAGAACAAGTGCGCAATCAAAAGGAGGCCTACCCATGCTCGAGGCGGTAAGACCGTTGTAAAGGTAGGCAAGGATGGCGGGTCCCACCCTCTTTCCACTCCAGATCCCGCAGATAGCACTCAGTTGGGTTTCTTCCACTATGTTGTCAGTATAAGAGAACAAGAGAGCACCCGCCAGACAGATGGTGAACCCTCTCATAATTCCTTCCAAATGTTCATCATCTGGTGACCCTTTCAAGGCATCCATAACCCATATCGCGAGCCTTTGCAAGTCAATTCCCTTTTGAGTGCGGACCTTTCTGACTGCGTCGGACGGCATGAAGCTTCCAAGGACGCTCTCGGAAGTCCCCCGGGTCAGCATCCGCATAGCCTTGACCTTCCCGTCACTCTTGAATTTCTTCAATCCGAGCAGAAGTTCCACCTCCTCGAGGAGAATGGTCGCCTCGAATGTCGGGAAGATGAAAGTGTGGGTCTAGGGATGCCAGATCTCCGCTAATGCGCCCATAGCCACCCAGTCCATACGGATTCTCTCGTAGTGTTTGGCGTGAATAAGGAGCCCCTGAAGATGCCACTTCGAGAGTATAGCCCTCATGCCAATGGAGATGTTGGAAGTTAGCTCTGAAAGCCATGGCAGTTTGGAAAACTTCCTCAGGCCCGGAAAGAGTGGATACGGCTGGAAAGAAGAAGAGAAAGGAAGGAAAGTGAGAAGAGAGTCCATGCAGTAAATTTGAAATAAATCAACTTACCATATGCGACTGGATCGTCCCACTCAGATGACCCTCGAGGTCGGAAAGTCGCCTGATCTCACTGCTAGGCCTGCCCCTCTTCATAACGCGGGAAGACTCTCCTTCCATCCTGAAATCCCTAGACCCTCCTCTTCTCCTCCTCCCGAACTTTCAAAACTCCCCTTGGTACATTTGAATAAACTAGCCTAAGGGAGGTACTTATAGGAAAGGAGGGGTGCTACGGGACGGGACGTGTCACATGAGTGGTCAAGTCGTCAGTGTTTTATCCTTGTACTGTGGCACGATTCTGTTATATTTCTGCTGCTTTCTGATTATTTAATCTATGATGGTCTGTGCAGGTTGTACCAACGGACGTTTTTCGCCCTATCTTGTATACTATCCTTCAGTGTTTGGTCCCCCGTGTCATGCATCATACTATATGATATTTATGCTATTAGAACACGTCAAGGACCTTGCGACCCGAACGAATCTGGGATTTGAGTTCCCCTTCAACAAAAATAGTGATGATTCCAGAAGAATTTGGGTTGTACGGATAGGCCGTTAACTGGTGATAGCGTGGGAACGACGGTTCCATTCAGTGAGTCGGTGCGTGGATAAACGGGCCCCAGCTCAGTATCAGCTCACTAGATCGGTATCCTGACCCATTCTTAACGAGTTGATAATATTACCCTTGGCTATTTTCTATTCTAGTTTGTTTTAAATTTTTCTTTAAACCCAGCATGCATTCATATAGGACTTTGAGTCTATTGCGGAAGATCATTCAAGTGATTCGATTGCGAAAGCCGTTGTGCTTCAATTCTTACAGATATGAGATATTCCATTCTGAATGAAATAGTGAGTTTCCTTGAAACGGCCCTACGCTGCCCTTCCAAACAAGACCCTTGTTTGGACAGACCCTCAGATATTCCTTTACTTTTTACCTTGTTTGACCCACCTTGGCCGCAGCACTTCCACATTGGCTGGTAACCGCTCCCCAAAGGTGAAACCTGCAGGTTTATGACCCAGGTACTTCCACACCGAGAAGTTGGTCTCCTTTATTTTCGTGCCTGAGCGCACATCTCACCCTCCCTTATTTGATTTCTGTCCAAACAATCGTCAAATTTGAAAGACCTTCTTCAAGGATGCCTCATTGAAACTACAGGAAAGATTCCAAACAGTCATGTCAAAAGCGTGTCTCATCACACCTTGGCATCAACTTATCAGTCCATTCTCACTCCATTTCACTCCACTTCGATACCATTCCATTACGTGTCACTCCCTTGCAAAGCAGACGCCAAGGCGGGGCAGCTGTAGACACGCTATTCCTGACATCCCCTGAGAAAATCTCATATTACCACGCGACGCCCCGGCTTTCGCATTTTGAATCACTTGAGTGTTTCCAATCTTTGAGTCTTCTCTCGTCTTCTAGGTGAGTCACGTAACGCTCCTTCGGCATCCGGAAACCGCCTCGTTGTGGAAATCATGCGGCATTCGAACAGCATCAACATCAATCGCATGCACCAGAAGTTGCCGGGACCAGGAAAATGCCTAACGGACGACTGCCGACGCACTTTTCGTGGGAATCTGGGGGTCATCATGGAGGCGTCTAGGCTCCTGGACGCCTCCATCAATACAAAATAATGACAATATATATATATATATATATATATATATATATATATATATATATATATATATATATATATAAGATTGAACAAAATATATATATAATTTCATGGAGGCGTCCAGGCCCCTGGATGCCACCATCAACCGGCTCACGGGCGACCCCCGGCCATCGACTGACCGTTACTCAGCCTGTCGTTTGAATAAAATCCAAGTTATGGAAGCGTCCGGGCCCCTGGACGCCTCCACCAACTAGCTCACGGGCGACCCCGGGCCATCGACTGACTGTTGCTCAGCCTGTCGTTTGAATAAAATCCAAGTTATGGAAGCGTCCAGGCCCCTGGACGCCTCCATCAACCAGTTCACGGGTGACCCCGGGCCATCGACTGACCGTTGCTCAACCTGTTGTTTAAATAAAATCCAAGTTATGGAAGCGTCTAGGCCCCTGGACGTCTCCATCAACCAGCTCACGGGCGACCCCGGGCCATCGACTGACCGTTGGTCAGCCTGTCGTTTGAATAAAATCCAAGTTATGGAAGCGTCCAGGCCCCTGGACGCCTCCATCACACAGCTCACGGGCGACCTTGGGCCATCAAATGACCGTTGCTCAGCCTGTCGTTTGAATAAAATCCAAGTTATGGAGGCGTCCTGGCCCCTGGACGCCACCATCAACCAGCTCACGGGCGACCACCGGCCTTTGACTAACCGTTGCTCAGTTTGTCGGTTGAAGAAAATCCAAGATATGGAGGCGTCCAGGCCCCTGGATGCCTCCATCAATCAGCTCACGGGCGCCCCCCCCCCCCCCCCCCCCGACCATCGACTGACTGTGGCACAGTCTGGCGTATGAAGAAAATCCAAGTTATGGAGGCGTCCAGGCCCCTGGACGCCCCCATCCTCCCGACCTCTATAAATAGAGGCTTAGCCACCTCAGTTCAAAGGTCGAAAAAGAGCATCGGGAGGCTTCCGGATTCTATTCCTAACCCGTGGGTGTTTTGTAGGGGAGGTTCAGCCGGATCCTCGGGTGGCCGTGCTCGCAGGAGAGAGGCCGCCTTCGCCCACCGCGCTACCTCATCGTCCCTACACTGCCGAAGCTCCGCCGGATCTCGCCATCGACCAACCAATAAGCCATTCTCTCCTCTTCTTTTCTAGTTATCTTGCATTCATCATATCATATCCTCTACCCCCCCCCCTCTTTATGAGGGAGTCTTCTCCCGTTTCTACGTCGGAATAATTGCCATTCATCATAAGCATTTTCCTCCTACTCGTGTCCGAGAGGGGTTTTAAAGACAACACCAACTAGGTGTGTGTCTTGCCATCATTTCGTTACTTGCGTCGTTAGAATTTGAATGTTGCACCTTCATCTTTCTGATCCACCCGTTACTTGTTTGTTGTTGTTTTGTAAGGGTACCTGAGGAAAGCCCTCTCTGTCGACCAACCGAAGGGGGAGGAAGAAGCAACCTGCCATTTCCCGCTCTCGAGGAGTCACAATCTCCGCGCTCAATACAAGGTACACGCGATCATTTCGTTTCTTTGAGGTAACTCCTCTGGCGATCACATCCCTTTAGCATCCTACGTGTGCTCTTCCCTCATATTGGCATGTTTCATAATCCTTCTTAATTTTTAGTCGCTTGGTAGTGTAGATCTCTTTTAAAATCCACTTAATGAATATAAAGAGCAATAGATATGATGAAAGCAATAAAATAAAATAGCACGAGGTGCTAATGTGGAGTGTGTGATCGCCAGAGGCGCGAGGGTCTCAAAGAGGAGATAATATGGGGAGATGATCGCAAAATACCTCAAAACGCGGGATGATGTGAGTGCTCCTTTTCTCTTCAAAATCGGCCGGCCGACGAAGAGAGTCTTTTCAATTAATTACCCTTGCAAAACAAAGACAACAACACCAAAAGATATGGATTAGAAATAATGTGTGTGTAGCATCAAGTTCATAATAGAAAGGTGAGCATGATAACATATGAAATGCACACACCTTAAGGGTGTTGGCCCTTAAACCCCTATGCAAAAGGTGTATGGGAGATATGATGAATGAATGATGATGCAAAGATGATATATAATAAAAAAAAAAAATAAGAGTGCAAGAGTGCGCTAAGGGGAGATCCTCAACGTAGTTGAGTGAGAAACATTAATAAGAGAGGGTCATGCATACATACGTGAACTGATGATAACAATAAAATAAAAAATAAAATAATAGAAGATAAAAGAGGAGCCTATGCTTCGGCTTGAATATTCAAGGGGGAGAAGCTTCGAAAGATGATGCTTGAGCGTATAAGTCTCTCCTTTAGCTAGCAGCAGCAGCTTCCTGTAAAGCAAAAGAAGAGAAAATAGAGGGGGGAGAAGAGAACGTCGGAGAGGAAGAAGAAGACAGGAGGCGGAAGAAGAAGAATAAGGGGAGAAGAAGATAGAAGAAGAGAAGAGAAATAGGAACAGAGAAGAAAAAGACAGAAGAAAAAAACAAAAGAAAAATCCGGGGAAGAAGCCTCCTGCGTCCAACCTATTAACAGAGCTCGGAAGCTCTATTAATAAGATAGAAAAGAGATAAGAAGGAAAGAGTCCAAAGGAGGAAGAGATAAGAACGGGCAAGAGCCCAAATAGGGGAGGATTAAGCTGGGCAAGAGTCCAAACAAAGTAGGGACTCTCTGGGGAAAAGGCTGCGTAGCCAGAAGGTGAAACACGCCTTATGTAAGGGCGTCAATTAATGAATTGACGACTTGACCAGAGGGCGTTTCTCAACAACACGCCCTGCACAAGGGCGTTTCTCAAAACACCAAATTTAGAAATAAAAACTCCCCATATTTGAAAAATGTAAAACACGCCCTAATTAAAGCCACGTTTAAAAAACACGCCCCTAAGAAGGGCGTTAATTTCAAGAGCTCAAATGGGGAAGTCGGTCAAACCAAAAGAATTAACGCCCTCTGGTGAGGTCGTCCTTTCTTTAAGAAACGCCCTAGATTAAGTCATGTTTTAAGAAAACACGCCCTTACCCAGGTCGTAAATTCAAAAAATTCAGAAAATAGAAAAATGGGGAGAAATAGATAAAATGGGAAAGACACGCCCTAGACAGGGGCGTGTTTCAAAAACACGCCCCTGATGAGGGCGTGAATTCATAAAATAGAGATAAATGCCCAGAAAATCCAGAAAAATAGGAAAAGGGAGATAAATGGGAAAAAATAGGAGAAATTCAAGAAAAAGTGGGAAAACCACTCAAATAAGCTGATTTGAGGGTCAAATGGGGCATCGCAGAGTGATATGAAATATACTCAAAATAATGTCAATTTTGGCGTGTCTACAGCTGCCCCGCCTTGGTGTCCGCTTTGCAAGGGAGCGTAGCAAACTGAAAAGTAGATACCAAGGTGTGATGAGACACGCAATCAACATCACTTGATGAGAATCAAATCAAAAGCACGAGATGAAGCAAATCTCGGGAAATTCAAGGAAATCAACAATGTTTGGATAAAAGGGGAGATGCGCACGCGGTGCACGAAGGAGATAAAATAAATGATCAACTTCCAACGCGGTGGAAGTACCCCAGGTCACAAACCTGCGGTTTCACCATTGGGGAGCGGTTACCAGCCAGTGGACGTGCTGCAGCCAAGGTGGATCAAAGGAAAGGAGATTAAAAATAAGATGATAGAAATCCAAACAAGGAGCTTTCGGGAAAAGACCCAAAACAGCGACAAAACGTACTGAGGATTCAATTCGGCAGTGAAAATCTCATATCGAGGGAAAGGTTAAGATCAATTCAACTCTCAACATCAGCTTATCAGAATGATTTTTTCCAACAATTGTTTCAAATTTCTACATGAATGCATGCTGGGTTTAAAGGGAAAAATTAAATCAAATGAAAATATAGAATAATCAAGGATAATATTGTTAAACTGCCAAGACTGGGTCAAGAAACCAATTTCGCGAGCTGATACTAAGCCGAAGCCCGTTTATCCACGCACCAACTCGTAAAAAGGGAACCATCGTCCCCAGTCTCGGACGGCTCAACGGCCTATCCGTATGACTAAGATGCCTCTGGAATCGTCGTCATTTTTGATGAAGGGGAACTCAAATTCTAGTTTTACCAAAGCCACAAGGTCCTTGATATAATCTAGTAACATATGTAACATATAGTAGAATGCATACAGGGAGATAGTGATATCAATAAGCCTGGGGAACTCAGAAATGAGCTGCAAAACCGGTGGGACTTTGATGATGATGCCCAGCCGATGGGACCAAGAGCTTCTTATCCTGCGCTCAAAATTTCATTAGCCAAGATATAAAAGATAACAAACAATGAATAAGGCATTTAAGCATAGCATGAATAAGCATCAATAAGCAATTACAGTATAGACCTCAAAGCACTCAAAGCTTGGTGTGGATATCATTCAAGCATAAATCACAGCGAAGCATGTCTAGCATGAATAGCATTGCATTGCAAAACATCATTGTCTGTTGTTTCATTAGGAGGATGTCAACTTGGCATAATCAAAGTTTGGAGTTGAAAGATTGAGGAATGCCCAGCGGCAAAATTAATCAGATGAAAAATTAGCAGGAATTTGATTGAATGATCTCAAGATGATAATCAGAAGAATAATCAATAGAATTTGATTGAAAGATCTGGAGATGAATAATTAAAAAAATGCCCAGGATGGCATGATAATATCGGGAAGAATCAACGGCTTGATAGCAATGATTGGAGAAAGGACTCATCCCGTGCTCCTGATCCTTGTAAAAATGGTTCCTGCAGAACACCATCAGAATACAATGCAAAATTTTTTTGGAGTTTTGAAATATGCAAATTTTTATGAGTTTTCAAAAATTTTCAAATGTTTATGAATTTTGTAATATGCAAATTTTTGTGTACTTTTGGAAAGATATTCAAATTTTTATGGATTTTGGCTTAGACATCGCAAATGCAGCATCAAAGGGTGTTTATTGAACCACTGACTAGGGGTCTCGTTCCTTCCCTTTTCGCTAAAAATTACCCAAAGTCGGGCGTGCGTTGAAAGTGGCGTCCTATAACCGACCGCCATTAATTAACAGTGCCCCTACCAAGGCCATACCCGAGAAACATTCGGTCTTGGAGGAAGAAGAGACGAATAAGTGGAGATAAGCTTAAAGCAGGATGGGAGATATCAAGATTTGAATTCCTTCCAAGGTTTAACCCTCAAAGAGGTAGTCTGTTGTGCCGGGGCTTTGTGCCTTTGCTTTTCAGACCCTTGACATGCATACGACCAGGGTTTTCCCTACGGGGACTTTGCCCTCTTGACATGCCATAATTCATGATTTGTAATTACCAAAATTTTTGATTTGATTTTCATAATAGCCCTTTTTTGGCGAGATGTATATCATGAAATTCATAGGAAAAACTCATATTGATTTTGATTTTGGGTCAAGACTGCCCCTGTTTGAGACTCCTCTCGTATTGGGGATTACCAAAGTTGGTCATCTCATCCGTCAACCTCTTGCACCTGCATTCGGCCGAGTAAAGAAGAGAAAAAGACTTTCAGAAATTCATGGCATGGCCAAGGTAGCAACGGTGTTTTATCAAGGAGCCGGCTAATGACGCCGTGAAGTGTGTGTGGTGCCCAACTAAGGGTTGCTCTTAACAAGCGGGGAGAGAATATTGAATAGCGTGGGGTTATTTTTAACCAAAGGTGCTGCAGAAGCAAGCCTAAAGACTCTTTTTTTTTTTTTTAAAAATGAGAATTCAAAAGTTTAAGATAAAGGTTTAAAAACATCACTCTTAATCTTGTTAAGAAGCACTTCATCTTGAAAATCATGCGTGAAGTAATGAGGGAATGATATCATAAAAATGCGTACTTACGCCAATATGTTACCTTGCAACCTTTGTAGAAGTAGCTGCTGCGAGAGGTTGATCATCGTGGGATAGTCCTCTTTGGCAGTCAAAAGGTTTGGAAGCAAAGGATTGAAAGTGGCTTAACAAGAAGGAGTGGTGCCAAGACCAGACTCGGACGAATAAGGAGAAAAGTGAAGAGAGGCGAGGGCTAGAACTCCCTCACTAAGGCGCGGAGACCCTGATCACATGGAACAGTCTACAGAAGAAGCGGAGAATTAGAAGGAGGAGTGAGGACTAAAGCCTCGAAAGCAATGGGAGAAAGGGCAAATGCCCAAGGCAGTGGATGTGGAAGAAGTTGGGTCAGACCCAGAATTAGGAGGAATCAGAAGAAGAAATTGGTAGATGGAAAAAGGTGGATCCGGAGGGTCCGGAGGTGGTGGAGAATCGTGAGAGGAGGAATCATCCGGAGGCTCCGGAGGGATGACCAAAGAAGGGACGCGATGCCCTAGGGAGAAATAGGGAAAAAGATGATGAAAAAGATAACGGAAAAGGAAGAAGAGAATAAAAGATATGGAGTCCCGGAGGAGCAAAAAGATGAATTGAAGGAAATATGGAAGGTCCGGAGGTTCCGGAGGAATGAAATTAGGAGGGTCGCGATGCCCTGGGAGATGATAGAGAGAATAAGACGGAGAATCCGGAGGTTCCGGAGGAATAAAATCAGGAAGGAGAAGGTGGAAAGGGGCGTCGTGCCCGAGGGAAAAGTCCGGAGGTTCCGGAGGAGCGAATGGAGAGGGGCGCGATGCCCGAGAGATAAGTCCGGAGGTTCCGGAGGAATAGAATCAGAAAGGACGAGATGCCCAAAGAGGAGGGATAAAATTCCTGGAGGTTCCAGGGAGATAGCAGGAAAAGGGACGCGATGCCCCAGGGATAGTGGATAAAAAGATGAAGATGAATAAGATGGGAAGTGCGGAATATCCGGAGGTGCCAGAAGGCGGGGAAGATACGGGTTTGGAGACCCGGGAAGCAGGAGGTGCAAATGCATATGAATGCAATAGAATGGACGTGATGAATGCAGTGAATGCATGAACGCAATGAAATGCCAAGAAGATGAGGAATGTGAAGCGTGAGAGGGTGAAATCCTCCTCTTTCCCCTGGGAGTGGCCCATGAAGAAAACGTGATAGACAAGAATATGGATGAAATAACGGAAGGCCTTTTGGCATCAAGATAACTGCCCCTCCACGGCAGTGAAAGTGTATGAGAAATAGCCTCTGCCGAGGCTTTAATGGTGAATGACAACTCCCTTGGAGAGTGCAAAGTAATGGTGTGAGGGAGTTGGAAAATTGGAACATGAAGCATTGCCATGCCCATTAATTGTGGTGTATAGGAAGTGTTGAACAAATTGGGCATTCGCCCCTTGTATGGAGGAATGGAATCAAGATTTGGAAGAGGGAACAAAGGGTGCCTTGCCTGGCCCTTGGATGGCATCAATTCTTGGCATTCTTCCCTGAGCAATGGCGGTGACTTGGCCTCTGCGACCATGCTCGGCACAATAATCCGGATTGGCATCCGGTAAATGACTTCTTGAATCTTGAATCGCATAACCGTGGCCACATCTGTCTTGCCCGGCTCTTGATCACCTTCGGCACAAATACTTGCAGAAGCACTCCCATTCCGAGTAGTAAAAGGAGGTGAAGCGGAGGCGGAAGGCTTTGTGAGTGGTGGAGGTATAATGGAAAGTGTTGGCGTAAGTGGAGGCGGAGGTTCAAACACATCGAGTTTCTCCCTTTGCTTGCAAGCGGTCGGGGTTAGCTCGAGTGCAAAAAGTGGTGGGTCCTGCTCAGGATTAGCCATAGGTAAAGGTGGAGGGTTAAATAGTGGGGTAGGTAAGGTGGTTTTTAGGGATGGTGGTAATGGGAGGTCAATTGGAGGAGGTTCAGTGGTAGGCTCGGTGTAGGCCGATGTGGAGGTTACTGACTTAATAGGTGGAGGTTTTATAATGGAAGGCTCAGCGGTGGCTAATGGTGTGAAGGTTGATGGTATAGTGGGTGGAGGTGTAGTTGGTGGAGGGTTAATGGGTGAAGGTTTGGTGCGTAGAAAATGCCGGACGGGGCGAGCAATGTTAGGAGTGGGAGTGGGAATGGGAAGAGACTCAATAGGCGCCGGTGCGGACGATTGGAATAGCGACACATCGTCGTAACACCAACTAGTCTCATAAACAGGGGTTGAATTGGGAGTGGTTTCCTCCTGAGCAGGGGGTTTATCGAATGAAAATGGGGAAAGCGGAAAGTTAAGGAAACTCGAAAGGGGTGCCTGCGGAGCTTCATCATCATCGTATACTGCCTCGGATTCTTCGAATGCCGGCTCTTGCTCACTTGAACCGCCGACGCCGTAATCATCCCTCCTGTCTTTCCACTCTCTCTCCATCTTTGTAATCTCGTCCAAAGCGGCATGGAGAGGATTGACTGGAGTAGGAGGAGCCGTGACCCTCTTTATTTGTTCCTCCATCAAAGTAATCTTATCAAGAAGAGATTGTTGGAGGGGTGTGACTTGAACAACCGAGGGCTGGCAGGGCCTTGAAGGAGGAAGGGCCGCATAAAAAGGCCGTGGAGGGGAATTAATGGGCCGGCCCATGGAAGAACCCGGATGGACCGGATTACAAGGAATAAATGGGCCTCGGGGCCGCGGTGGAGGAGGAATAGAAGGAGGCGTGTGATGGGCCACCCGAGGGGAAGCATGAATAGAAGGAGATGGGTAATGGGCTACCCGATTAGAAATATGAGTGGAAGAAGGAAGTGGGTGATGGGCCACCCGAGTGTGAATAGAAGAGGGAAGTGGGTGATGGGCCACCCGAATAGAATTGGAAGGAGGGAGAGATGCTTGAGATGTACCCTCAACGGCAGCCTTAAGGGCTTGGATCTGTTGAGGGGTAAGATGATCTAACGCATGAATGATCTGGGAGACTTTCTCATCATTGGGACGAGAGGATCCCGAGGGAGTAGTGGCTCAAAATTGAGTTGGAGGAGGGGGACCATAAGAATGGACACTGCCCATGGGTCGGGCATGACCATGAGAATAAGGACGTGGTCCCTTGAAAGAATGGTGAGAATGCTGATTAACATGTTGAAATTGAGGATATGAAGTGCTAGGTTGTGCATCCTCATGAATTGAATTGAACATGTTTCTATCATGGTAAGCCATTATATAATCAAAATTCTCAATAATATGCAAAGAAGCACACAAGTTGGAATGGTTACCTTGATTTTTTATGTTTGATCCTTGGTGAATTAATGAATTTGAATAAAGTTTTGAAGGATTCACACAAAGGGGGGGGAACCTAGTTTCAATATGATTTGAACTTCAATGCCAACTAGGAACACTCTCTCACCACGTATAGGCCAACTAATTCGGGACTCCAAGGTACAACCTGCCCGGCGTCCGTGAGGGAATCCACGGGTGCGGGGACTTATGGAGGCTTGGAAAAGGGATCTCCGGTCCAAAGAGACGGAATGCTCAATGGAGGGTCGTCCCGATTCTAAGAGGGTGTGTGGATCCTAATGAAGAGGAGGGGGGCCTCCCAAACCAAATGCAAAGAATGAATGCAACAGGGTAAATAAGCCAAACAGCACAATATGATCAATCAATATAGGCATGAATCATGATAAACCCACAGTAAAAACACACCCTGGCTGGGGGCGTTACTAAACAAAGACACGACGATGTGACTGTCATGAATAAACGTGAGGGGCCCAGGGGCAGGGTAAAACGCACCTTAGGGTGAGGCGCTATCAATAAACGGACGCCCTGTCTAACGGGCGTCAAATCAAGAGAAACGCCCTGATGTGGGGCGCTAATCAAGTAAAAGACGCCCTGGAGAAGGGCGTGAATTCACAGGCAACAATATAAAGCAGGAAAACCCGGAAGTACGCTGGAAAACGCCCTGTCAGAGGGCGTAAAATATTCAGAAGACGCCCTTGGTTAGGGCGTTAAATCAATAAAAACGCCTCTTCCAGAGGCGTGAATTCACTTTCTCCAGGAAACCTTCACGGCCAGCAATATTAACACTCAATCACAGCATCATGGCAATCAATAAAATAAGCATGCTCATCAAGAATTTTAGATAAGTGGAAATTTTTAAAGAAAAATCAACAAACTGACCAATCACTTAGGGGAGAGTGTAAAACCAATGGAGGGTGCCCGAGGGGCACAAAAGGGAGACGCACCGAGGGTGCAATAGGGGAGACGGCACGCGCGGGTGCCTAAGGGGAAAGGGGTAATGAAAGAAGAACACAAAGGGTCCCACCGTGATCGCCAATTTGTAGATCTCTTTTAAAATCCACTTAATGAATATAAAGAGCAATAGATATGATGAAAGCAATAAAATAAAATAGCACGAGGTGCTAATGTGGAGTGTGTGATCGCCAGAGGCGCGAGGGTCTCAAAGAGGAGATAATATGGGGAGATGATCGCAAAATACCTCAAAACGCGGGATGATGTGAGTGCTCCTTTTCTCTTCAAAATCGGCCGGCCGACGAAGAGAGTCTTTTCAATTAATTACCCTTGCAAAACAAAGACAACAACACCAAAAGATATGGATTAGAAATAATGTGTGTGTAGCATCAAGTTCATAATAGAAAGGTGAGCATGATAACATATGAAATGCACACACCTTAAGGGTGTTGGCCCTTAAACCCCTATGCAAAAGGTGTATGGGAGATATGATGAATGGATGATGATGCAAAGATGATATATAATAATAAAAAAAAATAAGAGTGCACTAAGGGGAGATCCTCAACGTAGTTGAGTGAGAAACATTAATAAGAGAGGGTCATGCATACATACGTGAACTGATGATAACAATAAAATAAAAAATAAAATAATAGAAGATAAAAGAGGAGCCTGTGCTTCGGCTTGAATATTCAAGGGGGAGAAGCTTCGAAAGATGATGCTTGAGCGTATAAGTCTCTCCTTTAGCCAGCAGCAGTAGCTTCCTGTAAAGCAAAAGAAGAGAAAATAGAGGGGGGAGAAGAGAACGTCGGAGAGGAAGAAGAAGACAGGAGGCGGAAGAAGAAGAATAAGGGGAGAAGAAGATAGAAGAAGAGAAGAGAAATAGGAACAGAGAAGAAAAAGACAGAAGAAAAAAACAAAAGAAAAATCCGGGGAAGAAGCCTCCTGCGTCCAACCTATTAACAGAGCTCGGAAGCTCTATTAATAAGATAGAAAAGAGATAAGAAGGAAAGAGTCCAAAGGAGGAAGAGATAAGAACGGGCAAGAGCCCAAATAGGGGAGGATTAAGCTGGGCAAGAGTCCAAACAAAGTAGGGACTCTCTGGGGAAAAGGCTGCGTAGCCAGAAGGTGAAACACGCCTTATGTAAGGGCGTCAATTAATGAATTGACGACTTGACCAGAGGGCGTTTCTCAACAACACGCCCTGCACAAGGGCGTTTCTCAAAACACCAAATTTAGAAATAAAAACTCCCCATATTTGAAAAATGTAAAACACGCCCTAATTAAAGCCACGTTTAAAAAACACGCCCCTAAGAAGGGCGTTAATTTCAAGAGCTCAAATGGGGAAGTCGGTCAAACCAAAAGAATTAACGCCCTCTGGTGAGGTCGTCCTTTCTTTAAGAAACGCCCTAGATTAAGTCATGTTTTAAGAAAACACGCCCTTACCCAGGTCGTAAATTCAAAAAATTCAGAAAATAGAAAAATGGGGAGAAATAGATAAAATGGGAAAGACACGCCCTAGACAGGGGCGTGTTTCAAAAACACGCCCCTGATGAGGGCGTGAATTCATAAAATAGAGATAAATGCCCAGAAAATCCAGAAAAATAGGAAAAGGGAGATAAATGGGAAAAAATAGGAGAAATTCAAGAAAAAGTGGGAAAACCACTCAAATAAGCTGATTTGAGGGTCAAATGGGGCATCGCAGAGTGATATGAAATATACTCAAAATAATGTCAATTTTGGCGTGTCTACAGGTAGTCCGTAGTTTAGTTCGTTTTCTTCCCCTTGAGTGGATTTCGTAGCTTCAACAACCCCTGCGCCTGCATGGGCCATAGTTTGTAATGCCTGAGTAAGGCCGACAACCATTTGTTGCATGCCACTCCAATCTACGCGATGAGCCATTGTAATAATGAAGTACCTGAGAGAAATATCAATTTGTTAATTCTCATGGAATTAGAAAGAGATAAATCTTAAAACTACTTAATTATCTTATCCCGGGCTCTACCCAATTCTCGCATGGGTGGGGAAATTTCTTCTTAGTTCATAGGTATGGGTTCTTAAGCCTTGGACTTATCCTATGATGTGACCTTTTTCCATAAGTTCTGAGACTTAGGCTCTGATACCAATTTAACTGTCATGTCCCGAGCCTTTATTACAGCGGAAGACTAGCTCGAGGAACGTGAACAGCCGACATGGTAAGCCTCTTGCAAACAAGAACGATCAGAGCGTAAGATAATAACACATAAAAATGCAATTGCACAATAATTTACTCAAACTCCAACTTTATTTCATTAATAGGTGAAATATTCCAATACAATAACTTTTCAACCTTCCTCAATCCATCAGACTCAAGAAAAAGAAAATTACAAAGACTCGATCTAAATAAGATTTGACTTTCCTAATTCTTCACTCGCATTTTGATATGACTTTCATTCGCTCTCGGACCCGCTACTTGTATAACTCGAATCCGAATTCGAATCACTTCCATCTCCTGAAAAAGATTAGAAATAGGTAATGAGCACACTTGCCCAGTAGGTATCTTCGCATCAACATGAAGGCAGTATTAAAGTGATTAGCATTTTAGCTCTAAAGAAAATAAAGTGAAATCATGCGAATGCGATAAATCATATCTAAATAACCAAGGTAACAAGACGATCATGTAAGATAGAATGAACAAGTATGAATTAGCAAGAATGTATCAAGAACATGATATGGCCTTTCATGAACAAGAATGTAGCGAGAATGTACTAGCAAACCACGTAATTATCACATAAACATCCTTTGCTTATGAGCAAGTATTTGATGAATTTCTGTGGAATATCATGTAACAAGCAAGAAAGTCATGTACGTATATATGTCGTGCCTTGTGGATTTTCACTTCACGAGCCGTGGATTTTCACTTATTTTTAAAGAAAGTACTCCCAGCGCAATGCGATGCCAGTAACATAATACCCCATGGTTTACAATATGTTTCCGACAATCAGCCGAGGGGACTAGCTTAGAGCCCTTGAACACAATCAGTGCTCGATCGCATCTTCTAGTATAAATCAAGTTACTTCCACGTTTCAAGCAAGAAAATATGGCCAGTAATATAACAAGTTCAATAAGTTCATGATAACAAATAATTCAATGAATGAACGATTCAATTAAGAATGAGAGGGATCAAGAATGACTTAAAACAAGGTTATGCTAATGGAAACAATTCGACAACATAACAGTACATTCCTTATCTTCCATAATTTAAAATTAAGTATCATGAACAATATGACAAGTCCTAGACCATCAATAATCCATCTAGAAACTTTGGAATATCAACCCTTGGGTCAAACCTTGGGTCAAAGTACTCAGGAATTGTGGCGGTCAATTAATGGGCCGTTACATGAACGTGACGATCTATTATTGGGCCATTAGATCGGGCTGAATCCAGAAAGAATAAATTGGACTCAGTAAATGTGATGGTTGTATACTGGACCGTTAGATGGGCCTGGGATCGAGTAATAGGCCGTTACATTAACAAAATTCAAAACTTTGATAGTGCTTTTCTAGACAATTTGGGCTTTAATGGTACAACAAACTCGGCGTCCTAGTGGGAATCCTAGCTTCACGGAGAGTTACGGAGGCCTTGAAACAAGATTTCCTAGCCCATTGGAAGGAATATCCAATAGAGAGGTTATCAAGTCCAAGATGATGTTCCTATTGTGCAAAAGTGTGAACTAATGGTCATATACCAGAATATATGTCATGTACTTAGAGAAATTGACTCTATAGATGAGATAGAATGTGTAACGATGTGAAACCATGATAAACTCTATCAATACAACATTGAAATTCATAATTTAAATACAAACTATAGAGTTTTGGTAAATGAAATTAACATATGTTTAAAATAACTCAAGGTGCTTTAGACATGCAATTTCTATCATGAATCAATTAATAAACTTAAAGTCATGAAAACAGGTCAAAGCTTAGATATCTAGGCTTATTTATAAGCTAATTTGACTATTCTCAATTCTGTCCCGAATAGACAGAACACAGCACTCTGGTGGTCTAAGACAGGAGCGTCATATGGCTATGACGGTTTATCGTAGAGCCGTCAGAAGACTGTGACGCACTGATTCTGGTCTGTCAGAGATTACAGAGAGCTTAAGTGTGACAGAAGGTCTGACGGTCTATCGTAAGGCCGTTAAAGTCATGTGATGGTCAAACTATAATCCGTCAGAGCACTACTGACAGTAAAAATAAAAGAACTTCGGTTTAAAACCTCTCATGCAAGAAAAATAAATAACTACTCTAGTCGTGACAAAACGAAGTAAACGCCATCTAGATGCATAAGTTTCAGTGAATTTATAGGAGAAATACATTTTTATCTTTAACTTAGGCTAAAGATATGCATCTATGCATAGACCAAACTAAATCATGAAATTCATGGTCCATAGTGCATGAAATCAAACAAAAACAGAGGGCTTTTACTCCTCTCATGACGTTCTTGCCATTCATGATATAACCTACCCCTTTCTTTGGCTTTCAACTTCCAATTCGGGACTGCAAGACACGCCCTAGTTCTTCCCTTCCTATGAATTTTTAGCAATTTCACGTTGCTCTAACTCCGTAATTCCTTCACCTATAAACGTGAAATTTGAAGGGTAAGAAGGTGAAACTAAGGGGAACAAAAAGTTCTAAAGAACCGAACTCTAAATACCTTGTTTAAGTGTTCTAATCTCCTAATCTTTAGCACCCCGTTGTATAGTTTCCTGGGTTGACGTGATGAAACCAACAACTTTGCAAGGTTCTAGCTCCTTGTGTAGTCAATCTCCTAGCATGAAATTTTGGGAGATGTTAGTCCTATGTATTAATAACAAAAAATTCTAAAGAACTTACCCAAAATACTATCTCCTTACCTTAGTTCCACGCGAGCCAATGTAAGGGTCGCGCAGGTCAAAACTTGGGTCTATTTATAGGTTCTAGCTAAGGTTTTGAGGATTAGATCGATTCTAGAGTCCTTATTGGACCTTAGATCGACTTCATAGAGTCCTTAACACGTTTACTAATCCTCCTATCTCGATCCCTAAGAGATAGACTATCAACAATCCAATCTTTTTGGTCATTCTTCAATTCACGGAACTGATAGAGTGTAACGGTCGAACCCTGGAGCGTCAGGTCCATGTGGCGGTCGTACGATGGACCGTTACCTATCGTAGGTGCCGAATTTGAAATGAATTCAAATTCTAATTTCATCTTATCCACTTATTTATTTAATTAATGAGTATTTATCCCTATAATTCATGAATAGGCTAAATAACCCTCTAGAATATGGGCTAAACTTCATGGGCTTGGTTCTTAAACCTTTTGGGCTTCAATTAAATAGGCTAGATTAATCGTTTACCATAATTGGGCCTAAATAAATTTCTATTAAATTCCAAAAAATCATTAAATAATTCTTAAAATAATATAAATATTCTGGGTCATTACATACTTTGATGGACAGAAAATGTCGAAGAAGGGATCAGTGGAGGAGAAGAAAGGAGTAGATAGATCGACAGGCGGACAACAATCGCATGTCCTGATAATGAGGAAATCGGTAGAAAGCTCCAATAGCAATGGATTGATTAAGAAAGGAGATGAGCGGGGTACGAATGCCATTGATGGGGGCTTCCCTTGCCCCTCTACATTTTCGTGGCTCGGATTGTTCGTCGGCATGCGCCATTGTGTTCGTCATGTGTTTCTGAGTCTAGTCATGTAATTTTTATATTTTATTTGAGTCATAAATTGAGTAATTTTCTCTTTATTTGAGTCATGTACCTAGGTTAGTGAGTCATTTACCTAAGTTAGTTGTCATATGGTTGGTTTGATAGGTTATTGGGCCCAATTCAATAGGCTAGGCTCAAGGGCGCCCCTCCTTGGACTGTGTGGTCAATCTGTCAATTGTCTAGGGGCAATTTGGTCCTAGAAAAAGTATGGAGTCTATAAAATGCCCCCTCCCCTCTCTCATTTGTAACCTTTGATGATCAATATAATAGATAATTCCATTGTGGAATTTTCTTCTCTATCTTGATATTTCTCTCTCTCTCTCTTATCTCTCACTCTCAAAGGGGGGTGCCCCCATTCTCTCTCCTCCCCTCCCAAAATTCAAATTTCCCCCTCCTCTCTCCTCCATTCACACTTCATTAAAATCCCCCCTTCCCCATATACTCATTCAATTCCCCCCAACCCCCAAGGTGGAATCCACCAATCTCCAAGCCACCCTCCAACCACCAACCACCCACTCCCCTTCCCCAAGCACCCCTCCATCTCCCCAAGGCTGAAGGGGCTCAAGCCCTAGGCCAAATTTGAATCTCCCTCCCTTGCTGGCTGCCCCTCACCCCTCCCCAACACCCCCTTCCTCCCCTGGTCGCCCTCCCCATTTCCCCTTGCTTCCCTTGGCCATCCCACCCTCATACACACAACCCTACACCACTAGGTTGTTCTCAGCTCGCAGGCAGTAGCAGAGGTACAAGTTGAAGGCTTGGCCATGACACCATCTCCAGGAGTTTTCTGACAAACTCCATATTTCTAGAAAGGCCGTTTAGAGATATTCCCAGGCAAGGTGGTCTCGCGTCCATCCGAGCTCCGAGCTGCCCGGGAGAGCCGTTCTCCCCAAGCTGCGCAGGACTACTCTGGCAGAGAACTAGAGCCCAAGTTCCAGCGTGACCACGGCCGTTCCTGAGCAGATATGTTCGTGAAACTTGGCTGAGGGCTTCTCCTTCAAGTCCCTTGCCCTCTCCACGAAGCAGAGCAATTTTTGGACCCCGGAGTCAAGAGTTCCAGATTTTCTCCCCAAGGTGTGCAAGGTCAGTTCCTCCAGAGCCTGGTCCGACACCCTTCCACTATTCCTATCTTCGCGGTCAGCACCGACCTCCGACGATGGCCTCGTTGGACTCATTTCGAAGAAGACTTAACCACGATCGCAACAGTTCTAGTCCCGCATCATTCAGACCATGAGAGTGCTCGTGGCGCCCTCATCTTCCTGCAATAACACTCTGGGAACAGTCAGAGCCAGAGCACTTTGGTCCGGTTCCAAACCCTGCCCCAGCCACCGCCGACGTCAAAAAATTCCCCAAAAATTCAGACATCCTTTTGGGCCAACCCAGAAAGTTTCAGCACTGGTTTCAGCCTCATCTGAGCTCAGCGTAGCCCGTAGTGGCGCTATCATCGACTGTTTGTCAGGCTGTTTCAGAAGTTGGCAGAACCGACGGAGTTCGGCAATTCGGCTCCTAACTTAGCTCCCCCCACCCTGCCTGGCCGACTTAAAGGCCCTCCCTATAGGAGGTAGTATTTTATTGTAATTCTATAGTTCCCCACCCCTCCTGTGCGAGGTGTAGTGAGTATAAACTTTTATCACGAGTTGAAGCTTCACCGGCACAGTGTGCGGGGAACCCACGCTTCCTCACTCGCCCACGTCTCCGACTGAAGTTGGTTTCTTCAAATCGGCTAGGTAAGCTCTCGGCCCTTGCTCCCTTTTGTCCTTGTTCATTTAATATTCCTCAATCGTGCCGTCAGTTAAGGGAGAGAGCGCCCGGTCCCAAGGCTTCACCACCTTTGTGCGACCACCATGGATGTGCCCGCACCCTTCGGTCATTGCCGACTCATTGAATTTGGCATCCGTACCTAAGGGGAGGCTAGACTTGAACCCTGATGGCCCTCTACCACCAAGGGTCTTGTCCCACACCCTCGACTCGACATCCCCGAGTCACCTCCGAGTTGAGTGTGCGCGCTGACGAGTGTCCGCTTACGTAGGCCTCTTGGCCTTGTGGTTGTGCTTACATTCCTAGGTCCAAGGATCATTGGCCGAGGGTCGGTTTAGTTGCTGCATTCCCTTAGTGTGTCACACCCATTGTGGTGCCCCTCATTAAGTGGTATATCAAAAGACGTCGCGGGATGTTCTGGTTACGCCGGTTCGGAATGCAGCCTTTCTAGCGTCGAGGAGACCTTCAGTTCCGTCCTTCGCCTCGTACCACTTGGCGATCGGGGTCACCACCTCCATCCTAGGTTGTGTCACATCAAATTGGTATCAGAGCAAGTTCATAACTTGTCTCTGCAAGTTGGTCCTAGGGCGCAAATGCATTTAGAGTCACCCGGTGCATCACCCATGTCCACTAGCATGGCTACCTCTTACCAAGCACACCCGTCTCCTTCGCCTCTCCCAATGGATCCCAAACCGCTTGGAAGCCCCGCTGCCAACAAGGTTGACTACATCCACTCCCTCATGGAGACCAGGCCCAACATTTTTGGGCGGCTTGATGATATCACTGCCCAACTCGATAAACTTGAGGGAATTAGGCCCGCACCAAGGGAGGATGAGAGTTAACCCTGAAAAAATCTAGATGACCACCTCTTGACAATTTTGAAAGTCAAAACCCCCGCCATTGACTGATCCTACAACCCAAGCCTCTATCTAGATTGGGAGGTTTCAATGGGCCAATATATTGATTGGTACCCCTTGGCCGAAGAGAGGAAAGTGAGACTAGCCAAAATGCCCCTCTCCAAGCAAGCCAAAACTCATTGGCTAATGGTTGAGGGTTTAAGGAGGTTCCGCCGGCAAGCCCTAATTAACACTTGGGAAGAAATGAAGGCCGAACTTAGAAAGTATGCACCCCGACCCTCCCCCTCCTACTCGAGTAGTCATAGCCCGAGGAGCACTACCACTCCTCCACTTCCACCCGGCCCGCCTAAGGTCACCCCAATAGCTCAAACTCCACCGCTCCCTACCAATCCTACCCCGGCCACCTCCCCCACACCCCACCACATAACCCTCAACAGTCAAGCCCAAATGGTCCCACCCTCCGCCCCTCCATCTACCCCCATGAAGAACACACCACCCCAACCGAAAACCCCTCACCAAACCCATACCCCACAAGCCCCCTTGGTCTCCACCACTACCCCTCCATCGTCCCCAAAAGGAACACACCTCCTAAGACCAACCAACCCAATCCTCCTCACCCAACCCATCTTCCACTCTCTACCCCAACTCTACAATGTCATAGGCCTCCACTACTTCCCCTCCCTATCCTAACCCAAGTCTCCCTTTACCTACCACCCCGAGTGCACCATACGCCGATCATCATCACCTCTCCCACAAAAGACCTTCCCATCCCCTTGGTAGAGGAGATCATCCCCCCCACCCCACATAGCCTGGACCTTCAAGAGCCACAAACCTTCACACATGGCACCATAATCATAGATGAGCCCCTGGCTAGATGGCTAAAGGTGAGACCAATTCACCCCATCACATCCAATGACTACCCTCCCATGGAGGTAAACCTCCCCATAGTACCCTTCTCCTCCTATCGCACTACCATCCAATCATCCTACCAAGTGAAAACATAAGGGGATCTTCTTAAGGGCTTAGCATGGCAAATCAAGTTGACCGGCATGTTGACCACAGTGACCAACCAACCTAGGAGCCTTGACCTCCTACACCTATGTGTCGGGTCTATCACCTCAATCTACAGTGTGGGTTGCTACACTAACGACCTCCTTCTATTCCTCCCCACACCTGATGAGCCTGATGCTATCCACAAATTGGAGTGGCTTATCTTGGGTAGAGAGTCAAGCTATCCATTCGTGGCCTACCATCACATCCAAATCACCGGCCCAATTATCCCGATGGAGGAGGATGCCTCACCCTCTTTTGAGGACCTTGAGGACTAAGAGTACCTCTCTCTAGGTACCCCATTCCATGATCCCTTCGACTCCTTTTTATGGGAGCCTAGATGCCCATGCGACCAACCCGCCTTACCCACCATGTTGGATCAAGCCCACCTCTTTCAAGACTCGGGCCACATATGGCAAGACATAACCATGGACGACCTACACCTTGGGAATGAGGAAGTGCCCCACTCCATGATGCACACCTTCTTTGACCCCTTCGATCCTTATGGGTGAGAGCTCAAGGACCACCACATACCCACACACTTGGCCGTCACCTCTGGGATAAGAGTGCACCTATCTTGGCATATCACATCATTCGACATGGGTCACAAGTCCACTCATCTCATACATGTCACACACACTTTAGGCCCAATGCATGAATGGCTCACATTTGGGTGCGCTTGTCCTCCCCCATTCATCATTGGTCTTACGCATGAAAGGAGCATACATGGATGTCCTGGTCCCCCGACATTTGTCACACCCATGCATGATAGGTTCACCTATGGATGCTCAGACCCTCCTAAGTCCGTCAAAGTCTTCATGGCATCAAAGTATGATCGGTCTACATTTGGCTGCCCCGGTCCACCTTTGCACACCATACTTTTCACATTCTCACCGCATCGTAGTGCATGGCATACGCATTCACGCAAGCATCTAGCAACGAGCGGTGAGGATCACAAAGAGCGGGCAATAGCTCGTAAGCGCCTTGAGATTCTAAGTAGGTAACTTGGTGATGGTGACATTGGAGTGGCTTTACCCTAGGGTCACTTCTAAATCGAGGGCACGAGGACTTTGACCTTCCCGAGTTCTGAGTGGCTTTGGCAACCCGGCTTACGGGTTGGACTTTTCGATGGGTTTTGGGATTCATCCCACTTCCCACGTGGCAGATCCGACACCCTATACGGGCACCACGATGGAACCTAGTGAGTGTCTCGAGCCTCTACCTTCCTTTGAGAGAGATACCCTCGGAGTGCCACCACAAATCAGCTTGAGAGCCCGACGTGAGCACACGGAGACAATACTAGGCAAGCAGGGTACCATCGCCGACAAGAGCGTGTGCCCGAGCTACCTTGAGAGGCTAAAAAGTCGTCCCCCAGCTAAGGACGCGGGGTCGAGTCAGGAGATCGTTGTTCACCTAGAGCTGCTTGGGTATACCACTTCCCCGGTGGACCCATACTCAACGGGGTCGAGTTCTCCCCACCCCGAGGGTATGATGGGGGCATCCCTTGCCCCTCCACATTTTTGAGACTCGGATTGTTCGTCGGCATGCGCCATTGTGTTCGTCATGTGTTGTTGAGTCTAGTCATGTAATTTTTATATTTTATTTGAGTCATAAATTGTGTAATTTTTCCTTTATTTGAGTCTTGTACCTAGGTTAGTGAGTCATTTACCTAAGTTAGTTGTCATATGGTTGGTTTGATAGGTTATTGGGCCCAATTCAATGGGCTAGGCTCAGGGGGGCCCCTCCTTGGATTGTGTGGTCAATCTGTCAATTGTCTCGGGGCAATTTGGTCCTAGGAAAAGTATGGAGTCTATAAATAGCCCCCTCCCCTCTCTCATTTGTAACCTTTGATGATCAATATAATAGATAATTCCATTGTGGAGTTTTCTTCTCTCTCTCTCTCTCTCTCTTATCTCTCTCTCTCAAAGGGGGGCACCCCCATTCTCTCTCCTCCACTCCCAAAATTCAAAGTTCCCCCTCCTCTCTCCTCCATTCACTTATCATTAATATTCCCCCTTCCCTATACACTCATTCAATTCCCCCCAACCCCCAAGGTGGAATCCACCAATCTCCAAGCCACCCTCCAACCACCAACCACCCACTCCCCTTCCCCAAGCACCCCTCCATCCCCCCAAGGCTGAAGGGGCTCAAACCCTACGCCAAATTTGAATCTCCCTCCCTTGCTTGCTGCCCCTCACCCCTCCCCAACACCCCCTTCCTCCCCTAGTTGCCCTCCCCATTTCCCCTTGCTTCCCTTGGCCATCCCACCCTCATACACACAACCCTACACCACCAGCCTATTCCCAGCTCGCAGGCAGTAGCAGAGGTACAAGTTGAAGGCTCGGACATGACACCATCTCCAAGAGTTTGCTGATAAAGTCCATATTTTTAGAAAGGCCATTTAGAAAGAAACCCAGGCAAGGTGGTCTCGCGTCCATCGGAGCTCCGAGCTGCCCGGGAGATCCGTTCTCCCCAAGCTATGCAGGACTACTCCGGCAGAGAACCAGAGCCCAAGTTCCTGCCCAACCACCGCCGTTCCTGAGTAGATATGTGCATGAAACTTGGCTGAGGGATTCTCCTTCAAGTCCCCTACCCTCTCCAAGAAGCAGAGCAATTTTTGGACCCCGGAGTCAAGAGTTCCAGATTTTCTCCCCAAGGTGCGCAAGGTCAGTTCCTCTAGAGCTTGGTCCGACACCCTTCCATTATTTCTATCTTCGCGGTCATCTCCGACCTCCAACGATGGCCTCCTTGATCTCCGTTCGAAGAAGACTCAACCGCGATCGCAACAGTTTTGGTCCCACATCAATCGGACCCTGGGAGTGCTCGTGGCACCCTCGTCTTCCTTCAACAGCACTCTGGGAACAGTCAGAGCCAGAGCAGTTCAGTCCGGTTCCAGACCCTGACCCAACAACCGCCGATGTCAGAAAATTCCCTAAAAATTTAGACATCCTACTGGGCCAACCCAAGAAGTTTTGGAACTAGTTTTGGCCTCATCTGAGCTCAGCGGAGCCCGTAGCGGCGTCATCATCGACTGTCTATTAGGTTGTTTTAGAAGTTGGCAGAAGCGGCAGAGTTCGGCAATTCGGCTCCTAACTTAGCTCCCCCCACCCCGCCTAGCCGGCTTAAAGCCCCTCCCTACGGGAGGTAGTATTTTCTTGTAATTCCATAGTTCCCCACCCCTAGTCCACCCCTCCTGTGCGAGGTGTAGTGAGTGTAAACTTTTATCACATGTTGAAGCTTCACCGGCGCAGCGTGCGGGGAACCCATGCTTCCTCACTCGCCCACGTCTCCGATCGGAGTCGATTTCTTCAAACCGGCTAGGTAAGCTTTCAACCCTTGCTCCCATTTGTGCTTGCTCATTTAATATTTCTCAATCGTGATGTCGGTTAAGGGAGAGAGCGCCCGGTCCCAAGGCTCTACCGCCTTTGTGTGACCACCGTGGATGTGAGTGAGTGACCCGCACCCTTCAATCATTGCCTACTCATTGAATTGGGCATCCATACCTAAGGGGAGGCTAGCCTTGAACCCTATTGAAACTCTACCAGCATGGGTCTTGTCCCACACCCTCGACTCGGCATCCCCGAGTCACCGTCGGGTTGAGTGTGCATGCCGACGAGTGTCCGCTTACGTAGGCCTCTTGGCCTTGTGATTGTGCTTGCATTCCTAGGTCCAAGGATCATTGGCCAAGGGTCAGTTTAGTTGCTGCATTCCCTTAGTGTGTCACACCCATTGTGGTGCCCCTCATTAAGTGGTATATCAAAAGATGTCGCGGGACGTTCCAGTTATGCCGGTTCGGAACGCGGCCTTTCTAGCGTCGAGGAGACCTTCGGGTTCGTCCTTCGCCTCGTACAACTTGGCGATCGGGGTCACCACCTCCATCCTAGGCTGTGTCACATCAGCCATCTTTTGAACAAATGAAAATAAGTGGGAAGGAGACCAAGTAAATATGATGCGTGAGCTCCCCCTTTCCCGCGAACGGTAAGCTGGCTTCTTTGGCTCATAATGAACAAGCCGCGCCTCCTGGTTTGTTCGACAGTTTTCTTCTTGATAAAATAACATCTCAAATGCTTGGTTGAAATCAAGCATATCGTAGACCAGCCCCATGGTCAGCAATGGCGGGCTATCGACTGTGTAGGCTGTATTTTCTTCCCTGGGCTGACTTGGAGATGCTTTTAATGTGCCCGGCTGGAGAGGGCCATTAACAAAATGATGGCGGTAGTCCCATGTTAATGGTACAGAGTCGCCCAAAATTGAGAATGAGGATTCTCGATAACCGAGGCCCCTCCTGTTTATCTTTTTGCCTTTGTGGACCGGTTTAGTCCGCCCCTGCAACTGCGCGCCAAGGCCTCTCCCTGGCTGATAGCCCAACTTTAATATGATGTCCCACCCCTTAGAATCTCGTATCTGGGGCTTCACTTTGATGTCGACCGGCACAGTGATGGGCTTGCGTGGCGCATAGGCCCATGAAAAATCCAGATCTAAGACTGAAATAACAGTCCGAGTGCTAGGCCATAGTGTTGGCAATATCTTCTCGGAGACGGCCTTAACAGACTGGACCGTGGACATGCTCTTTACTTTGACCACCCGCCCTTGAAAAGGGAATTTGAGGCACTGGTGGGCAGTGGATGGTACATCATTAAGATTATTAATCCACGGACGACCCAAGATAGCCTTGAACATAGGGTCGATATCTATCACATAAAATTCAATGGGCATAGTGAGAGGCCCGAGCTCAGCCTGAATGGTGACTATCCCGTGACATGCCCTTCTAGAATTGTCATATGCTGCAATAGTAGTCGGGGTCGGCCTTAGTAGATCTTCTGAAAGGTTGCAGGCCCTTAGAGTGCTGAGAGGGTAGACATTAATAGAAGCCCTGTATCTACCAATGCTGCGTCTATGCTGACCTTATTTATAGTGATAGAAATGCATAGCGACATCTGTCGTGCCTCAAGGGGTGCCAGTTCAGTCTCAGAAAATGTAATTGCTGGTCCTTTAAAGATTGTAGCTAGGGCTGTTGGTAAGCTGTCCACCGCCATGTCTTCATTTACTATCACTTTCTGAAAGAAATTGTGAAGTGCATCCTGGTGAAGTGTGGACATCTTAATCAATTCTAGCATAGAAATCTTAGTAGGCACCCTGTCTAGGTGATGTAGCAGATCATATTGTGTCCCTGGCAGTGGATCTGCCTCCTCCTGATCAGCGGCCTGTTGCGAGGATTGGGGATTGGGTGCAGATGCACCAGTGGAAGGATAGTTTCTATGGAACAAATGCCCGCTCCGTAGGGTAAGATTCTGTGCCGGCATGGCGTCAGACGAGCTTAGGATAAGCGGCTTGATGGGCCCGGCGGGGTGGATGAATGATGTTGTAGTGGGCGTGGGAGTGATAGGAGTAGTGGTGATGATAGTAGGTGTTATGGGAATAGTGGAGATGACAGGCTGTGGAGGGATGATGGGTGAAGGGTTTGACGGAAGGGTGACGATGATGGGTACGGGGACTGACGGTGGAGTGGAGACATGCGGGATAATGGAGGAGGTGGATGTTAGGATGAGGGGTGGTTTGGCGATTACGGGTGATGGAGCGGTTTGATGGTTAAGTGGGAGGATGACGGGGGTAGAAGGTAAAGAAGGGATGCGGTAATTATGGTGGAGTGCCATGAGCCGTAGTACTGAGGCTTCATCGTCATATGACCACCCAGCATCAGGAGCCGGGGTTGAACGAGGTTGACCTGAGCCGGTGCCGGTGGTTGTGGTTGAGGAACGGGCGGATGATTCGGCATGGGGTTTTGGTGGATCCCCAAGTCCTGAATGGGCTGTTGCTGCTGTTGTGGCTGCTGCTGTGGCTGCGGTGCTTGTTGCTGCTGCACTTGCTGCCTCGGCGCTTGCCTTATTTTCTCTTTGATTTCTACAATGGCTTTATGCATCTCGGCCCAATCAATACGCTGCCTTTCATGGAGATCATACACCAGGTCTCGGAACTGATAGCATCCCTCAATGGTGTGCCCAGGTTGTCTATGAAACATGCAATACTTAGATTGGTCAACAGCCCTGTTCCTGTTGGGCCGTTCCGGAGGAAGCTGCATTGCACTTATTGACATGAGAGCGGAGAAGATATCTGTGAGGGTTTCAGGCAAAGGGGGATATTGCACTCTCTTCAGAGCCGGGCGCTTATTAGTGTAGCCATTGGGTGGAGGGACGTTATGGTATTGCGGGGGTTGTTGCGGCTGTTGTGGAGTGGAGAAGGTATTTTGTGGCGTGGGGAAGGTAGGATGGGTGTTTGGTGGAGCGGGAAAGGTAGGGTGAGGATTTTGGGGAGCGGGGAATTGGGGATTGCGCGGGTTTTGAGGGAAGCGGAACGGAGTGGACTGGTTCAGGAAGGGGAATGAAACGGCTTGCACCTGTTCATTGGTTTGGACTCCTTCGGTAACGGGCCCCTGAGGTTTTCTGTTATATCTGGGCTTTTGGGCCTAAAAAACAGAGTGGATAGGGAAGTCCTTGAACTGGGTTTGAATAAACCTCGCCTGGCTATATAGTTAGTGCATGTTGGCAATATTGTTCATGGCCAATATGTTGCGGAAGGTGGGTATGGCATTGGATATCAACAACTTGACCTTCTCTTCCTCCAGAATATGACCCGGCACCCGGGCGGCCATCTGCCTCCATCTGTCGACATAAGTTGCAAAGTCTTCATCTGCTTTCCACAAGATCGATAAATGAATATTCCGGGCCGACCCGGTCTTGAAACCTTTGATTAAATGTTTCTTTCACCACCTTGAAGCTCTCAGCGTCCTCTAATGGCAATGCATAAAACCACTCTAACACCACTCCATCTAGAGATCAACGGAATAAATACGCTATGAGGCGATCATCATACTGAAACTGCGTCGATTCATATATAAAGTCCCTCACATGAACAAATGGATTGTTGTACCCATCATACTTGCGGTACGTGGGGAGATCAGATTAGGGAGGGAATCGGATGTTGTGGAACCTAGGAACTGGAACATCTGCTAGAGATTGTGGGCCAACCCGCTTTTGAAGGAAGTTGAATTGTTGTTGCATGGCGGCCCATTTATCAAGGAGTTCCTGCTCCCGAGATAGAGTAGGTGGAGTGAACGGAGTAAGCTCAAGGCGAGGAGCCAAAGGATAGACAGAAGGAGGAGGAGGAGGCCCATAAGAATGATATTGGGCCGGAGGATGACCCAAATTGGAGTGGACATGGGCCGCCCCTTGCTGAGGACGAGGGAGATCGGCCGAGCTGACAAGGGCTTGTGGCATTGATAAAATGGGCCTATAAGACTCGGCCTGGGTAAATGAGGGAAGAATGGACTTCCCCTTATAGAGAATTTGATGGGATGAGCCAGAGGACTGGCCCGCTTATAGATTTAAGAACTGAAGGGTCCTGGGATAGACCGGGGTAAGATCAATAGGAGTGGGTGATATCCCGGGCCCATCAACCCTAGATTGTGAGATAGAAGTAGTGGACAGACCTTGTGCAATCATGGGAGATGGGGCACCGGACCCCTGCAAGGTCTGATAAAGGGCCTGAAGTTGGGCCAGATCCAACTGGGCCATCATCTGCAAGATATGACCTGTGGGATTGTTGGAAGAGAGGGAGGGTTGCGCACCCTCCATGGGGACAGAGGATGGAGGAAGGGAGGACCCTTCTCCTGATTGAATTTGGACAACCCTAGGCGGGTCCGCCAAGAGTCCCTGGGGAAGAGATTCTTATTGGGAACGAGGAAGATCATAGGGAGCCATATTTTACTCGAACAAGGGATTGGAATAAGATGTGAAAGAGGAATTGCCCCTAGAAGATGAATATAATGATCGGAATCAACTCCACATGCAATGAGGTACCTTAAAACAAAGCAAACAACACAAATAATCTCAAATAAGTAACCAGACAAGATGAATCCAAACTTATGCAAATAAGAGAGGGGTGAGGAGCAACCAAAGTCAACCAAGTTAAAATGATGCACAAGTTTTATTTGTTCCTTCCTTTAGAACCTTAATGATTTCAATTAAAATGTTCTCTCCAACAATAGGTTTCTAATAAGAAGGATATTTGGGAACTTGGTTAACTCTAGGTGTAAACTCTCCCTTACTTATGCAACCTAGACACGGGGTGGTAAAGGTACAACCGGCCCGGCGTCCGTGTGGGAATTCATGGCTCGCCGGGACTTATGGAGGTCCCTGATGTGGTCACCTAGTCGACCCCAAGAAATATGGAGGTGAGAGGATCACACACCAAGGTAAGAATTCAACTATGATACGGAAGGTGAATGACCCTATGTGCACCGGAGTGCATGCAATTTCTAGCCTAATAACTAGTAAACAATATGCAAACAATGATGCAAATATATACCACAACAACAGGAGGAGACCAGATAGCACCCATGAATAATAACACAGTCAAAAACTATAGAAATAACAGCAACCTCAGGATGCGTACCTGTAACTAGAGAAAACGGTCATATGGGAGACCGCTAAGAATACCTGACGGTCTATCGCTAGACCGCTTTGGAGCCAGAAACAGTCAAGGAGGAGACCGCCAGGGAACCAGAGAGTAGAAAACAACAGGGAATAAATGGGAAAATCGAGGAAAACATAAGGACAACTGAGAACAACTAAGAATAGCAGGTCAAACAGAAACTCAGCATGATTGACACTAGATGTCCCACCGTGATCGCCAAAAAATTAGGGTGTTGATAGTTCTTCCTTCTCTTGTGCGTGTGGATGTGAGTGATGGTGATGAATATGTGGTGCATGATGTGATGTAGGTGAGCAAGTGGTGCACTAACTCAAGCAATCAACATAAAATCAAAGCAAGTAGGCATGTCATGTCATCTCCAACATTGTAAGAAATGTAAAAGGAGAAATAGAAACACACGCCGTGGGCGTGGAGCAAAGGAATAGAATAAACACACACTGGGGGTGTGGAGCAACTAAAGCAAAGGAAAACAAGCAAGATGATGAATGATGCCCAAAATAAAGAATGATGTAATCGCCACCAAAGTAAATAACACAGTGAAACTACAGTACGTACCTTGGAAAGAGCCGAGTGAAGTCACCCGCCCGCGGGAGAGAAAAAAATAGGTGCTGAGGAGGAAAATGGTCTAACAGACAACCGCTAGGAGAAGGCAAACGGTCTTACGATAGACCGCCTGAGATCTACAAACGGTCCTTGAAGAGACCGCAAGGCACCCAGAATAGTAAAGTGGAGCGTTGAATCTCCACCCCTCCTGGCCGGCCAGAAGAGCTGGGCCTCGTGCAATGAGTCCTGTAAACATGTAGAAGAGTGTAGACACAAAGAAAAATGACCTAATAAGCCCTTGGGACTAATGTAGTATCTATAATGCAATTAAACTAAAGTGAAAAAAAGGAAGGGTGAATACCTGGGGGTGGTGGTTTTTAACCCTTGTGGGGCGTGGAAAAGATAGGAGGATGTTTGAAAACATGGAGTGAGTGCAGGGAACGTAGGAAGAAGAAGAGGGAATATGCTATGAAGATGCAAAGGGGAAAGACCAAGACTAAGAGGAAAAGACTCAAACTAAACCAAAGGAACTTAATACTCCCTAAACCAGAAACCTTATAGACGTGGAAACAGCTTCTCCCTGGTTGGTACTCGCTCCAGAATGCAGCAGCACTTTGTGGCAAGCTCCAGAAATCTCCTCCTCAAGTCATGAAGTCAAGGGCTCTATTTATAGGCCCTCAAACCCTAGGTTCGAGTTGGAGGGATAATGACACGAAAATAGACTTGAAACTAGATAAACCCCGAAGATAATACTCCCAAGGGTCCATAGAAATAATCATAAGGTTCTGAGAGCCTCTATCTTGAGAGAAATTGACAGACCAAAGACTCTAGTTCGACCACGATGAAGTAGAGGAAATCAGATAGATCAGGACTCTCTGTCTTCGCAAACGGTCTTGCGATAGACCGCAAGTGATGTGACACAACCTCGGACTTAAGCAAGCAATCACAAATAGCATTCAAATGGGCCTTAATGGGCCACCGCTCTCCCGTCGCACTCTATACCCGGAGTGACTTGGTGATGCCAAGTGTGAAGTATGGGAATGACCCCTTGCTGGTAGAGGGCCAGAAAGGCCAAGGTTCGACTCCCAAAGGTTGGATGCCCAATTCAATTGGGGCCGACAAAGTGCGCAAAGGCACCGGTTCACACTACCCCACGGCGGTCACTCTAAGTCATGGACTTGAGGACCGGGCGATCCCTCACAAATTCAGCGGCGCATGAAGCAAATATTGAAAGAGCAACACTATTGAGCAAGGATGAGACACTTACTCGACCGGTTTGAAGAAACCGGTCCCGGTCGGAGACGAGGGCGAGCGGGGAGGCGGTGGTTCCCCACACGCCGCGGCGGTGTCGCTTGACCTGCCCAAAGAAGTACAAAACTACACCTCACGCAGGAGGGGGATCTTGGGGTGGGGGTTAAAATATTACAACCAAAACTACCACCACGCAGGGTGGGGCCTTCAGCTGGCCAAGCGGGGAGGGGAGGAAAGCTCTCGATTACTAAGTGGCGCCCGGTGCAATATCAGCCTTGTTCTGGCCTGCAGGACAGGGTGATGAGGTTGAGGTTGCCACGGACTCGTCCGGACTCCGAATTGAGTGAAACCACCTCCTACAGCTTCCTGACTTGAAGGGGATGACTGCAGAATTTTTGGGGACACTCTGTTGGTCGGTAGTGACAGCTCCAGCAGCAGGAAGGAGATCACTCTGTCTGGCCACAGGCTGATCTGGACTGGAACAGCAACTTGCAGAGGTCACTGTGCACTCTCCCGACCTCTGAACAGCACGAAACCAGCGGTGATGTCTTCATGGTCGAAGTAGCTTTCAGCCGAAAGTGACGGGGTAGCGTTCCAATGTCGATGGCGAGCGGGGCACCCTGAACGGTGCTCACTGGTCGAAACAGACTGCAGAAGCAGGGCTGGACAGACGGGGAGAGAAAAAATGATAACTCTGCTCCCCGGTGGCCGAATGCAGTTCTGCTTCCTGTTCTTGAAGGAGGACTGGACGG
Source organism: Amorphophallus konjac (assembly GCA_022559845.1). Classification (NCBI taxonomy): domain Eukaryota; kingdom Viridiplantae; phylum Streptophyta; class Magnoliopsida; order Alismatales; family Araceae; genus Amorphophallus; species Amorphophallus konjac. The sequence continues at coordinate 67,935,576 of CM040123.1, read as the reverse complement.
GGAAGAACTTTGTTGAAGGAACCTGGGCCTGATTCAGCCTGAGTCAACCGTGGTACGGCAGTCTTCTAGGTTCTGGTTCTGGATGAAGGCCTTCTTGCGCGATGGTGGGAGAATGGCTCTATCTGGCAGCTCCGACCTAGGATTGTGTTGCTTCCACCTCGCTTGCGAAGTAGAATGGAAGGCCTTTCCAGAAAGGTAGGCCACGCCTTCAGGAACACCAGGAGGAAGCCGTGGTCGATGCTGCAACTCGTGGCTGATCTGCTGGTCTGCACAGCTCCAACCTGAAACTGAAATGAGAGGGAGAGGTGGCTTCTTTGGTGGAGGGAAGTGGTAGGGGCGACCTAAGGGTGAGTGGGGCTCTAGTGGGGTGGAGAAAAGAGCTAATGGTGATGGTGGAATGAGGGGGAGAATGGCTGGAAGCAAATGCTAGCAGGTGGAGGAGGAAGATAAGGGTGTGAGAGAGGGAATGGGGGAATGAAGGGGGCGAACTTGGCAAGAAGGGAGGTAATGGAAGGGGGCGGCCAAAACAAGTGGAGGGAAGGGAATTTCAAATTTGAATTGGCCTAGGAAGGTGGAGGATTGTGTGGGAACTAGTGGGATTGCCTTGGGAGGGAGGAGATTGTGTTGGAAGTGGAGAAGATGCCACCTTGGGACAATGGGAGTGGAGTAATGGCAACTTGGGGAAGTGGAGGGGTATTGAATGAGGTGGGTGGTGGTTGGGAATTGAAGGGGAAGGGAGGAGAGAGAGAAGGGGGCGAACCCCTTAGTGGGAGGAGAGAGAAGAGAGAGAGGAGGGGGGGTATGGGATTCACTCCCTAGGGTATCTCACCCTATCTTAGTGGAATCTCTCCAAATTGAACAAAAGTGTAGAATTAACTCAAAAGGATTCATTTCTTCATTAACTTCAAATGAGGGGGAGTAGGGTCCTATTTATAGGCAACCCACTCTTTACAATAAGTCCCTAACAAAATAAGCAACTACAAATAACCAAGGGGGTGGGGGCACCAATGGGCCTAGCCCAACGAATTGGGCCCAATAGCCTCATTAGACAGCATGATGATACAAAAATATAGGAGAATAAGTGCTAGACCTAGGGAAATGACTCAAATAAATGAAAATACATCAAAATGACACAAAGGAAAGCTACTAAATGGATAAGGGGCCTTAATAGAGTGAGGCCCAAACTCAACTAGCTCCCGAATGTGAAGAAGTGGACCCGAGCAAAAGGGAATCGTGGGTGATGCCTCCATCAAATCCCCTGGGCCGCAAAGAGCTCGACTCCGTCGAGTAAGGATCCATCAGGCTAAGGTACCGCTCGAGGAGGTCCGGATCCAATCGCTAGAGGTCCTCCCGACTCACCCATGAGTCTTCCGACGGAGGCCGATCCTTCCACCTGACGAGATAGCGCTCATATACTTTGCTCCGGGTGGTAGTGACCTGCTCATCCAATATTCATTCAATAGGATCGCGCTGAGCTCTCTTGGCTAGTGGACTCTCCTCACGGGTGGGTACTCTCTCAAAGGAAGAAGTAGGCTCAATCTCCTCACTAGGTCTCACCGTGGGGCCCTTGTATGGCACTAAGTCGGCGACATTGAATGTAGGACTTACCCCATAATCCTCAGGGAGATCTAACTCATAAGCATTCGCACCAATGCGTCTCAAGACCTGGAAGGGTCCAGTCCCACGTGGCCTCAACTTGGAGTTGGCTCCTGGGGAGAGCCTCTCCGTCCTTACCATCACAAAGTCACCCACTTGGAACTCTAAGTGACGCCGGTGAGAGTCGGCCAACCTTTTATAAGCCTCATTTTTCATGCTAATGTGCTTGCGAATTTCCTCATGCAATTCCCTAATATGTTGTGCAAAAGACTCGGCAGAAATGGACACTCTAGCATGCTGGAGAAGGGGAATGAGGTCGGATGGCTTTCTTGGTTTGTACCCATGCACGGCTTCAAATGGACTCATCCCTATCGACTTATTGACGGAATTGTTGTATGCAAACTCAGCCTGTGGTAAGATGAGATCCCAATTTCCTGGCCGATCCTCAACAAGACTCCTAAGGAGGTTCCCTAGACTCCGGTTGACCACTTCAGTTTGGCCATCCGTTTGGGGGTGGTAGGCAGTGGAGAATTTGAGGAGGGTACCCATCATGTGCCAAAGAGTCTTCCAAAAATAGCTAGTGAATTTGACATCCCTGTCGGAGACTATGGTCTTGGGCAGCCCATGGAGGCGGACTACCTCATCAAAGAATAATCGGGCTACATGGGAGGCATCGGATGTTTTGGAGCATGGGATGAAGTGGGCCATTTTGGAAAATCTATCAACCACCACATAGATGGAGTCATGCTTCCTAGAGGTCTTGGGTAAGCCTAGCACAAAGTCCATGCTCAAATCTTGCCATGGTCGGTCGGGGATGGGAAGTGGGGTGTATAGGCCGGTGTTTTGCTTCACCTGCTTGGCCGAAGCACACGTGCGACATTGACCCACTATTTTGCCTACATCTCTCTTGATGCTCGGCCAATAAAATTGACCCTCAACTAAGGCAATGGTTTTGTGGACCCCAAAATGACCGGCTAACCCTCCGACATGTAATTCCCAAACCAAGAAATCTCAAAGAGAGGTCCGGGGAATGCAAAGCCTTGTCCCCTTGAAGAGGAACCCATCCTCTAAAATAAATCCCTCATGCTCCTTGCTAGAATGAGTGGTCAAGTTGGCATAGATTTGCCCAAAGTCGGGGCAACCAGGGTACTCGTCCTTGACCTTATCAAAACCAATCACTTCCACTTGGATAGTGGATAACAAGGACATCTTCCTACTAAGGGCATCCGCAGCCTTATTCTCACTCCCAGCCTTGTGTTTGATGACAAAGGTGTAGGATTGGATGAACTCAACCCATCGGGCATGTCGGGCATTCAACTTCTATTGGGAATTGAGGTATTTGAGGGCCTCATGGTCGGAAAAGATGACAAACTCTTTGGGAAGCAAGTAATGTCTCCAGTGTCGGAGGGATTGGACCACGGCATAGAACTCCTTGTCATAGGTGGAGTATCTAGTCCTAGCATCACATAGCTTCTCACTAAAGTAGGCGACCGGGTGTCCCTCTTGACTAAGAATCCCTCCTATCCCTGTCCCGGATGCATCACAAGTGACCTCAAAAACTTTGGAGAAATCGGGAAGGCATAGGACCGGGGCTTGGGTCAACTTTTCCTTAAGCTCAAGGAAGGCTTTAGAGGCGGCTTTGGTCCAAACAAAGGTTCCCTTCTTGAGACAATCAGTTATTGGGCCGGTGATAGTGCTAAACCCTCGAATGAATCTCCTATAGAATGTGGCCAACCCATGAAAACTCCTAACCTCATGAAGAGTGTGGGGCTCCGGCCAATCAAGAATAGCTTGGACCTTGTCGGGGTCCATGGAGACTCCTTTGGTTGACACCACAAATCCTAGGAAGGTGATGGAAGTGGTCATGAAATGACACTTTCCTAGGTTGGCAAATAGGCTTTCTTGCCGGAGGACGGTGCAAACTTTCCTAAGGTGGTCAAGGTGGGCCTCATGGGTTTGGCTATAGATGAGAATATCATCAAAGTATACCACTAGAAAATTCCCAATGAAAGGCCTAAGTACCTCCGTCATAAGACGCATGAAAGTACTTGGGGCATTAGAAAGCTCAAATGGCATGACTAACCACTCAAAGAGACCATCCTTGGTCTTGAAGGCCGTTTTCCACTCATCCCCGGGCCTTACCCTAACTTGGTGGTAGCCACTCTTGAGATCTATGTTAGAGAAGATGGTGGCTCCGGCTAGCATATCCAACATATCATCAAGCCTAGGGATGGGGAACCTATACTTGACGGTAATCTTGTTAATGGCCCGGCTATCCACACACATCCGCCATGATCCATCTTTCTTGGGGGTAAGGAGGGCCGGGACGGCACATGGACTCTTACTAATGCGGATGAAGCCCTTCCTAATGAGTTCCTCTATTTGCCTCCTAAGTTCGGCATGTTCCGTGGGATTGAGGCGATAATGAGGAAAGTTTGGAAGGGTGGCTCCCGGTACTAGATCGATTGCGTGTTGCACATCACGCATGGGAGGGAGTTGGTCCGGGAGCTCTTCCGGGAACACATCATGGAATTCTTCCAAAAGTTGTTGGATTTCTATGGGATGGGGGTTAGAAGGGGTAGGTTCCCCTAAGCATATGACTACCGCACACAATGGTACCCCTTGAGCAATTTCCTCTTCAAGCTCTTTCCTAGTGATGAGATGAAGACCTTTGGTCAACCCCGTGGTTCTACTTTATTTTGGGGTTTGGATAAGGGCTTGGGTTGGAGGGGTGGAGTTCCCCGAGACTTGTGGAGTGGTGGGGTGTGATCCTTGAGGGAGAGGGTCCTTCTTGGGCATGGGTCGAGGTGGGGAGGGGTTAAGACGGATAGTCTTACCCTCATGCTCAAAGGTGCATATGTTGCTTCTCCCTAAAATGGTGGCATCCACATCATAGAGCCAAGGTCTTCCTAAAAGGATGCTACCTACTTCCATGGGTATGACGTCACACCATATTTGGCCATGGTAGGAAGAGAAAGTGAGAGGCACTAGGCATTGGGTGTTGACCGGGATGGAGTTGTTGTTGATCCATGAGACCCGGTATGGACTTGGGTGGGGAGTGAGAGTAAGCCCAAGGAGCTTGACGGTGTCGGGTGACACGGCATTAACACAACTACCACTATCCAAGATCACTTTCCTCACATGGTTCTCTATCTTGATAAAGGTGTGGAAGATTGAGGTCCGACGCCAATCCTCTTCTTGAGGTTGGGTGAGGATGCACCTAATGACTCCTAGATGGGAGTTGTTTGAAGGAGTGGAGTGATCTAGACTCGACTCTAGATATTGGGCTTCATACTCCTCTTCCCAGTCTAGTGAGGCTTCATGTTCCTCAACGTCATTTTCTTGTTCCTTTTGGGGTTGAACTTCTTCCTCAATAAGTAAACTAGATAACCCCTTAGATGGACTTTGTCCCGCAAAATGACCAAACCCTTGACACCTATAGCATTGTTGGCGCCCTCTTCCCGGGGTGGCTCCTACACTTGGTCCTTTGGGGTTGTCATCCTTCCGTGGGAGAGGATGACTAGGAACGAGCTTGTTTGGAGTGATGGGTGGGGGAGGATTGTAGGACCTTAAAGGGGCATTCCCACTTGGGCTAGGAGCTCTCATGGGAGTGGGTGGAATGGGACGTGGTCCCAAGTTTTTGGGATCGGTTGGTCGGGGAGTGATAAATCGGGAACTCCTAGAAAATATTTCCATATCTCTAGCTACTTGGTAAGCTAGCTCAAGGTTGTCAACGTCTCTCATGAATAGTTCCCTCTTGATGTGGCTTTGAAGTCCATTCTTAAAGCGGGATAAGGTGACGTCCGGATTCTCATGGACTCCACACTTTAAAAGATAGGAGTCAAATTTTTCAATGTACTCTACCACGGTCTTCCCTTCTTGGGTAAGGCTTTGCCATTCATCTAGGAGCATTTGGTGGTAGGTTCGGGGGAGGTATTTGTTCCTAAGTTGGTTTTTCATATCCGCCCAAGTGTCAATAGGCTCTTCCCGCCTAACCCATCTTAGACCCTCTTGGTTTAGCCAATAAGTTTTGGCCAACTTAGTGAGATGCATCTTAGCCAATCTAACTCTCCTTTGGTCGGACATGGGGTACCATTCAAAGTATTGGTCCATGGCGGTCTCCCATTCTAGGTAAACACTAGGTTCATGTGAACCATCAAAATTTGGGGCCTCTACCTTGATCATCCTTAAAAGGGGGTCATCTGGATCATCCCGTGGACGCCGGTCATGGTTTTGATGGGGGCGAGGCCTCTCATAATCATAATAATGGTCATGGTCCATATCCTCCCTATAAAATTTAGCATGTGGGTGATGGGCTCTTGGGCCGTTGTTCCTTGGGTGGAACTCATCCCTATGAGGCTCTACATGTGGAGGGTGGACTCTTGGGCCTTGGTTCCTTTGGGGAAAACCATTCCTATGGAACTCACCATGTGGTGGAGGGGCTCTTGGCTCATTGATCCTTGGGTGAGGATCTTCTCTATGAGGCTCATCATGCGGAGGGGGAATTCTAGGCTCATTGTTCCTTGGGCGGAACTCTTGGTCTTCTAACCGAGCAATTCGGTTGGTAATGGACTCTAGTTGGGCAAGGATGGTTGTGAGGGAAACATCTACTCTATCCATGTGGCCTTGGGGTCCCTCCCTAGGAACATCTTGGTTGAGTTGGTGTGGATTGGGATCCATTGGTGGAGCCGAAGACGATGAACCGGGTTGATAGCTAGCACCACTACGGGTGGACATACAAGACAAAGGGCCAAAGTGGTTGGACACACTATGCAAAGGTCCTAGGACTTAGACTTGATAGAGACAAGTCAAGGACTTGCTCTGATACCACTTGATGTGACACAACCTCGGACTTAAGCAAGCAATCACAAATAGCATTCAAATGGGCCTTAATGGGCCACCGCTCTCCCGTCGCACTCTATACCCGGAGTGACTTGGCGATGCCAAGTGTGAAGTATGGGAATGGGCCCTTTCTGATAGAGGGCCAGCAAGGCCAAGGTTTGACTCCCAAAGGTTGGATGCCCAATTCAATTGGGGCTGACAAAGTGCGCAAAGGCATCGGTTCACACTACCCCACGGCGGTCACTCTAAGTCATGGACTTGAGGATCGGGCGCTCCCTCACAAATTCAGCGGCGCATGAAGCAAATATTGAAAGAGCAACACTATTGAGCAAGGATGAGACACTTACTCGACCGGTTTGAAGAAACCGGTCCTGGTCGGAGACGAGGGCGAGCGGGGAGGCGGTGGTTCCCCACACGCCGCGGCGGTGTCGCTTGACCTGCCCAAAGAAGTACAAAACTACACCTCACGCAGGAGGGGGATCTTGGGGTGGGGGTTAAAATGTTACAACCAAAACTACCACCACGCAGGGTGGGGCCTTCAGCCGGCCAAGCGGGGAGGGGAGGAAAGCTCTCGATTACTAAGTGGCGCCCGGTGCGATATCAGCCTTATTCTGGCCTGTAGGACAGGGTGATGAGGTTGAGGTTGCCACGGACTCGTCCGGACTCCGAATTGAGTGAAACCACCTCCTACAGCTTCCTGACTTGAAGGGGATGACTGCAGAATTTTTGGGGATGCTCTGTTGGTCGGTGGTGACAGCTCCAGCAGCAGGAACGAGATCACTCTGTCTGGCCGCAGGCTGATCTGGACTGGAACAGCAACTTGCAGAGGTCACTGTGTGCTCTCCCGACCTCTGAACAGTACGAAACCAGCGGTGACGTCTTCATGGTCGAAGTAGCTTTCATCTGAAAGTGACGAGCCAGCGTTCCGATGTCGATGGCGAGCGGGGCACCCTGAATGGTGCTCACTGGTCGAAACAGACTGCAGAAGCAGGGTTGGACAGATGGGGAGAGAAAAAATGATAACTCTGCCCCCCGGTGTCCGAATGCAGTTCCGCTTCCTGTTCTTGAAGGAGGACTGGACGGGGAAGAACTTTGTTGAAGGAACCTGGGCCTGATTCAGCCTGAGTCAACCGTGGTACGGCAGTCTTCTAGGTTCTGGTTCTGGATGAAGGCCTTCTTGCGCGATGGTGGGAGAATGGCTCTATCAGGCAGCTCCGACCTCGGATTGTGTTGCTTCCACTTTGCTTGCGAAGTAGACTGGAAGGCCTTTCCAGAAAGGTAGGCCACGCCTTCAGGAACACCAGGAGGAAGCCGTGGTCGATGCTGCAACTCGGGGCTGATCTGCTGGTCTGCACAGCTCCAACCTGAAACTGAAATGAGAGGGAGAGGTGGCTTCTTTGGTGGAGGGAAGTGGTAGGGGCGACCTAAGGGTGAGTGGGGCTCTAGTGGGGTGGAGAAAAGAGCTAATGGTGATGGTGGAATGAGGGGGAGAATGGCTGGAAGCAAATGCTAGCAGGTGGAGGAGGAAGATGAGGGTGTGAGAGAGGGAATGGGGGAATGAAGGGGGCGAACTTGGCAAGAAGGGAGGTAATGGAAGGGGGCGGCCAAAACAAGTGGAGGGAAGGGAATTTCAAATTTGAATTGGCCTAGGAAGGTGGAGGATTGTGTGGGAACTAGTGGGATTGCCTTGGGAGGGAGGAGATTGTGTTGGAAGTGGAGAAGATACCACCTTGGGACAATGGGAGTGGAGTAATGGCAACTTGGGGAAGTGGAGGGGTATTGAATGAGGTGGGTGGTGGTTGGGAGTTGAAGGGGAAGGGAGGAGAGAGAGAAGGGGGCGAACCCCTTAGTGGGAGGAGAGAGAAGAGAGAGAGGAGGGGGGTATGGGATTCACTCCCTAGGGTATCTCACCCTATCTTAGTGGAATCTCTCCAAATTGAACAAAAGTGTAGACTTAACTCAAAAGGATTCATTTCTTCATTAACTTCAAATGAGGGGGAGTGGGGTCCTATTTATAGGCAACCCACTCTTTACAATAAGTCCCTGACAAAATAAGCAACTACAAATAACCAAGGGGGTGGGGGCACCAATGGGCCTACCCCAACGAATTGGACCCAATAGCCTCATTAGACAGCATGATGATACAAAAACATAGGAGAATAAGTGCTAGACCTAGGGAAATGACTCAAATAAAATGAAAATACATCAAAATGACACAAAGGAAAGCTACTAAATGGATAAGGGGCCTTAATAGAGTGAGGCCCAAACTCAACCAGCTCCCGAATGTGAAGAAGTGGACCTGAGCCAAAGGGAATCGTGGGTGATGCCTCCATTAGCAAGGCCCCACAAAACGGTCTAGCGATAGACCGCAAGGCTCATTCGTCCCGAAAGAGATAAGATCAAAGAGACCCAACATGACTCTCTGCTTCAAAAATAGTCTAGCAAATGACCGCCAACTTCACCAAACGGTCGTGCGATAGACCGCTAGGCTAGTAGATGTGGCAAAAGAGATAAAGACTAATAAATCTTCAAGTTAATCCACGAAAAAAATCCTTATTAGCTCTTATCCAGGCCCAATAAGCTACAATGATGAGAAATCAAGGGAACTAGGCCCAACCAGGGAGAGCAACCCATAATAATAAGCCCAGAAAATGACCAATAATGACCCAATAAATGGTGAACAACCCGGGACATCATAAAAATAGATAAGGAGATGGCCCAACTCGTTGGTCATAAAACGGGTGTCTACAGCCGTGTCTTGGCGTAGTGATGGTGTAGGCTGAGCTCGGGCCATTGTTTATGTCTGTAGAGTTCTATGTTTTAGACATCGACTTGGCGTTCAAGGCCATCCTTGGACAATCATGGATTGACAACCTCAATGTTTTACCTTCAACTGCTCACCAATGCCTCAAGTTCTCTTTTCAAGGGCAGGTGGTCAAGGTCAAAAGTATCTCCATGGTCTGCACGGTGGAAGTCATCTCGGAGAAGATTCTTCCTACTCTCTGGCCTACCAACAAACCTATTATCTCTATTTTAGACCTTAACTTTCCTTGGGCTTATCCTCGCAAAGGGTCGAAGGCTACACAGATACATGCTTTGAAGAGGTACGAGCTACTAAATACCAAGGGTTGGCACATCATGTTAAAGCTAGGGTACCACCCAGGCAAGGGGCTGGGTGTACATCTTCAAGGGAGAACCAGGCACGTCCTCGACAACAACGTGGTCAATCAGAGAGGCCTTGGTTACAAAGAGCAATCACATTTCCACTTGCCAGATTGGCAACCACTCACTTGGATGCTTTGGGACCATTTTGTCTGGGGTCCACTATAGTCGCGGGCATGATACTCTAGCCACAGCAAGACCCGCGTCACATGAAGTTTCCAAGGAGGATTTTGCTTGCTGTATACTGGGCTCATCTCACCATCAAGAGGACCCAAGAGTCGATATGGAAGACTTTGCTACTACATTTGGTCAGTTATTCCAGGAGGACCATCTTTCTACATGCAAGAGGCTGCAACATAGAAAGATAGTAGGTGCCCAAAAATGAGAAGAGCCAGCCATCAACTTGCGGAAGGGGGGAGAGTTCTATTGTTCACCTCACATTGTCACCTTCTCACCTATTTTTCATCTTTCAAGGCCTGGATGTCATACCACCCGTGCCCCCTATTCTGGTCAGTTTGTCTCCACAAATGATCTTGGTTATCCAATTTAATCCTCATCCCTACTCAGCTAAACTCCTCCAATTCTACTCCCCCTCTGATCCCTCGTCATCATCATCCTCACCTCATGATTCTTCCCCATCCTCTCACCCCTCTAATTCTCTCTCCCTTACTCCACATCTCTCATGCTGCATGATCTCGGACGAGTCTTAAAAAAATGTCAATTTTCAAACTAAGGTTTTGTTCAAAGAGATTGCTACCTTTGGACCCGTTTGCTGGTCCTGCCTACCCCCTGGGGTGTGACGCCCCCTCTTCCATTTCACTAGGCTCCCTTCCTGAGGACCCTCCGTCCTCTTCTAGGTTAGGATCGAGTCTAGACGTGTCAGTTAGTGAAGTAGGGTCTAGTCTAGATGGTTCATCCAACCCATCTACTAGGTCTAAGGTGTGCCTGATGACACACTGATCTAAAACCATCCTTAGAAGGGTCCTCCACGATCTTGCTCAGTGGTGTCATACCCTTTTAGATGTCCAGAGTTTATCGGAGCGGCATTAGTACTAGCAGAAGGAGAGGTATAGGACATGGTGTTTGGTGACGAAGGATTTAGTGTATATGAAATCTTGGATGAAAAAAACCTGGCTGGCCCATGAAGAGGGCACTAAAGTAGAGGACATTGCCGAGATGTATGCTAAAGGATTGAAGAAATTTGACAAACCTACGACAGCAATGGATGAACCTACTAAGAAAATCAATCATAGGACAGACAAGTAACCTAAGCTTATCATTATTTATGCTAATCTCCCTCTCGAGGTCGAAGAGGAGTTGATTCAAATCTTAAGAGTATAGCGACTCTTTTGCTTGGTCACATGAGGATATGCCTAGTCTTAACCCCTCTCTGATGGAACATAGGCTCGTGCTTAAACCAGGGACAAGGCCTATAAAACAAAAACTTAAAAGATTTCACCCCCACATGGCCTAAAGATGAAGGAGAAAGTCGACAAATTACACAAGTCCAGGTTTATTAGAGTTGTACTTTATCTTTAGTGGATGGCAAATCGTCCCTGCAATAAATAAGGATGGAAAAGTTCAGATTTGTATTGATTTTAGGGACTTGAATAATGTATGTTTGAGAGATGATTTCCTATTGCCTCACATTGATGTTCTGGTAGATAATACAACTAGGTATGAGACCTTGTCATTCATGGATGGCTACTCGGGTTATAACCAAATCCGGTTGACCCCGGAGGACCAAGAAAGGACCTCTTTCACTATGTCCTGGGGTACATACTACTATGTGGTCATGCCGTTTGGATTGAAGAATGTAGGTGTCACCTATCAAAAGGCAATGATGGCTATCTTCCATGATATGATGCATGTGTACATGGAAGCCTATGTAGATGATATCTTGGTGAAATCGAGGACTAGAGAAGAGCACCCCACAGTCTTGGCTAAGGTCTTGTAAATATCTAGGGAGTATAAGCTTATGATGAATCCGATGAAATGTGTGTTTGGAGTTTTCTTAGGTAAGTTGCTTGGGTTCATAGTTAGTAAGCATGGGATTGAGATCGATCCAAATAAGGCCAAGGCAATCGCTGAAATGCCTCCTTCTAAGAATATCACAGAGATTCGAGGATTGATTGGAAGATTGCAATTTATAAAAAGATTTATTTTCCAGCATTCTCAAAGGTGCTGCATGTTCTAGGAATTGTTAAAAGGAAGAGAAAAATTTGAATGGAATGAGGAATGTCAAAAGGCCTATGATGATTTAAAGGAGTATCTCTCGAATCCCCCAGTTTTACAATCGTCTGTTTCTGGGAAACCCTTAATCCTATACATTTCGGTTATTAATGACCCCCTAGGAGTTGTCCTTATGCAACATAATGACCTGGGGAGAGAAAGGGAAACTTATTATCTCCCAAGGTTATTTAACCCTGTAGAAGCCAAGTATACGCCATGGAGAAGACTTGCGCGACACTAGTATGGGTGGCCCAAAAATTGAAACATTATTTTTTTGGCCCATGAAGTGAAGTTGATCTCAAGGATGGACCCGATCCGTTATCTTATAGATAAGGCCATCCTATCCAATAGGTTAGTCCGTTGGCAAAACTTCCTCTCTCAGTTCGACATCTCATTTGTTATCCAAAAGGCTATCAAAGGGTATGCCATCATTGAGCACTTAGCTATTTGCCTCTTCCTAGCAGTGATTCCATCCTAGATGAGTTTCTTGATGAACAACTCTCGGTCATCTCTCAAGATCCCTTCTAGTCTCTACACTTTGATGGTGCGCTCAACTCTAATGACCGAGGGATGGGAGTCATTCTGCTTACTCCTGAGCGAGTAACGATTCCCCTTACTTATCAACTCACATTTCCTACCACTAATAACATCTCTGAGTATGAAGCTCTCCTAGCTGGACTCAAGTGAGCCTATCTCTTAGGTGCACATCACTTAAAGATCATAGGAGACTCCCAACTCGTTCTTAGGTAGATTCTTTCAACTTACCGTACCGGTGACACAAAGCTCAAGCCCTATCAAGATCTGGTCACGCTTCGGGCAAAGCAATTTCACAAGCACATCTATGTCCATACTCCCCGTTGCCAAAATATCCTCACCAATGCATTGATGTCGCTAGCCTCTGCTTTGTCCTTCCCTCTCAGTCAATGGACTAAGACTATCGTTGTCTAAAGGTTAGAAACTCCGTCCCCTCGGTACTCATGGTTTGATAACCCTAGGCAAATCTAGAAGAGAAGGCTAGGAAGAAGGATTTGGACGAGGAATCTTTGACTTAATTGGAAGAAGAATTGCCATGGTACTTTGAGATATAGCAATATTGCAAGAATAGATCATACCCCGAAATGGCAAATACTAAGGATTGCAAGGCGATTAGGAGAGCCGCCTCTAGATACACCATCATAGGAGGAGTTTTATACATGCGGGCTCTTAATGGAGTTTCTATGTGGTGTCTGAATGATAATGAAGCATTGAAGGTGGTAGAAGGTTCTCATTCTAGTGAAGTGGAGGACATATCAACCATCAGTTGCTAGCAAAAAAATTCCTTAGGTAAGGCTATTACTGGCCAACCTTAGAAGAAGACTGTGCCATCTACGTCCGTAAGTGCATTAAGTGCCAACTCCACGCTGATAAAATCCATGCTCCTTCTTCTTTTCTCCATCTGCTCTTTGCTCCTTGGCCTTTCTCCATGTACACTTTTGACATTATTGGCTCTCTTGGTGATCCCAATGCTCAAACCAAGCAGAAATCCATTAGCCTAACCACCACTGAGTATTTCACCAAGTGGGCTAAAGCTAAAGTATTCGAAGAGATTAAAGCTACCACAATCTGTCGCTTCATCATGAGGAATATCATCTCGCAGTTTGGAGTGCCAAGCAGCATCCCCACCGACAATGGACATAGTTTATCCCACAGGAGCTCTAGGACCTCTGTAAGAAGTTCAATATTACATTGCATCATTCAACTCTATATTATCCCCAAGGCAACGACAATCCTGAGGCCACCAACAAAATCCTACTTAAAATCTTAAAGAAAACTTGTGAATCGCACAAATTTGTTTATTTGCCAGAGAAATTGGTGGAGGTTCTATGGGCCTATCGAACTTCTGTTCATACACTTACGGGGCAAACTCCCTATTCCCTCACCTACGGTATGGAGGCGATGGTTCCATATGAGATCCTAGTCCCTTCCCTAAGAGTGCACCTAGACAAACAACTTAATCTCAATGAACGTCGAGAGGCGTTGCTAGTCTAGCTGGAACTCCTGGATTAACAGCTCTTAAACACGGCCGATCACGTCGAAGAGTCCAGGAACCTAGCGACCACCTCCATCGATGAACTCATCGGTTCCCTCATGACATATGAATTGAACCTTAAGAAGGTAGATGAGTCCGAGAAGAAGAAAAAACCCTAGCACTTAAGGTGAATTCTAGCAGCAAAGGGTCGTCTAGTGAGCATAGTTCTTCTAGCTCTGACGAAGACCCAGATGGGTTTGCCATGCTTACTAGAAAATTTAAGAAATTCCTTAAGAAGGAAGGTAAGGGCTTCAGAAGAAAATATTACTCTAGGAAGAGGCAGTCAAAATATAAATCTAATATTGCCAAAAAGACTGATGGGATTGTTTGCTACAATTGCAGGAAGGTAGGACATCTGAAAGCAGACTGTCCTGAACTACAGAAGGAGAAGCAAGCTAGGTGGAAGAACAAGAAAGGAAAAGCTATGGTGAGCACCTAGAGCGACGAAGAGGAAGGCAGTCAAAGCAGCACATCTGATAGCGAGGAAGAAGACAAGCTCTGCTTGATGGCCAAGAGAGAAGAAGAAAAGGATGATGATGATGAGGTAACTTCCCCTTTCAAAAACTATACACATAGTGATTGGGAAGAGGCCTATGCTGAGATTTTAGATAAATATGATGATGTGCGTAGAGAAAATAGGCATTTGAAAAGACAAATAAATTCTTTAGTGAATGATACTTCCCTGAATGACAAAATTGCATGCCTTGAAAAAGAAAACAATAACTTGAAGTATTCTCTTGCTGAATCTGAAAACTTTAAAAATGTTTTGAATAATTTGATATGTGAAAATGAAAATTTAAAGAATATCATTGATGAACTCAAACTCAGGATGCAAAATTTTTAAAAGGACACAAAAACAATAAGAGAAAAATATGATGCTATAAAAGGGGTAAATGAGGAATTAAAGAAAATAATTTAAATTTTAGAAAAAGAAAACAAGGATAAACAGAATTCCCTTGAGGGCATGACACAAGGATCTGAAAATTTGAATGCCATTTTGGGAACCAAAGTAAACTTCATAAGGGAAGGATTGGGTTTTAACCCAACCTATAAGAAAAGGTTTGATGTGAAGACAATCTCCTTTATTGCTGAAAAAGGAACATCCAAACCTTTGATAAAAATGAATTGTGAAGAAAACTTCAATGAAAAATCTGTGAAAAATAATAAGTTTAGTGCCAAGGACAAGGGTAAAGGAAAGGTAGAGGTGCAAGGAGGATCCAGTACACATACTACTGTACCTAAGTCTAAGGGACAGGTTAGGGGTTAGCTAACCAAAACCAAAGTCCAAGGAACCCCTAAAACCAAGGTAACCCAGCCTCAATAGAAAGGTCGATGCAACAACCAACCTTCACCGACGCATACTTCCTCTGGGTTCAGGTCCTTAAGAAACCAAGGTCAGAGCAGGGGCACCACAGGTCGATGCTACTACTATAGTGCACCGACCTATCCATCATTCCATAATTCCTATCGTTACATCCTTGGTAGGAAAGGTCGAGGCAACATCTATATGAGGTCGTTGCAACAGAATGTTCAGAATTCTTATCCTAGTCAGGTGCATCGACCTTACTATTGGACTACCTCTGCGCAACCTAGATTCAGAACATTCATGAACCAGAACACATATGGCTTTGTCCATCCTATGTCTGTTCAGCCTAGGATCTATAGTGCACACACTCTTTCCAATGCCCAATGGACTAATTACTAGCACAAAAACTCTCAGGCAGTTAAGAATAAGAATGCCACACCAGAGAAAAAGACAAAAATAACTCTAAGTGGCAAGAAAAGACAGATTGAGCAGAAAGTTATGAAATCCACAACCCAAGTCAAGTCACGAAAACAAATGTGGATACCAAAATAGTTGTTGTCTTTTTTGCATGATTTAAATGCTGCTATGGGGCCCTAACAGTTTTGGGTTCCAAAATTCTCTACTTGATCATGTTTGCAGGTATGCCTGGCAGCCAATCACAACAGATGGTATCTTGATAGTGGCTGCTTCAGGCACATGACCGGGGATAAAAGAAAATTCTACATGCGGGTGGAAAAAGATGCTAGTCATGTAACTTTTGGAGGTAATATAAAAGGGAAGATCATAGGATCAAGTAGGGTCGATAAGTGTTCTTCTTGCTGTATAGAAGAGGTTTTACTTGTTGAAGGCCTTGTCTATAATCTTATAAGTATTAGTCAATTATGTGATAAGGGCCATAAAGTTGTTTTTGACTCTCTTGTATGCACTATTTTTGAGCCCAATTCTGAAACTGTAAAATTTATTAGAAAGAGAGTCAATAACATCTATATGGTAGATTTAGATGATGCAGCACATACTGATTTATGTCTTAATGTGAATAAAGATGATTTAGCCTGTCTTTGGCATCGCAGGTTAGGTCATGCTAGTTATAATGTGTTGCATAAATTGAATAAATATAGCATGGTAAGAGGTTTACCTGAAATATATTTTAAGAAAAATAATAAAATCTGTGAGGCATGTACCCAATGCAAACAAACTAGAAAATCATTTACATCCAGAACTGAGAATATGTCTTCTAAACCTTTTTAGCTGATTCATATGGATCTATTCAGACCCACTAGATCAACCAGCTTATCTGGTAGAAGATATGGATATATTTTAGTAGATGAATTTTCTAGGTTTACTTGGGTATTCTTTTTGACTTACAAAAATGATGCCTTTGAAGAATTTCAGGCATTCTTCAACCAAATAAAATAGAATAGTGAACAATATATATCAAATATTTTGTCTGACCATGGTGGTGAGTTTGAAAACTGACTGTTTGAGGACTTTTGCAGGAAAAATGAGATAAATCATAGGTTCTCTTCACCAAGGACTCCAGAAAAGAATGGAGTGGTTGAAAGAAGAAACAAAACCCTTGTGGAGATGGCTCGGACTATGCTAGTTGAAGGGAACTTACCTAGAAGGTTTTGGGCAGAGACAGTAAACACTTCTTGTTGTATTATAAATAGAGCCCTGCTAAGACCTTCTACTCAAAAGACACCCTATGAAATACTTAAGGGTAAGAAACATTCACTAGCTCATTTCAATGTTTTTGGCTCTAAATGCTTTATCCATGTTAACTCTAAAAGAGACCTTGATAAATTTGAAGCTAAAAGTCAACCAGGAATCTTTCTTGGTTATTCTGAAATGTCTAGAGCTTATAGAATCTACAATATTAAGTCACAAACTGTTGAGGAATCACCACATATTATATTTGATGAGATATCTAATAAACCCAAAACTGGTTTCTGCAGGGACAAAGTTGATGGAGAAATTCTGAAAAACAAAGAAGAGCAGGATGCAGAACCAGCTGAAGAAAGTGAGACAGAAGGATCTCGAATTCAGGGAGAGGTAAGTGCAAATGTAATGCCTCGGGATCCGATTCCCAATTTATGGGTATTTTATTTTTCATCAGAACTCGAGTCATCACTTCGTACGTATCGCGGAAGCATAATACATAAACATGCATACATTCGCATGAGAGAGAGAGAGAAACCATAGTTAAAAAAATATAAATATCATCTCAACCATTCATAATTTCCAAAGAAGAGTACATGACCATTGTTCCAAAGTAGACCTGGGCCCATACATGCTCACTGCCCCATAGCTATGCATATAAGAGAGACCTTCATCCATAGCATACCTAGTCAAACTATGCACTGGCACTACTCCTCAGCTACAGCCTCCTCCTCAACCTCCTTCTCTATGTCTCCTGAAAACGTGTGTCACAAAAGGGATGAGTGTGACGCTCAGTAGGCAGCCTAAACAAACCGGGGTTAACTTGCATTTATATAACCGAATTATATACATAATTCAGATGTTAATAATAACATAATCCATTCATTATAGTCTGTTGAAAATAACTCATAAGAGAAAAATACACATTCTTAAGCTGACATATAAGGTACCCATGCATGCGCTAAAACCACGGTGAATAAGCATTTACACATTATCACATTTCCATATTTTCTCACTTTCACATATCACTTTTCCACATTTTCGCATTTCACATTTTCATATTTCACATTTCACATTTTTACATTTTGTTATTCATGGAGACAAATAGCTACCACAATCATAGGAGGTCCACACACAAACAATGAACGAAAGAGTACTACGTAGGCTCGAGAGCGAACTCCCACCTAGATTCTTGGTGGCCTCGTGGCGTTACGTAACACCACATCACAAAGGCCGCCCCCCCACAGGGATCGAAGACCGAATCAATAGGATTTTATTCCAGGGCCGTCCCACCACAGGGACCGAAGTCCTATCTTACAGAAGACTGTTATTTCCATTCATATCATTTACATCGTATTCACATTCACATTCTTACTTATTTTTACAAATATTAATATGATACTTTATTATAACAACCATGCTTTCAATGATTTAAGTGGGCTAATCATACTCACAGTCATGCTTCTAATATTCTAAACATGCTCACAGATGTGCTTTTAATAGTTTAAGAGGGCTAAACATACTTGCAGTCATGTTCGAGTTTAGTACAAGTTTATCCTTCTAGGGTACATAAGCACAGAAAATGATTTATATCTGAAAGTACAGAATTTCTGTGGGCATGAAATTTTTATTGTGGGTTACTAACTTAGCGTTATGTCATTTTCTAATTTTTCAGATTTTTATGAATTAATATGCCCCCTCAAAATTCTCCTTTTTCTCAATTTCTGGAAATTGGGTCTGTGCAGCATGTGCACCGACCCCACTAGAACATGCACAGACATCACTGGAACATGCACAGACCTTACTGGAACATGCACAGACCCTGCTTGTGGCCAGGGCCAAACATACACTAACCTCACTGGAACATGCACCGACCTCACTAGAATATGCACATACCTCACTTATGATTTGAACTAAAAATGCGCCAACCTCACTAGAACATGCACAGACCTCACTGAAACATGCACAGACCTCACTTATGATTTGAACTAAACCTGCACCGACCTCACTAGAACATGCACAGACCTCACTTATGATTTGAACTAACCTTGCACTGACCTCACTAGAACATGCACAGACCTCACTGAAACATGCACAAACCTCACTTATGATTTGAACTAAACCTGCACCGACCTCACTAGAACATGCACAGACCTCACTGAAACATACACAGACCTTAGTTATGATTTGAACTAAACCTGCACCGACCTCACTAGAACATACACAGACCACACTGAAACATGCACTGACCTCACTGGAACATGCATAGACCTTACTGGAACATGCACCGACCTCACTGGAACATGCACCGACCATGTCTATGCTTGAACAAAACATGCACTGACCCTTACTATGGATATTAGAAACTATGCACAAGCCTTGCCATGAACCATATGCAATTTACACAGACTTTTCTATGGTCATCATGAAATATGCACAGACTCTGCTATGACCTATATGAAATATGTACAGACATTGCCCCAAAGGCTGACCTTCCTAGGGACTGTACTAATCCTTAGAGACTCAGAGGTAACTCATGGAAGCCCAAAACTTGATGAAACCAAAAACCAAAACTGAACATGGTGGTGGTCCCCACATGCCTTTAATCCTTCTTTAGAGTGCATAAAATACATTTGAAATCATTCTAATGCATCATTGACCCCTAATGTTTAAGTTAGGTGCCTACCTTTGAGATGTTAACCAATGACCCGGGGATAATATCCACACCCCAGATCCTCCTCAGCTTTACCCTTTCGATCCGGGGATGAGATCCACATCCCAGATCCTCCCAAGACTCCACCGCAGGTTCACCTTTCTATGAAATGCCAAGGTTCCTCACCTCTCTTCCTTACCCAAGAGAAACCGCAGGTGGCAGAGAACGGAAGATTGGTGTTACTAAAAAGGCTGACCACCCATGACACCCCCTTCTTTTTATAGTTTTCAGGCTTCCCAAGGGTTTATCCACGTCCCTCAAGGCTCTAACAAGCTCCAAGGTCGCTGGTTAAAGAAGGGGTCAATGCTAAGCACCCCTTGGGTTTGAACAGAGGTGACCCTTCGTCTACCCGGTCATAGATGTGAGTGGATGCACTTTTACGTTGAAAATTAGGTTGGGATGTCTTCATATGAAATGAAGAGGACTTCAAGATCTAACTCGGAGTCATAATTTCATAAAATTTTATCAACTCTAGAATGAGTTATGATTTTCGCAATATTAACATTTATTTCCCACTTTCCAGTCGTGACCCTTTGTCTACCTGATCATAAATGCGAGTGAGCGCATTTTTATGTTGGGATTTAGGTTGGGGTGTCTTCATAAGAAATAAAGAGAACATTCCTATCTAACGTTTGGTCAGAGTTTCATTGAATTTTAGTATCTCTAGAATGAGTTATTGTTTTCTAAATATTAACCTTTATTTTCCCGCATTCCAGTCACGACCTTCTAGTAGCATGAGAAAATCCAGGCATAACTCTAGCATCCAGATTGTATTCGGCCTTGACCTCAACATAGGAGTTGTATCCATCTTCCTACTCAAAATTTTGACCTTGGTTTCAGGTCAGTTCATTGACTAAAGATGAAGTTATGATTTTCCATTAATTACGTGCGAATTCACCCAATATTCACACCTCTTCATGACAGTTGGTAGAAAAGGGCTCAAAACTATGGGTTCTGGTGCAAATTGAGTTTCCCCCTCAACATAAGAGTTTGGTATAAGGGCCCAAGCTTTCTAATGAGCCTAGTTTCATCCCATTATGATCTTCCTCTGTTAAGTTACAAATTTTATAATGGTTCTTAGATAATTTGCCCAGATTTTCTAGTTCGTTGAGCTTATGGGTCTGATTTATTCTCAATTGGGCCAGTGCCCAATTGGCGGTCATAACATCATCCCCCCTTAAAATAATTTCATCCTCAAAATTGAATTGAAAACTTCTCTTTAGAGGAAAAATTTACTCGCCGAATAGTTGAGGGTATTCCTAGCGCATCTTATCCTCCGACTCCAAAGTTGCTTCCTCGGAATGAGAATTCCTCCAAAAGACTTTCACCAGCCGGATTGTAATACTCTGCATTCTTATCGGATCTTTCGGATCCTTTTCGGAGAGTTTCGGATCACTTTTGTGGGTCCTGAGTTGAGTTTTACGATCCACGTGGGCTTTTCTCTCGTACTAGTTACGGAACCCTGTGGTGAGTTTGTTGTTTAGTTTATCGACTCGTTGACGCTACAGTTGTGTTGTGCTCTTCTCGAGGATCGTTTCGACTATTTTTCCATATTTTTCTAAATTAGTGGATTTTCGCGCTAAAATCAGATTTTTTGAAAATTAGGAAAATTCCTAATTTCTTTTTATTTTCTTCTTCCTCTCTCCGCCCTCTCATTCGCGCGTGTCCCTCTCTCTCTCTCCCATTTTCTCTCCTCTCTCGCCCTCCCGGCTCTGGCTCTAGATGGAGGAGACATGGGCAGGCATTGGAGATGCTGTGGCGGTGATCGGGTGTGCGATGGGGCGAGGATCAGACCGTTTCTGGTGCGATCCCGAACGGTGGATTCAAAGCCGACGGTCGAGCTCGCGATGCGATTTTTGGCTCGGTTTAGTCACTTCGGTGCACGAAATCTTCGGTAGATGTAGGGAGACAGATCACCTACTTCTCTGCTACGTTTCCCCGTAGTTTTACGCGGAATGGTGCGAGAACGAGTGGGTTTCATTCAAGTTTAGGAAAATCATGCTTTTGGGGTGTTCGTCGGGTTCGCCGAAAAATAGCGACGATTTTCAGATCTGTTGGTGTCATTGGAACCCCCAGCATGTTATCATTCCATTCCCGCAAGTTTCGTCGCGATCGATGGTCATTTGGGGCCGGTAGAAGCCCGGGAACCCATGTGACTCGATTTGGGTCGATTCGGTAGAATCACCCATTTCTTGCATTTTTAGTGACGATTTGGACCCCTTCCGGTCTGTGGAAGGTTTATTTGGTCATTAGGGTTGTTTCCCCTTCGTTTAGACGCAAATGGGGCGTGGAATGGCCGACATCGGCCGACCCCCTGTTTTACCCGCCGTGACGCTTAAACGGTTTTACAGAAACCGTTCTACTTTGTAAGCGGTTCAAGAGTGACCGTTTCATGTTGGTCGGTTTAGAGTTAGACGGCTTCACGATATACCATTTTATGGGCTTCACGGTCCATTCTGGACCGTTCATGTCCTTCGAACGGCACTTAGGTGGCCGTGTAATTCCTTTGGACAGCCCTTGCGCGGCGGAGTAGTTTCGGATGGCAGTTGAGCGGTCTTTGATAAACCGCTCAGCCTGCTTGAGCAGTCCTTTGCTAGACCGCTGAGCGTTGTTGACTTTAGTCAACGGTTCTAAGGCGGTTCGTGAAGTGGTCCTCCTCTAGACCATTTATTGCCTTTAAGCGGTCCACTGTTAGACCGTTTTGACTATTTTGACCGAGTTACTATTTTAAGTCTGTTTGATGGAACGGCCTCCTCTTAGACCGTTCAGATCCTTTGGTGGCCCATTGGTAGACCATGACTAAGGGTTTAACCATAGTTGTCTGCCTCATCGTTGTAGCGCACCTTCCTTAGGCCGCTACAGTCCGTTTGTCTTAAGTCAATGTCTTAGGGCGGTTAGTGTGGCGGCTCATGTCTAGACTACCTAGTCTGTGTAGCGGGTCCATATTAGACCGCTTGGTGGTTTAACTGGGTAGGTCGGTTCGAGGGTTCACTACGTGTAGCGGCCATATCTTTGACCACCACAGTCACTTCGCGGCCTAGTGTAAGACTGCCAGAGTCTTTGCCTCTGTATGTGTAGTGGCTTCTTCCTTGGCTGCTTGTGTTGCTTAGCGGCCGAGTGATGTACCGCTTGCATCCCAGAGGATGGTTTATCGATATTTTTGTTTCCGATTGCCTTGGCTTGACCTTGTGGGTTTCCCACTGACCCGTGGATGTCTACTGACGTTCTATGAGGGGTATGACCATGTTATCAGGTAGCCAAGGGTGCTTGTGCGTGATGTCATGTTCTGTGAGTCGTTGTCAGGTTCTGGTCAACCCAGTGTGACCCAGTGGTTGACATGTAACCTTGTGTGTGTCTCGGCTTCTCTGTCCAGCTCGATACAATGATTCTAGAAGCCTGGAGGTGCTGTCTTACCCATGTCTGTGTGTCCAGATGTGTTGAGGGTCTTGGTGATCACTCAGGTCTCCGTGAGTCATTTTCCCCTAGATGTGTCGGTTTCTCTGGCTTAGGATTAGACCGAGTGGCGGCGTGTCACCGCTATGTACGACGATCTTGACCCCGAGTCATCTGACTCAAGGATCGTTGTGTTGCAGGTCTAGTTGACTGTCCTGAGTCCGGTGGCAGTCTGGTGTGCAACCTCGTGTCTTATGCTTGGTAGTACGTGTGACTGTACGTGTTAGCATGTCTGTACTTTCACACTCGTATTTCAGAGTCTTTGTGTCTAGTCAGCCTCCACTAGTCGTAGCCTAGCGATCTCGAGTGTTGGCCCACCTGGGAGTTGTGGCAGGGCAGTTCCTAAGATACGATTTTTAAGCTAGTTTTCATGGGCCCTTGCTTTATAGTAGCGTCCCACTTGGGGGGGGGGACTAGCTAGAGGCCTGGCTTGAGGTGACGAGCCGATGTGTGCACACGTGGTCAGGGGCATTTGGACGAACGCCGACGGGCGTGACCCTGACTAGTCACTCGTTACTGTAGTTCCTGTTCTGGTTCAGCGCATACCTCAGTCTCCGCCGTGCTTGGTGTCCGTAGGGAGGTACCTATGACGTAGTATAAGACGCCAGTGGACGCATCTGACTGTTCTTCTAGTGAGGAGGTGCTTCCGTCACTTGACACGTGACTCTCACATTTCTGACACGTCATGACCTTCCCGGGTTAGCCTTCTCGTGGCCTTACTCGAGGTCAGCGTTGTGTTGTGTACACGATGTTCTAGTCGTGTGTGCGGTTGTATCTAGAAGAGTGTGCATGGCAATCGAGTCGTGTATGCTTTAGGGTCTATCTTGTCTGTCTAGGTACTTTCTAGGCTGTTTACCTATTTTAGTAGGCCTTGGCATTAGGCCTTGTGCTTGTTGACAAATCGACAACTCCTGACTTTGTGAGATCAGAGTTTGCCTTTCTGTTACTGTTTGGGGTAGTGTAGGGAGCCGAGCTTCGCTCGGTAGCCGTGCTTCTGTTCCTTACGAATTTCCCTCTTTCTTTTAGCTGTTTTGCTCCTTCCGTTGTGGCTTTCTTTTACAGCTTTCTAGTAGTAGTTTCCTACTTTTTCCTTCTTTACTACTACTGCTGTTTTAGCTATTGTTCCGTGTTACTGCGTATTTTTCAGTAGGGATCTGCGTGACCCCTACTGGGCCAGTGACACGAGGCTCACCCCTGCTTTTCAGGTGTGGCGCTCTTTTTCCTTCTTGGTTCCTGGTGTGGCGTGTTCTTAGTTGCCAGCGGTACCTACATCGGGCTTCCCTCGACCTCAGTATACGTCTTCTTTTCTATTAGACTGTACTTGTCTTTCCTTTGGACTAGACTCTGGTATAATTGTTAATTTAAACTATTAATTAAAAAGTAATTTTATTTCTGCTACTTTAGCATACATGATTAATAAAATATTATTGCTTATTGTTATATCTGCGACTTCAATGTACTACACGACAATCCTTTTATCCCTTCGGAGCTTTACAGCTCTTGGGAGGCTTCAGGGGTTCCAAGTGGTATCGGGTCTACTCGATAATCCTATCGGGTATATCTGGTATCCGGAGTCCGGGTCGTCACAGGTGGTATCAGAGCATTGTTATGTGAAGTACTTGGGAATCCGAGATATACAGTGTCCAGAGTTCTGAAAGTCTAGTACAGTCTTTCGCTAACTTAGGTTTCGCGATTCTTTGTCGCTTTATTTTTCGTAAGTGGACTTGTGCGTTCTGTGTTAGCACTGTGCGAGATGGTTTTGCGCTCGTCAGGATGTGACGGGACGCTCCTTTTCGTCGTGGTGTTTGTCTCGATCATGCTGTACTTGGCAGAGTTCGCCGATAGGCTTGAATCTGTAGTACACTATTCGAGATCTTTTTCGTGACTTGTTCAGGTGGCTGGTGACTTTTCGAGTTGGTGTGATGATCATACACGTTCTGACGTTGTTTTGGTCATCCCAGCTTAAGTCTGTACAGCTCTTGAGGTGTCTCACTTCTGTTGAAGTGGTCGATTAGATTCCTTGTTTGAGAAGATGCTCGGGCAAGCCTAGGATTTTCCTTCCTGGTGAGCTGCTGTTAATGAGCTTGATGCTTCTCATCCTGTTCGGTGGAATCTTTTCGAGGTAAGCCTTAGAAGTGTTATCTTAGTGAGACCTTTGTCCTGTGTCTACTTAAGTGTGGACTGTGTTAGTGCTGAGCCTTATCTGCCTCTCTGTTTTACGGTTGCTTGGCTTCGGACACAATTTTGTGTTAAGAGCCGTTGTGCACCGTGTTCATCGTGCCGTGTCTCACGGCTGATGTGTTGTGAAGGCTCCTTTATTGTTTCAGGACATAAGGATAAGCTGAGATTAGCCTTTCTTGGTGCTTTGTGCTGAAGTTGGTACTCTCCTTCGTTTGCACTCAGGCAACTTGTGATCGGTTATTAGTAGGATCAGTACTCGTGGCGTGTTATATTACGATTTTCATGAATTGCACTAGCGCCGAGTGTGTGCTGAGATGCGGATACCAGGATATTTTTGATGCCTGTGTGCATTGTATGAGTGCGCAGCGAAAGCGTGTGGGTTGATAACCCATAGGTCGAGGATCGTTGGTTATAAGATTCTTGTCGGTCGAGAGAATTGTTCTTCTCGATATGACTTCGTCTTGGCTTCCTGTGCCTTGATGTTGTTTGTTGCCGTGCCATTGTTCTTAGAGGCATTCTAGTGGTTGGCACTGGCATTTGTGAGTATTGGGGAATCTATCAGCATTTCTGCTGGTTGAGTACCCTCTACTCTATAATTCTTTCTTGGGTGTTGCGTTCTCGGGACATGATCGTGGTCCTTAAGATGCATTTCCCGAGGTTGTTATTCTTGTTGTTGTGGGTCTTCTCTTGGTAAGCTGCTCGATGCATGACTAATCTGTCATAGTCGTGTGCTCAGCTGTTATTGTGCCTTGATGTAACCCAGCTTGTAGTCGTGTTCCGTGGTTCTGTGTTCAGTACGGAGCCGGGATCCTACAATTGCTACAGTTGTTGTTGTTTTGTCATTGTTTCCCTGAGAATCTTTCTTGGCATAGTGCGGACCGAAGTCTTGTCTATTAGTTGTGTTGTACTCTTCTTCCCTGATAGAGTTGGCATGCAACTCGGATCAGATATAATATCTGAATGAGGACTGACTTGATTATCCTTGTGGTCCGGTGCTGTAGTTGGCGTCCTGTGTACCAGGTTTTGTAGTTGCCTTTGGCATTGGAGTTGATGATGTCGAGCTGTCAGTTGAGAGGACTATGCTTCCTTGTTTAAGCTGATGCTTGCCGTGTCTGTCGTTTTGTTTTCCCGATAGCTGTTTTCGTGGCATGAGTCGTGTCTTCTCTCCTATGAGACGTAAGCGACGTTGCCGTGTTTCGGAGGTGTTAGACTTGTGTTCACTTGTGTATTGTGCTCGACCTTTGGATCGATTTCCCTTAAGATCCTCCAGAGCGTGTGCTTGTGATTATGGTCTGACAGTGTTCCTCTGAATTATATTTTTTGAGATTCGTGTTGTTTCAAGTTGTGTCTTGGGGTTTGTTCTTCCCTACTTCTTCTTGCTAGCTCCTTAAATTTCGAGGATAAAATTTTTTGAAGGAGGGGAGGATGTAATACCCTGGATTCTTATCGGATCTTCCAGATCCTTTTCGGAGAGTTTCAGATCGCTTTTGTGGGTCTTGAGTTGAGTTTTACGATCCACGTGGGTTTTTCTCTCGTACTAGTTACGGAACCCTGAAGTGAGTTTGTTGTTCAGTTCATCGACTCGTGGATGCTACATTTACGTTGTGCTCTTCTCGAGGATCGTTTCGACTATTTTTTCATATTTTTCTGAATTAGTGGATTTTTGGGCTAAAAATCAAAATTTTCAGAAATTAGAAAAATTCCCAATTTATTTTCATTTTTATTTTCTTCTTCCTCTCTCCTCCCTCTCATTCGCGCTTGTCCCTCTCTCTCTCTCCCATTTTCTCTCCTCTCTCGCCCTCCCGGCTCCGGCTGTAGACGGAGGAGGCATGGGCAGGCAGTGGAGATGTTGTGGTGGTGATCGGGTGCGCGATGGGGCGAGGATCGGACCATTTCTGGCGCGATCCCGAACGGTGGATGCGATGCAGTTTTTGACTCGGTTTAGTCACTTCGGTGCACGAAATCTTCGGTGGATGTAGGGAGACGGATCACCTACTTCTCTGCTATGTTTTCTCGCAGTTTCACGCCGAACGGTGTGAGAACTAGTAGGTTTCATTCAAGTTTGAAAAAATCATGCTTTTGGGGTGTTCATCGGGTTTGTCGGAAAACGGTGATAGTTTTCAGATATGTTGGTGTCATTGGAACTCCCAGCATGTTAGCATTCCATTCCCGCAAGTTTCGTCGCGATCGGTGGTCATTTGGGGCCGGTAGAAGCCCGGGAACCCATGTGACTCGATTTGGGTCGATTCGATCGAATCGCCCGTTTCTTACGTTTTTGGTGTCGGTTTGGACCCCTTCCGGTCTGTGGAAGGTTTATGTGGTCATTAGGGTTGTTTCCCCTTCGTTTAGACGCGAATGGGGCGTGGAATGGCCGAGATCGGCCGACCCCCTATTTTATCTGCCGTGATGCTTAAACGGTTTTACAGAAACCATTCTACCTTGTAAGAGGGTTCAAGAGCGACCGTTTCATGTTGGTCGGTTTAGAGTTAGACGGCTTCACGATAGACCGTTTTATGGGCTTCACGGTCCATTCTGGACCGTTCATGTCCTTCGAACGGCACTTAGGTGGCCGTGTAATTCCTTTGGACGGCCCTTGCGTGGCGGTGCGGTTTCGGGTTGCAGTTGAGCGGTCTTCGATAAACCGCTCTGCCCGCTTAAGCGGTCCTTTGCTAGACCGCTTAGTGTCGTTGACTTTAGTCAATGGTTCTAAGGCGGTTCGTGAAGCGGTCCTCCTCTAGACCGTTTATTGCCTTTAAGTGGTCCGCTGTTAGACTGTTTTAACTATTTTGACCGAGTTACTATTTTAAGTAGGTTTGATGGAACGGCCTCCTCTTAGACCGTTCAGATCCTTTGGCGGCCCATTGGTAGACCACGACTAGGGGTTTAACCATAGTTGTCTGCCTCTTCGTTGTAGCGCGCCTTCCTTAGGCCGCTACAGTCTGTTTGTCTTAGGTCAATGTCTTAGGGCGGTTAGTGTGGCGGCTCAGGTCTAGACCGCCTAGTCTGTGTAGCGGGTCCATATTAGACCGCTTGGTAATTTAACTGGGTAGGTCAGTTCGAGGGTTGACTGGGTGTAGCGGCCATATCTTTGACCGCCACAGTCACTTCGCGACCCAGTGTAAGACTGCTAGAGTCTTTGCCTCTGTATGTGTAGCGGCTTCTTCCTTGGCTGCTTGTGTTGCTTAGCGGCCGAGTGATGTACCGCTTGCGTCACAGAGGATGGTTTACTGGTATTTTGGTTTCCGATTGCCTTGGATTCACCTTATGGGTTGCCCACTGACCCGTGGTTGTCTGCTGACGTCCTATGAGGGCTATGACCATGTTATCAGGTAGCCAAGGGTGCTTGTGCGTGATGTCATGTTCTGTGAGTCGTTGTCAAGTTCTGGTCAACCCAGTGTGACCCAGTGGTTGACACGTAACCTTGTGTGTGTCTCGGCTTCTCTGTCCAACTCGAGACAATGATTCTGGACACCTGGAGGTGTTGTCTTACCCCGGTCTATGTGTCCAGATGTGTTGAAGGTCTTGGTGGTCACTCAGGTCTCCGTGAGTTGTTTTCCCCCGGATGTGTCTGTTTCTCTGGCTTAGGATTAGACCGAGTGGTGGCGTGTCACCGCTATGTACGACGATCTTGACCCTGAGTCATCTGACTCAAGGATCGTTGTGCTGCAGGTCTAGTTGACTGTCCTAAGTCCGGTGGCAGTCTGGTATGCTACCTCATGTCTTGTGCTTGGTAGTACGTGTGACAGTGCATGTTAGCCTGTCTATACTTCAGCACTCGTGTTTCAGAGTCTCAATGTCTAGTGAGCCTCCACTAGTCGTAGCCTGGTGACCTCGAGTGTCGACCCACCTGGGAGTGGTGGCAGTAGTTCCCGAGATACGGTTTTTAAGCTAATTTACGTGGGCCCCTACTTTACAGTAGCGTCCTACTGGGGGAAAACTAGCTAGAGGCCTGGCTTGAGGCGACGAGCCGGTGGGTGCACACGTGGTCAGCGGCGTTTGGACAAACGCCGACAGGCGTGACCTTGACTGGTCACTCATTACTGTAGTTCTTGTTCTGGTTCAGTGCGTACCTCAGTCTCCGCCGTGCTAGGCGTCCGTAGGGAGGTACCTGTGGCGCAGTATAAGACGTCGGTGGATGCATCTGGCTATTCTTCTAGTGATGAGGTGCTTCCGTCACGTGACACGTGCCTCTCACGTTTCTGGCACGTCATGACCTTCCCGGGTTAGCCTTCTTGTGGCCTTACCCGAGGTCAACGTTGTGTTGTGTACATGATGTTCTAGTCATGTGTGCGGTTGTATCTAGAAGAGTGTGCACGACAATCGAGTCGTGTATGCTTTAGGCTCTGTCTTGTTTGTCTAGGTCCTTTCTAGGATAATAGCTTGTTTTAGTAGTGGTGTGGACACCCGAGCGATTGAGAAGCACGATACGCCGAGCCACCGGTACCGTACGTGGAGCACCACTCGAGCCACTTCGGCGTCTATCTGGCTCGGAGACAGTCTGGAGACTCCCCCTTGAGTCTCGACATTTATCATATTTATTTGGACTTCATTTCTGTGTCATGTGTGTTTATGTAGTTTTATTCGGTTTGTAATTTGGATTATACTAAGGGTTTTTGTGCAAAATGGGACCCCTGGGTCCCACGGCCCCCCATCCCTTATCCCATTGATCCACCTCATCCCTAGGGCCCATGTGGGGTCAGTCAACATTTCAATTGTGGGCTTCTAGAAGGGTGGGCCAAGTGAGGGACAAAGGACTTAAAAAGTCCAAGTTGGAAACCAAAATAGTCCAAGGGGCGCCCCTCCCTTTAGAATAAAATAGGAAAATGTTTGTAATTTCTTTATTTTGGTCCAAAGCACATGAGAGAATTAATTTGTTGACTCCCAAGTTTACCCCTCCCAAATCTAGATCTAGGATTATTTTGAGTCTTTTGGCATTTCATCTAAATCTCTTGTATTTCTCATTTTTGAAAAAATTAATGCAAACAAATTGTGAATTTTCTTGGAGCAAGGCTGGTGCGCCCCCCTCTCCCCCTCTTCTCTCTTCTTCTTGCAACTGGGAAGGCTGTATTCTAAGGTGGGAAGCCTCACATATCAGTTCCGGTGATCGCCGCCGCCGCCATCGTGCCGCCATCGCACCGCCACCATCGTCGCCGATATTCTGTCCATCCAGGATAGAGCCTCCTTCCACAAATTTTATCTCTCAGCTCCGAGATCTTCTTGAGCTCAAGTTTTCAGGGCGTGTTCAAGATTTTCCCTCCATGTTCTAAAAAAATTTGTTTGGCCTCTAGCTTCTTATTTCCATTTTTACATTTTCGTCCATCTTTTCCTTCCAATTCTGCCAGGTTTCTGTCTATAGTGATAGCAACCCTGAGTTTCCCATCTTCGACCCACACTTTCATTTTTGCTGGAACCCCCAAAATTACTGGAGGTTCTACCTACCATCCCCTCCACCCATGAAGTTTTGTGGAATTTCTAAATGACACCTCATATTTTCTAAAAATCTTTTTCAGATCCCATTCAATCTTGTATGCCCCAGTCCAGATCCGACCACCCGCCAGTCTAAAATACTTTTTCCCACCCAAATCTCGACAAAACCTTTCACAAAAATTATTGCAATCTTCCTTTCTCTCCCCTCTACAATCTTTATGAAGAGCTCGAGGTCTGAATCTGAGGTCTACCCTGCGGTCAAAGGCATTTCTCAAGAAACTACCATGTTGCCCTAAGATTTCGGGCACTGTCCAACAGTAACTTCAAAAATAGATTAAGGCCAGATCCGTGCAGATTCAGTTTGTTTCTCTGGCCCTAGGTTGAAGTACTTCAAAAGAGATTTCCAACAATATCTTCTGTGCCTCGATCCGACATCAGGATTGATTGCAGCAGCCGATCTTGTCGGATCGCGCGCCTGAAAATAGAAGCAACCAGTCCATGGGCAGCAACTCCAAAGCTTGGAGATCGGAGCCGATTGGCCTCCGACCGGCGTCCCCGCCAGACCATCGTCCAGGGAGTCGTGCCACCAGGGGTCTCCATCACAGCAGAACCCACCCTAGCAGATCCGGAGGATAGAGCTATCCGTGGGTCCCACGGACCCGTTGATCGCGCCGTCCGGACAGCACCAAAACGCGGGTTCGGCACCGCCGGAGCGACATCAAGATGCTGCCGTCAACCCAATTGTGGTGACTCCCGGGCCCCACATGTGACCCGTTACCTCCCTACGTGGAGTGGGTCAAAATTATTGTACTGCTGTAAAAGTGTTTAACCGGGAGTCCGTGATTGGCCGGGGTTGTCTTCCCTACGCCGGGAGCGTGGAGGTAACGATCGTAACTTCTTGGCATTCATTTTCTAGTTTAGTATCTGATCTTAGGCCGCTGCCGAGTGCGATAGGAACTAGCCCGTGAGTCCATGTCACCGCTGTGAGTGTGAGAGTGACTCGTCCCGTGGCTCGATCCGAGCACGGAAGTTGAGTCGGACTACCCTTAACTCTGTCGGTTCTTCAACCGCGCATGGTCCGCGTTTCCCTCGCTTGGGACGACGAGTGAGCTTGCATTTCTGTTAGCGACGTATAGCCCATAGGAACTCCTAGTGTCGGGCCGAAGTCTCTCCAATTTGTGTGTTGCTAGTCGCATCCGCATTTAGAGTCTCTGGTCCGCATCTCTTAGAGTTGGTCCCCGTGTCCGTCCCGCATCAGTTTGGTATCAGAGCGAGTCGAGTCTAGGATAGTCATTGCGTAAGTCTTGCATAGTCTAAGTCGAGTCTAGGATCATCATTATTTTCAAAACAAAAAAAAAGTATTTTAAAATTGCATTTCATCCCGATAATTCGGTATATTAAAAGGTGTTGTCCGAACGTTTGGCTACGCCTATCGGGAAGCCGCACACTTGCGGGAGTGATCTTCGGATCGATTAACTCCACCACGTACCGGATATTGGTTTAGGTCTAGGTGCATTAGTCGGTGTTTGCATCAGTTTGTGTCTCCTAGTTCGTGTGTCTTTGCATGCCCACCCGTCGAGGTACCCAATACTCGCCACCATCACCTATGGCGGATTCCCGAGCCCGTAGTTCCGATGAGCCCTCGACAGCTGAGATGTTCCGAGCCCTCATGGATCATCTTGATACGCATATGGATGGCCTTAATACACGTCTAGATGGCGTAGGAATGCGTCTAGAAGGGAGAATGAAAGCCCTCGAGGATCGGGCCGAATCTTCGGACCAGTCCATCCAGGGTCTTGTAGGGAGGATTGCCGTCCTCGAGAGGGCCCCAGCGGCGGCGCAACCTGCGCCGACCAATGGTCAACAAGAGCTGGCCCAGTAACCTACTGCGCCAAGAGCTCAGGCGGTAGATGTTAGGAGGCAACAGGTGCAGGAGGTGGCTGACTATGCATCTGATAATGAGCAAGGTGGAAATGGTCATCGTAATCAATGATGAAACCGTGATGATGATGATGACGATCGCATTCTTAGGGGCGTGCGTGCGGACCCTCCCACTTTTAGCGGGTCCTTGGACCCTAGGGTGTATCTAGATTGGGAGGCCGGCATGGACCGGTACTTCGAGTGGTTTGAGATGACGGACCACTGAAGAGTCCGATACGCGAAGATGAAGCTGCAAGGGCAGGCCCAAACTTTTTGGACCAATGTGGAGAGCCTGCTCAATCAGCAATGTCAACCCCAAATCGGTACTTGGGATGACATGAAAATAAAATTGAGGGAGAAATATCTTCCTGCCTCATATCGCCAACGTCTCATAGATAAATGGCAAAGCATCTCCCAAGGGAACCGATCCGTGACCGAGTACACCGCCGTGTTTGATGAGTATTACTTGGGGTGCGGAGTTACGGAGGAGAGCACCATGACCATATCATGCTTTCGAAGAGGTCTGCGGCCCAACTATCAATATGAACTCTTTCGCCGCAACGCGACCACTTTGGAGCAGGCGTATTAGGTTGCTCTCGAATTGTAGCAATTCAAGGATGAGTTCGAGTCTCCCCATCGGTTGGGCTCTTTTCCCCTTCGTAGTGTCGAGCCTTGCGGCTCTTCTGGCACATATCCAAGGGCCCCCGTGGCTCAACCTCAGGAGCCCGCTCGCTCCAAGCCTTTTGCTCCTAGGCCTCGCCCTCCACCCCCGAGGGACCTTCCTTATCCCCAACATCTTACGGCACCCACCGCCCATCCACCAGCACCCGCACCTCCTGCTCGTCCTTTGTTGCCTACACCTCCTATCCATCGGGAGGATAAGGGGAAAGGACCTTTGATTGGGGTGCCTAGTGGATCACGGCAGCAGTGTTACCGCTGCAATGGCTTTGGCCATTTTGCCAACCAGTGTCCCACCCACCCATCTCTTATCATTGGGGACACACAGGCTGAGGATACCACCCCTGCAGACCTCGAGTTAGTCACCTATGAAGCAGATCAGGAGCTAGCAGACGAGTACTATGAGATTGAAGGTGACAGCCAGGATGCCCCGCATCCTGATGATACCCACATGGGGGTCGTCAGGTGTATTCTCATCCAGCCATAGGCCAGTGATGACTGGCGTCGGACCACTATTTTTCATACCTTCTGTAGGCTGGGCAAGCATGTGTGTAAAGTGGTCATCGATAGCGGGAGTTGCATCAATGCCATCTCCACGGGTGCTGTCTCCCATCTTGGTATAGCACCCATGGATCACCCTTGCCCTTATCGTGTATCATGGGTGGATTCCACTTCCATCCCGATCAGGCTATAGTGCGTGGTCCCACTGCAGTTCTATGCCTACCGTGACGAGGTCTGGTGTGATGTCCTACCCATGGAGGTGGGCAATATTATGTTGGGTAGGCCGTGGTTATTTGATCGAGATGCCACACTCCATGGCCGGTCGAACACCTGTACCTTCGACCATGATGGCCAACAGATTACTCTCCAACCCCATCAGCCCAAGAACCCATTAGTTAGGGGTCCTACTGGCCCTAGTACTCCGGAGCCATCCGTCCCCGGGCCCAGTGCCCCGTCCCCAGCTCGGGCTATGACCGTTACATCTGGCCTAGGTGAGCCCTCGACTAGGAGATTGATGTTGATTAGCTCCCAGGAAATGGAGCGGGAGGCTAGTCGGGGCTGCCCCGTGTTTGCTATTGCGGTCCGAGAGGTAGAGCGAGACTCCGAGGGTGAGCTCCCACCCGAGGTTGTCCCCATTCTGCAGGAGTTTGCTGATATCTTTCCCGATGAGCTTCCCGAGGGACTCCCACCTATGCGGGATATTCAGCATGCCATCGACCTTATTCCGGGATCTTCCTTGCCCAACCTTCCTCATTATCGCATGAGTCCCACGGAACATGCCGAGCTAAAACGGCAGGTCGATGAGTTGATGCAGAGAGGATCTGTTCAAAACAGCATGAGCCCATGTGCTGTACCCGCATTACTCGTCCCGAAGAAGGATGGCACGTGGAGAATGTGCATTGATAGCCGTGCCATCAATAAAATCATCGTGAAGTACAGGTTCCCTATTCCCCGCCGGGATGACATGCTAGACATGATGGCTGGTGCCACCATCTTCTCAAAGATTGATCTTAAGAGTGGCTACCATCAGGTGAGGATTAGGCCAGGTGATGAGTGGAAGATCGCATTCAAGACCAAGGATGGTCTATATGAGTGGTTGGTCATGCCTTTTGGGTTGACCAATGCCCCTAGCACATTCATGCGACTCATGACTCAGGTCCTTCGACCGTTTATTGGAGTCTTTGTGGGTGTGTATTTTGATGATATCCTTATCTATAGTCGCACCACGGG
This sequence comes from Amorphophallus konjac, assembly GCA_022559845.1. Taxonomy (NCBI): domain Eukaryota; kingdom Viridiplantae; phylum Streptophyta; class Magnoliopsida; order Alismatales; family Araceae; genus Amorphophallus; species Amorphophallus konjac. Next base: position 67,900,608 of record CM040123.1, on the reverse strand, counting down.
GCACCACTTAGACCACCTTCGGAAGGTCTATCTTTTTCTTAGGCGAGATCAGTTGTATGCAAACCCACATAAGTGTGCCTTCATGACACCTCAGCTTACCTTCTTGGGTTTTATTGTGTCTAGTACTGGGGTCTCTGCTGATCGGAGAAGGTCCGGGCCATTATTGAGTGGCCGGAACCTCGTACGATCCATGATGTCTGCAGCTTCCATGGCCTTGCAACGTTCTATCATCGCTTCATCCGTGGATTTAGCTCCGTCACCGCCCCGATCACGGATTGTATCCGGAAGGGCACCTTTGTATGGACGAAGGCCGCAACTGCCGCCTTCAAAGATATCAAGGAGCGCATGACCCAGACACCTATCCTTCGATTGCCTGATTTCTCAAAGGTGTTTGAGGTTTCTTGTGATGCGTCGGGTGTTGGGATAGGAGGAGTGTTGAGTCAGGAGTCCCACCCGGTCGCATATTTCAGCGAGAAGCTGAATGACGCGAAACTGCGATAATCCACTTATGATAAGGAATTCTACGCAATTGTTCAGGCTGTTAGGCATTGGAGGCACTATCTTTTACATCAGGAGTTTGTCTTATACTCCGATCATGAGGCTTTGAGGTACCTCCATTCCCAAAAGAAGCTTAATTTGCGTCACAGTCATTGGGTTGAGTATCTCCAGTAGTTCACCTTTGTGCTTAAACATAAGGCTGGAGTGGAGAACAAGGTGGTTGATGCCTTGAGTCGGTGAGCATGTTTGCTGACCACCATGAGTGCCGAGGTCATAGGGCTACAAAAGATGAGAGAGGCGTATGTTGACTGCCCTGACTTTGGTCAGATTTATGCCACTCTCCAGGCCGGACCCTCGAGAGACCATGATGACTATGTGCTTCAGGAGGGATACCTCTTTCGAGGAGGTAGGCTTTGTGTTCCCCGAACTTCGGTTTGAGACTTCTTAGTCTAGGAGCTACATGCGGGAGGTCTAGCCGGCCACTTTGGTCGAAACAAGACTACCGAGGCTGTTGAGCATAGATTTTATTGGCCGAGCTTGAAGCGCGATGTTGCTCATATTGTGGCTCAGTGCCGTACATGTGCTACGGCCAAAATGAAGAAGCAAAGCTCGGGCCTTTATACACCTCTTCCCGTGCCTGATGCACCATGGCAGGATGTTAGCATGGATTTTATCTTGGGATTGCCATGTACCTCTAGGAAGCATGATTCGGTCTATGTGGTTGTTGACCGATTCTCGAAGATGGCCCTTTTTATTCCCTGCTCGAAGACTTCGGATGCATCGAGGGTAGCCCGCCTTTTTCTTACTCATGTGGTGTGCAAGTTCGGGTTGCCTCATACCATAGTGTCTGACCGTGATGTTAGATTCACCAGTTATTTTTGGAAGACACTGTGGCATATGTTGGGTACTCATCTCAAGTTTTCCACTGCATATCATCCCCAGACAGACGGTCAGACCGAGGTGGTCAATATGAGTCCGGGAGACGTTTTAAGGTGTCTTGTTAGGGACCGCATAGGGGATTGGGATCTCATATTACCACTGGCAGACTTTGCATATAATGATTCGGTGAATAGGTCTACTGGTATGAGTCCATTCGAGATTGTCACAGGTCGTAGGCCTAGGAAGCCAGTGGATCTTGTCCCCATGCCTTTTCATGCTCGAGTGTCGGAGTCTGCCGAGTCGTTTGCTAGGCATGTTAGTAGTCTGCATGACGACATCCGTCGTCACATTGAGGCCAGCAATGCACGGTATAAGGAGCTAGCCGATGCCCATCGACACCACCGAGAGTTCCAAGAGGGCGAATATGTCATGATCAGGGTAAGACCTGAACGGTTTCCCTCTGGAACCGTTTAGAAATTGCAAGCTCGCGGAGCCAGTCCATTTAGAGTGTTGAAACGCGTTGGCTCCAATGCGTATGTTGTGGACCTGCCCGAGGAATATGGTATAAGCTCTACTTTCAATGTATCGGATCTAGTTGCATATAGGGACCCAGCGGTGATCCCTAGTGAGCCTTTCGAGCCATCCCCTCCCATTGAGAGTGATCCCACACCATAGTGTCCACCTCCCGCCCCTTTTCCACGGCAGCGAGAGCATATAGATCATCTACTAGATGTGCAGGTGACAGTTACCAGGAGTGGATCCTACCTGCGCTACCTAGTGCGATGGAGAGGACGGCCCGCCACTGAGGATACATGGATCACCCATGGAGAGTTGCAGCGGATTGATCCGGACCTAATGGAGCGGTACCACAGTGATGCAGACCCTTACTCGACAGGGTCAAGTTTCTCCCACCCGGGGAGAATTGGTGCGGACACCCGAGCGATTGAGAAGCACGATACGCCGAGCCACCGGTACCGTACGCGGAGCACCACTCGAGCCACTTCGGCGTCCATCTGGCTCGGAGATAGTCTGGAGACTCCCTCTTGAGTCTCGACATTTATCATATTTATTTTGACTTCATTTGTGTGTCATGTGTGTTTATGTAGTTTTATTCGGTTTGTAATTTGGATTGTACTAAGGGTTTTTGTGCAAAATGGGACCCCTAGGTCCCACGGGCCCCCCATCCCTTCTCCCATTGATCCACCTCATCCCTAGGTCCCATGTGGGGTCAGTCAACATTTCAATTGTGGGCTTCTAGAAGGGTGGGCCAAGTGGGGGACAAAGGACTTAAAAAGTCCAAGTTGGAAACCAAAATAGTCCAAGGGGCGCCCCTCCCTTTAGAATAAAATAGGAAAATATTTGTAATTTCTTTATTTTGGTCCAAAGCACATGGGGGAATTAATTTCTTGACTCCCAAGTTTACCCCTCCCAAATCTAGATCTAGGGTTATTTTGAGTCTTTTGGCATTTCATATAAATCTCTTGTATTTCTCATTTTTGAAAAAATTAATGCAAACAAATTATGAATTTTCTTGGAGCAAGGCTGGTGCGCCCCCCTCTCCCCCTCTTCTCTCTTCTTCTTGCAGCTGGGAAGGCTGTATTCTAAGCTGGGAAGCCTCACATATCAGTTCCGGTGATCGCCGCCGCCGCCATCGCGCCGCCACCATCGTCGCCGGTATTCTGTCCATCCAGGATAGAGCCTCCTTCCACGAATTTTATCCGTTAGATATGAGATTTTCTTGAGCTCAGGTTTCAGGGCGTGTTCCAGAGTTTCCCTCCATGTTCTAAAAAAATTGGTTTGGCCTCTAGCTTCTGATATCCATTTTTACATTTTCGTCCATCTTTTTTTTCCAATTCTGCCAGGTTTCTATCTACAGTGACAACAACCCTGAGTTTCCCATCTTCGACCCACCCTTTAATTTTTGATGGAACCCCCAAAATTACTGTAGGTTCTACCTACCATTCCCTCCACCCATGAATTTTCGTGGAATTTCTAAAGGCCATCTCATATTTTCTAAAAATCCTTTTCAGATCCAATTCAATCCTATCTGCCCCAGTCCAGATCCAACCACCCGCCAGTCTAAAATACTTTTCGCCACCCAAATCTCACCAAAACCATTCACAAAAATTATTACCGTCTTTCTCTCGCTCCCCTCTACAATCTTTATGAAGAGCTCGAGGTCTGAATCTGAGGTTTACCCCACGGTCAAAGGCAGTTATCAGGAAACTTCCCTACTGTCCTGAGATTTCGGGCACTGTCCAACGGTAACTTCAAAAATAGATTAAGACCAGATCCGTGCACATCCAGTTTGTTTCTCTGGCCCTAGGTTGGATTACTTCGAAAGAGCTTTCCAACGATACCTTCTTTGCCTCGATCCGACATCAGGATTGATCGCAGCAGCCGATCTCGCCGGATCGTGCGCCTGAAAATAGAAGCAACCAGTCCGTGGGCAGCAACTCCAAAGCTTGGAGATCGGAGCCGATCGGCCTCCGACCGGCGTCCCCGCCCGACCGTCGTCCAGGGAGGCGCACGACCAGGGGTCTCCATCACAGCAGAACCCACCCCAGCAGACCCGGAGGATAGAGTTATCCATGGGTCCCACGGACCCGTAGATCACGCCGTCCGGACAGCACCAAAACGCGGGTCTGGCATCGCAGGAGCGACATCAAGATGCTGCCCGTCAACCCAATTATCGCGACTCCCGGGCCCCACATGTGACCTGTTACCTCCCTGCGTGGAGTGGGTCAAAATTATTGTACTGCTGTAAAAGTGTTTAACTGGGAGTCCGTGATTCGCCGGGGTTGTCTTACCCACGCCGAGAGCGTGGAGGTAACGATCGTAACTTCTTGGCATTCATTTGCTAGTTTAGTATATGATCTTAGGCCGCTGTCGAGTGCGATAGGAACTAGCCCGTGAGTCCATGTCACCGCTGTGAGTGTGAGAGTGACCCGTCCCGTGGCTCGATCCGAGCACGGAAGTTGAGTCGGACTACCCTTAACTCTGCCGGTTCTACAACCGTGCACGATCCGCGTTTCCCTCGCTTGGGACGACGAGTGAGCTTGCATTTCTGTTAGCGATGTATAGCCCATAGGAACTCCTAGTGTCGGGCCGAAGTCTCTCCAATTTGTGTGTTGCTGGTCGCATCCACATTTAGAGTCCCTGGTCCGCATCTCTTAGAGTCAGTCCCCGTGTCCGTCCTGCATCAAGTAGGCCTTGGCATTAGGCCTTGTGCTTGTTGACAAATCGGCGACTCCTGACTTCGTGAGATCAGAGTTTGTCTTTCTGTTGCTGTTTGGGGTAGTGTAGGGAGCCGAGCTTCGCTCGGTAGCCGTGTTTCTGTTTCTTACAGCTTTTCCCTTTTCTTTTAGCTGTTCTGCTCCTTCTGTTGTGGCTTTCTTTTACAGCGTTATAGTAGTAGTTTCTGCTTTTTCATGCTTTACCACTACTGCTGTTTTAGCTATTGTTCCGTGTTACTGGGTATGGTGCGGACACCTGAGCAGTTACGCCGAGCCGTAGGTGCCGCACGCGGAGCACGACTCGAGCCACTTCAGCGTCCATCTGGCTCGGAGACAACCTGGAGACTCCCCCTTGAGTCTTGACATTTATCATATTTGTTTAGACTTTATTTGTGTGTAATGTGTGTTTGTTTCATTTTATTCGGTTTGTAATTTTGATTGTAAGAGGGGTTTATTTGCAAAATGGGACCCCCGGATCTCACGGGCCCCCCAGACCCCTCCCATTGATCCACCTCAGCCTAGGGCCCCATGTGGGGTCAGTCAACATTTCAAGTGGAGGCATCTAGAAGGTTGAATGGTAAAAGGCACATGGGAGACAATTGGACTTCAAAGTCTAAGGTAGGCTACCTACCAATTCTACCATGTCCCCTTGGCCAATAGGCCCCCCCCTTGCATTTTTTATTTATTTTTTGTGTGTTGGTCACATCTAATTCTAGCCATCCATTCCCCATCCCTAGATCCAATGGTGGATATGGGATTTGATATGTAACATATAAAACTTGTATTTTTTCCATTTGGAAGCATTAATGCATTTGAAATCTGCTTGGAGCAGCCTTGGGCGCACCCCTCCTCTCTCCTCCCTCTCCCCCTTGTAGCTGTGACGGTTGCCATTCTGAGGTGTGACGCCTCCCTCATCGTTCCGGTGATCGCCGCCGCCGCCATCGTGCCGCCCTCGCACCGCCACGGTTCTCATTGGTATTCTGTCCACGCAGTGAAGGAGCAGTTTGTCCGAATTTTGCAGCTCTCCCTCGTGATCTTATGGGCACCAAATTTGGAGGGGATGTTCTAGGGATGTCAACCACATCACAAAAAATTCGGTTGGCCTTCTAGTTCACTTTTTCTAATTTTCCATTTTCATCCAACTTTCAATTTCAGTTCTGCCAGTTTCAGATCTGATTTCCATCTTTCCTGAGTTCCTCATCTTCGATCCCTTTTGTGATTTTTCCCAGAGTTCCAAATTTCACTAAGTGTTCTACCCATCAACCCCTACACCCACGATTTTTCTTGATTTTTTATCAGCCCTCCACCTATTTTATAAAAATCATTCTCAGAGCCATCTATAGTGTTGTCTATCAGTTTCCAGATCCGACCACCCGCCAGTGTCAAAATCATAACAAATCCTAACCTCCTCCAATCCTTCCAAAATAATTATTTCTGTTTTCCTTGTTCAAATCCCTAAAACTTTGTTGAAGAGCTCAGGATCTGAATCGGACGTCTACCTTGCGGTCAACGGCAGTTCTCAGACAACTCACCTGCAGATCTGAGAGTTTGAGTACTGTACAACATAAGCTTCAAAATTCAACAACATCCAGATCTGCACAGATCCAGGTCCTCTTTCAAGGCCTATATTGACAAATTTCAAGAGACCTTTCCAAAGATAGCTCCTGTGCCCTGATCTGACATCGGGACTGGTCGCGGCGGCCGATCTCGCCGGAGCGCGCGCCGGAAAATAGAAACCAAAATCCGTGGGCAGCCACTTCACAACTTGGAGATCGGAGCCGTTCGGCCTCCGACTGGAGTTTCCGGCCGACCGCCGTCCAGGGAGGCCCCATCACAGCGGGCCCCACCCCAGCAGGTCGGGAGGACAGCGCCATCAGTGGGCCCCACGGACCGGTAGAACGCACCGTCCGGACAGCACGAAAACGCGGAGTTCGGCACCGCCGGGCGACATCAAGATGCTGCCTGTCAGCCCGATTCGCGCGATTTCCAGGCCCCACATGTGACCTATTACCTCCCTACGTGGAGTGGGTCAAATATTTGTATCGCTATAAAATTGTTTAACCGGGAGTCCGTAAATCAGCCGGGGTTGTCTTCGCCACGCCGGGTGTGTGGAGGTAACGGTCTAAACTTCTCGGCGTTACTTTGCTTAGCTAGTATATGGTCTTATGCCGCTGCGAGAGTGTAGGTTCCTAGCCCGTGTGTTCATGTCACCGCTGTGAGTGTGAGAGTGACCCGTCCCGCGACTCGATCCGAGTCCGGAAGTTGAGTCAGACTACCTTGAACTCTGCCGGTTCCTTAACCGCGCACGATCCACGCTTTCCCTCGCCTGGGATGACGAGTGAGTTTGCACTTCTGTTAGCGACGTGTAGCCCATAGGAGCTCTTAGTGTCGAGCTGAGGTTGCTCTAGTAGTCGTGTCTTTGCTGGTCGAGTCGTGTCCGTCTCATATAGCGTCGTCTCCTCAGTCCGTCCCGCATCAATTTGGTATCAAAGCCGTCGAGTCAAGGGTAGTCGTTGCATAAGTCTTGCATAGTCTAAGTCAAGTCTAGGATCATCTTTATTTTAAAAAAAAAGGGTGTTTTAAAATTGCATTTCATCCCGATAATCTGGTATCTTAAAAGGTGTTGCCCGAACATTAGACTATGCCTACCGGGAAGGCCGCACACTTGCGGGAGTGATCTTCGGATCGATTAACTCCGCCACGTACCGTATATTAATTTAGGTCTAGGTGCATTAGTCGGTGTTTGCATCCGTTTGTGTCTCCTAGTTCGTGTGTAGTCCAATAAGAGTCAGTCGGTCTTGTCCAAGTGTCGGCATGTCTAATATGTAGTTCCCCAATTTCCCATGGATTCCCAATCACCTGGGCAATATGGCCATTGGTCTACCCATGGGCTTGGCAACCACCCTCTCCACTTCCGTAGGCCCGAAGCCTCAGATTTTTATGGCTCTAACGATCCGAGCGACTACCTCAAGTGGGAGGCCGCCATGGACAAATATTTTGAATGTTACACCATGTCCGATGCCATGCAAGTTAGTTTTGCCCGAGAGAGGCTTGTCCACAAAGCCGCCTGGAAATGGGAGACCATTGAGCGCATGAGGGAGGTTAGGAGGCAAAGGCCCATCGAGTCGTGGCATGAGATGAAGGGCGAACTTAGGAAGGTCTACCTACCCAGTCCAATCACCTCCAACCGACCCCACCCAATCACCTCCAACCAAGCGGGTCATAGTCGGAGGCAAGGAGACCCACCCATAGTGGAGCCTAGACCCAAGGTTAGGCCAGTTGATTACGGGAAAGTCTAGCACATTACTCCTACTCCAAACCCCACCATTACCGAACTCTTCCAAATCATTTTGGATAGAGTGGATAGGAAGTGTGCTTATATCGAGTCCCTGCTTCCCCCTTGCCTACCTCCTAGCCGGGTTGGAACCAAGCACTAGTCTAAGGAGGTAGCAGCCGGTAATCCCAATCCGGTGCCATCTAAGGTGCCATCCCAAGGTCCTCTCCCCATCATAGTGGATCATCTTACCCCACCCACGAGAGCCCCATTGCCGGCACTCCCTATCCGTCAGGAGGATAAGGGTAAGGACACACTTATCAAGGAGCGTAGTGGATCACGACAGCAGTGTTATCGTTGCCAGGGGTTTGGCCACTTTGTCGGACAGTGTCCCACCAGGACATCTCTAGCCCTAGGGGACAAAAGGGTTGGAGAAGCCTCACTCTCCGATCTTTATTCGGAGCCACCTCAGCCACAGCTACCCGTGTTTCTAACGGGAAAGCTACTTATAGCCGAGCCACTCCTTAGCTGGCTTAAGAATGGCCTGGCCCCATCTCCCCTCCCATCTATGGACCCTATCCTACCTCTGGTGCCAATCAATTCATTTCACACCACTTTCCGATCTAGTCACTATGTGGATACATTGGATGACCTTCTTCAAGGGTTAGACCGGCAATTGACATTTACGCACTTGTTGGCTCCAGGCTTCGACCGACCCACAGGTCGTAGTTTCACTCATCCCGCTTTAGGGTCCATCACCTCCGTGTACACCGTGGGTCATGTTACCACGGAGGTTCTTCTACTCCTCCCTATGCCGGCCGAGCCCGACTTCATTCCCATTTACCCAAGGGAGGAATCTTACTTTCTACCTATGACTGCCGTCCCACCTCTCACAATGAATGAAGGTGATCATTTACACCTCCAAGATTTTCAAATGTGGGACAGTGAATTGTGGAAGCCTAGTCCGAGGGGTCATACCTTCTTTGATCCCTTCGACCCATTCTCTTGTGGACCCCGTGACCCACCATATTTACTCCACCTTTTTGAGAGAGTCCACCATCATACCCCCACCATATCATCTCCCTTCATGGATGAAGGAGATCAACAACACCTTCTAGACTTCCACACATGGGATCTTGAGATGAGGGAATCCATATCTAGGGGTCACACATTCTTTGATCCCTTCGATCCCTTTCTTAGTGGGCCCCTTGGTCCACAATCTCCATTCCACTTCTTTAGGGGAGGTCACCATTATACCCCTCCCCCATGGGCCGGGCCATCGACACCCACCGAGTCCGTTCACGGGCGAGAGACACCCGACCCTCCTGTCCCACCCAAACCTCCCAAATCCAAAGGACCGTCTTATGGTTGTACCGACATTCGATCACACTTAGGGTATGCATGGCACACATTCGGATGTCCTGGACCACGTTGCATATGATTGGGTCGGACTAACTGTAGGGTTGTTTAGGGTCGTGTGTGCATCCGTGTGTTTTTTTTTTCTTTTGCTAAGCATGTTAGGAGTTTGCATGACGACATCCGTCGTCACATTGAGGCCAGCAATGCACGTTACAAGGAGTTAGCTGATGCCCACCGACATCACCGAGAGTTCCAAGAGTGCGAATATGTCATGATCAGGGTAAGACTTGAACGGTTTCCCTCTGGAACCGTTAAGAAGTTACAAGCTCGCGGAGCCGGTCCATTTAGAGTGTTGAAACGCGTTGGATCCAATGCGTATGTTGTGGACCTGCCCGAGGAATACGGTATAAGCTCTACTTTTAATGTTTCGGATCTAGTTGCATATAGGGACACAGCGGTGATCCCTAGTGAGCCTTTCGAGCCATCTCCTCCCCTTGAGAGTGTGATGGGGCATCAAAGGTGATTTCCATACACGGGTGAAGTGTATTTGTGTGTTATGGCTTGTATGAGATTGTAATTGTGTAATTTCTTTCATTTGGGCTCCTTGTAAGGCTTATATCAAGCCAATGGGCCATTTGTAATGTAGAGTCCATGGCTAGGTTGCCATTAGTAGAGTCCATTAAGGAGCTTATGCCATATTGGGTCATTAGGTTTCTAATGGGTCATTAATGCACTTAAGGCCCAAATTGGGTTACACTCCCTCATGGGCCAACTAAGTTGGAAGGGTCCAAGTCTAGCATGGGCTTGTGGATGGTTCATGGCCCATGAATGGCCCTTGGCCCATGAAGGGGGGCGCCCCCTCTTTTGGCTCCATTAGGCTAGGTTGTTTAGTTTTTTTTTCTTTCCTTCCTTTCTTTGACCACATGTTGTAAAAATTAGGAATTGGCTTCCTTTAAATATGTTATTTTTGTGGTTGGTCACATCCAATCCCAGCCATCCTTTCCACCATACCTAGATCTAAGGGTGGATATTGGCTTTGGCATGTAACCTATAAAGAGTTGTAATTTCTCATTTTAGTAGAATTAATGCATGGAAAATCAGAAAATTTGTGAGTCTCTTGGAGCTTGGTGCGCCCCCTTCCTCTCTCCCCCTGGTTTCCTCTCCTCAAACCCCCAGATCTAGAGTGATTTTATCTTCCTTCATCCCCTCTCAACCTCCGGTGATCGTCGGTGCTGCCGCCGCCGCCGTTCGTGCCGCCTTCGAGCCGCCGTGGAATCGTCATCAAGTTTCTGTCCTGCTGGATAGAGGTGTAGTTCGAGAATTCCTGAAGCCAGCCACGAGTTCTGATCGATTTGAAATTTTGAGGGTTGGTTCCCATCTTATAGTCCCTTCTCCACAAAAACATTGAGATTTAAAATCCACCGTTTCCTATCCTTACCACTTCGTTCAACTCTCAATCTCAGATCTGTTCTGTCACTATCTACAGTGACAGTAGCCCTGAGTTCTCCACCTTCGGCCACCCTTTTGAATTTATTTAGACCACCAAATTTAACTGGGCGTTCTGTCCATCGTCCCCTACTACCACAATTTTTCTTAAATTTGTATCATCCTTCTACCTATTTTTAATAATTCATGTTCTACCAAAGCTACAGTACTTTCAGCCAGATCCCAGATCCGACCTTTGTCCACTAAACAAATCACAGTAAATCATAGACACATCCAAACGGGTCCAAACCAACTGTTCCATCTTCCCAGCTCCATTTCCCACAACTTTGCTGAAGAACAGAACCCCAGATTCGAACATCTACCTCACGGTCAAAGGCAATCCACTGTCAAGTTCTCTACAGGTCTGAGTCTTCAGTTACTGTACAATAGGAGATTGAAAATTCCATAAGTCAAGATCCAGGCAGATCCAGGCCAGATCTTTGGCCTTAGGTTGAAGAACTTCAAGCTAGCTTTCCAACGGCGCCAGTCTCGTGTCGATCCGACATCGGGGCTGATCGCAGCGTCCATTCTCGTCGGAGCGCGCGCTGCAAAACAGCAACCACCAGTCCGTGGACAGCAAACCCGACGGGTGCCGATCGGAACCGCCCGACCCCCGGGCGACGTTTCGGTGTGCCGCCAGCCCAGGGAACACTTCCCTAAGTGTCCACACTACAGCGGCGCCACCGGGTCCCACACGACCCCTCCGGAAAGCACGTGGGCCCCACGGTCGTGAACACGCGTGTAGCCGAATCAACACCCGAAGCTGTCCGTCAACCCGAATTCGGTCCTCCCGGGCCCATTTGTATAGCCCTTTACCTCCCTGCGTGGAGTGGGCATGTTCCCATTGCTGTAATTATTGTGTGTTAAGTCTCCCGGGAGTACGAGTTTTCGGCCGGGTCCGTCGTCCCCACGCCGAGCGCGTGGAGGTATCGCATTCGCTCCCTTACTTGGCATTTTACTTAATTTTCATATATGCTTGCTTATGCCACTGCTAGAGAGCATGATAGGGTAATTAGCTCACTTTCTATTTATATCACCGCTGCTGCGAGAGTGAGCGTTACCGTCCCGTGACCCGATCCGGGCACGAGTGAGAGCCGACCACCCTAGCTCACAGCCGGTTTCTCAACCGCGCACATCCAACGCTTCCCTCGTTAAGGGGCAGTCACGAGCTTGTCGTGTCCGTGGCTTCGTCCCGCATCAGAGTGATCCCACACCTGAGTGTCCACCTCCAGCCCCTTTGTCGCGGCAGCGTGATCATATAGATCATATACTGGATGAGCAGGTGACAGTTACTAGGAGTGGATCCTACCCACTCTACCAACTGTGATGAAGAGGACGGCCCGCTACCGAGGACACATGGATCACGCATGGCGAGTTGCAGCGGATTGATCCGGACCTTCTGGAGTGATACCGGAGCGATGCAGACCCTTACTCGACAGGGTCGAGTTTCTCCCACCTGGGGAGAATTGGTGCGGACACACGAGCAGTTACGCCGAGCCGCCGGTACCGCACGCGGAGCACGACTCGAGCCACTTCAGCGTCCATGTGGCTCGGAGACAACCTGGAGACTTCCCCTTGAGTCTCGACATTTATCATATTTGTTTAGACTTTATGTGTGTGTAATGTGTTGTTTCATTTTATTCGGTTTGTAATTTTGATTGTAAGGGGGGTTTATTTGCAAAATGGGACCCCCGGGTCCCACGGCCCCCCCCAGACCCCTCCCATTGATCCACCTCAGCCTAGGGCCCCATGTGGGGTCAGTCAACATTTCAAATGGAGGCATCTAGAAGGTTGAATGGTAAAAGACACATGGGAGACAATTGGACTTCAAAGTCCAAGGTAGGGTACCTACCAATTCTACCATGTCCCCTTGGTCAATAGGGCGCCCCCCCTTGCATTATTTATTTATTTTTTTTGTGTTGGTCACATCTAATCACAGCCATCCATTCCCCATCCCTAGATCCAATGGTGGATATTGGATTTGATATGTAACCTATAAAACTTGTATTTTTTCCATTTGGAAGAATTAATGCATTTGAAATCTGAAAATTTGCTTGGAGCAGCCTTGGGCGCACCCCTCCTCTCTCCTCCCTCTCCCCCTTGCAGCTGTGACGGTTGCCATTCTGAGGTGTGATGCCTCCCTTATCGTTCCGGTGATCGCCACCGCGGCCATCGTGTCGCCCTCGCACCGCCACGGTTCTCATTGGTATTCTATCTGCGCAGTGTAGGAGCAGTTTGTCCGAATTTCTCAGCTCTCCCTCATGATCTTCTGGGCACCAAATTTGGAGGGGATGTTCTAGGGATGTCAACCACATCATAGAAAATTCGGTTGGCCTTCTAGTTCACTTTTTCTAATTTTTCATTTTCATCCAACTTTCAATTTCAGTTCTGCCAGTTTCAGATCTGATTTCCATCTTTCCTGAGTTCCCCATCTTCGATCCCTTTTTTTATTTTTCCCAGAGCTCCCAATTTTACTGGGTATTCTACCCATCAAACTCTCCACCCACGATTTTTCTTGATATTTGATCAGCCCTTCACCTATTTTATAAAAATCATTTTCAGAGCCATCTACAGTGCTGTGTATCAGTTTCCAGAGCCGACCACCCGCCAGTGTCAAAATCATTACCAATCATAACCTCCTCTAATCCTTCCACCAAAATTATTTCCATTTTCCTTGTTCAAATCCCTACAACTTTAGTGAAGAGCTCAGGATCTGAATCGGACGTCTACCTCACGGTCAACGGCAGTTCTCAGACAACTCACCTACAGATCTGAGAGTTCGGGTACTGTACAACAGAAGCTTCAAAATTCAACAACATCCAGATCTGCGCAGATCCAAGTCCTCTTTCTAGGCTTATATTAAAGGATTTCAAGAGAGCTTTCCAACGATAGCTCTTGTGCCCTGATCCGACATCGGGACTGGTCGCAGCAGCCGATCTCGCCAGAGCGCGCGTCGGAAAACAGAAACCAAAATCCGTGGGCAGCCACTTCACAACTTGGAGATCGGAGCCGTTCGGCCTCCGACCGGAGTTTCCGGCCGACCGCCGTCCAGGGAGGCACGCCACCAGGGGTCCCCATCACAGCGGGCCCCACCCTAGCAGGCCGGGAGGACAACGCCATCCGTGGGCCCCACGGACCGGTAGAACGCGCCGTCTGGACAGCACGAAAACGTGGAGTTCGGCACCGCCGGGCGACATCAAGATGCTGCCTGTCAGCCCGATTCACGTGATTCTCGGGCCCCACATGTGACCTATTACCTCCCTGCGTGGAGTGGGTCAAATATTTGTACTGCAGTAAAATTGTTTAACCGGGAGTCCGTAAATCGGCCGGGGTTGTCTTCGCCACGCCGGGTGCGTGGAGGTAACTGTCTAAACTTCTCGGCGTTACTTTGCTTAGCTAGTATATGGTCTTATGCCGCTGCGAGAGTGTAGGTTCCTAGCTCGTGTGTTCATGTCGCCGCTGTGAGTGTGAGAGTGACCCGTCCCGTGACTCGATCCGAGTCCGGAAGTTGAGTCAGACTACCTTGAACTCTGTCGGTTCCTTAACCGCGCACGATCCACGCTTTCCCTCGCCTGGGACGACGAGTGAGTTTGCACTTCTGTTAGCGACGTGTAGCCCGTAGGAGCTCTTAGTGTCGAGCCGAGGTTGCTCTAGTAGTCGTGTCTTTGCTGGTCGAGTCGTGTCCGTCTCATATAGCGTCGTCTCCTCAGTCCGTCCCGCATCAGCGTGTTTTTCAGTAGGGATCCGCGTGACCCCTACTGAGCCAGTGACACGAGGCTCACCCCTGCTTTTCAGGTGTGGCTCTCTTCTTCCTTTGTGGTTCCTGGTGTGGCGTGTCCGTAGTTGCCAGCGGTACCTACGTCGGGCTTCCCCCGACCTCAGTGTATGTCTTCTTTCCTGTTAGACTGTACTTGTCTTTCCTTTGGACTGGACTCTGGTATAATTGTTAATTTAAACTGCTAATTAAAAAGTAATTTTATTTCTGCTACTTTAGCAAACCTGATTACTGAAATATTATTGCTTACTATTATATCTGTGACTTCAATGTACTACACGATAATCCTTTTATCCCTTTGGAGCTTTACAGCTCTTGGGAGGCTTCACGGGTTCCAAGTGGTATCAGGTCTACTCGGTAATCCTATCGGGTATATCTGGTATCCGGAGTCCGAGTCGTCACACGGATGGTCATATTCCTTAATGCCTGTTCCATCCGATCTATGATCTCGATGGGCTGCTCCACATAGGATAGATCTACTCGAACTTCCAGGGGCTCATATTCTATCACATGCGAGGCATCTCAGATATTTCCCTGAGCATGGAGACGTGGAACATCGGATGCACATGTGCTAGAGCGGGCGGGAGTGCAAGTTGATAAGCCACCTCGCCGATCCTGTAGAATCTCAAAAGGCCCGATGTATATAGGACTGAGCTTGCCATTCTTTCCAAATCGCACGACTCCCTTGGTAGGAGACACCTTTAAGAACACATGGCCCCCTTCTATAATTTTTCTTTAAACATATGAACTGAAATGACTAAGCTCTACAAAGCCCGTAACTCCATGTTAAAGCCTACCCACTCAATAATCTAAAAAATGGTGGATGATTTCATACCGCCTGCAACTCAGAACTTCAAAACTAACTTGGTGAGGCACAGGGCAAACCCATTGATGCTGAATGGACATTATCGTTCATGCCAGGACTATCACTAACCCCTAGTAGAAGCCCCCTTCTAACTTTGTTAAGCATTTTGTAGCTAGTTGAGGAGCAAGGTCATCAGGTTAAAGTACGCAAATGGGTATCATTGTCTAAAATTCATGGCATCAACATAATGAGATATCTTGATAGGCATTAAATATGTCAGAGACAAGAAAAGTAGGACCCTAGGTATCAATTTCTTGCTCTGTACCTTGAAAAAGAAAAGGGGGAGTACTTAATAGTGGATGGAATGTTATCCTTTATCAATTCAGAAGGCCTAACAATCCTGAAGGTTGGATAACCATGAGTAGAGGACAGCCTCTCCCATTTACATTCAAGAATCTACATTGCTAACAATAGCGTTTGACATTTTCTAATTCCCATTAGATTTCTCCTGCGGTGGTACTAGCTTCTGATGGGCTTTCTTAGGGAAGTCCCTCGCAAAATGTCTGGCCTCGCCACATCCATAGCACTTGCCCTCTACCTTCCAACACTCCTACCCCGGATGGGTTCATTTACAATGGACACAGAACGGAACCCCCGGCCTATTCCTTGGTACCGACTTCTGACGTACCACCTTTTCCTAGTCCTGCCTCCCTTCTGTTTGCCTAGGCCTTTTGCCCATTGTCTTCTGCTCCTGGTGACCTATACACGAATATTCATTAGAACCAAACTTAATATATCCTTTAAATCCTTATGGTTTCTATTATTACGTATGAGGGTTTGTTTAAAATGGGTTATAAATGTACCCCACCCTTTTTCACTCTAGCCTACCTCTTCCTCTACTATTTGCACAATTGGAATGGTTTTAACCATGGTTTATCTCTCGTGCTCTGATACCACTCTGTAACGCCCCAGGATCTGATTCCCAATTTATGGATATATATTTTTTTCATCAGACCTCGAGTCATCACTTCGTACGTATCGCGGAAGCACAATACATAAACATGCATACATTCGCATGATCGAGAGAGAAACCACAATTACAAAAATGTAAATATCATCTCAACCATTCATAATTTCCAAAAAAGAGTACATGACCATTGTTCCAAAGTAGACCTGAGCCCATACATGCTCACTGCCCCATAGCTATACATATAAGAGAGACCTTCATCCATAGCATACCCAGCCGAACTATGCACTGGCACTACTCCTCAGCTACAGCTTCCTCCTCAACCTCCTTCTCTATGTCTCCTGAAAACGTGTGTCACAAAAGGGATGAGTGTGACACTCAGTAGGCAACCTAAATAAACCGGGGTTAAGTTGCATTTATATAACCGAATTATTTACATAAATTAGATGTTAATAATAGCATAATCCACTCATTATAGTCTGCTGAAAATAACTCATAAGAGGAAAATACACATTCTTAAGCTGACATATAAGGTACTCATGCATGCGCTAAAACCACGGTGAATATGCATTTACACATTATCACATTTCCATATTTTCTCACTTTCACATATCACTTTTCCACATTTTTGCATTTCACATTTTCACATTTCACATTTTCACATTTTCACATTTCACATTTCCACATTTTCATATTTTGTTATTCATGGAGACAAACAACTGCCACAATCATAGGAGGCCCACACACACACAACGAACGAAAGAGTACTGCGTAGACCCGAGAGTGAACTCCCACCTAGATTCTTGGTGGCCTCGTGGCGTTACGTAACACCACATCACAAAAGCCCCCCCCCCCCCCCCCCCCCCCACAGGGACCGAAGACCCAATCAATAGGATTTTATTCCAGGGTCGTCCCCCCACAGGGACCGAAGTCCTATCTCATAGAAGACTGTTGTTTCCATTCATATCATTTACATCGTATTCACATTCACATTCTTACTTATTTTTACAAATATTAATATGATACTTTATTATAACAACCATGCTTTCAATGATTTAAGTGGGCTAATCATACTCACAGTCATGCTTCTAATATTCTAAACATGCCCACAGACGTGCTTTTAATAGTTTAAGAGGGCTAAACATACCTGCAGTCATGTTCGGGTTTAGTACAGGTTTATCCTTCTAGGCTACATATGCACAGAAAATGATTTATACTTGAAAGTATAGAATTTCTAAATTAGCCTTCTGCCATTTTCTAATTTTTCAGATTTTTATGAATTAATATGCCCCCTCAAAATTATCCTTTTTCTCAGTTTCTAGAAATTGGGTCTGTGCAGCATGTGCACCGACCCCACTAGAACATGCACAGACCTCACTGGAACATGCACAGACCTTATTGGAACATGCACAGACCCTGCTTGTGGCTAGGGCGAAACATACACTGACCTCACTGGAACATGCGCTGACCTCACTGGAATATACACATACCTCACTTATGATTTGAACTAAACCTGCACCAACCTCACTAGAACATGCACAGACCTCACTGAAACAAGCACAGACCTCACTTATGATTTGAACTAAACCTGCACCGACCTCACTAGGACATGCACAGACCTCACTGAAACATGCACAGATCTCACTTATGATTTGAACTAAACCTGCACCGACCTTACTGGAACGTGCACAGACCTCACTGAAACATGCACAGACCTTGCTGGAACATGCATAGACCATATTTGTGGCCAGGGCTAGACATGCACCGACCTCACTGGAATATGCACAAACCTTACTGGAACATGCATCGACCTCACTGGAACATGCACCGACCCTATCTATGCTTAAACAAAACATGCACTGACCCTTACTATGGATATTAGAAACTATGCACAGGCCTTGCCGTGAAACATATGCAATTTACATAGACCTTGCTACGGTCATCATGAAATATGCACAGACCCTGCTATGACCCATATGAAATATGTACAGACATTGCCCCAAAGGCTGACCTTCCTAGGGACTGTACTAATCCTTAGAGACTCAGAGGTAACTCATGGAAGCCCGAAACTTGATGAAACCAAAAACCCAAAATGAACATGGTGGTGGTCCCCACATGCCCTTAATCCCTCTTTAGAGTGTATAAAATACATTTAAAATCATTCTAATGCATCATTGACCCCTAAAGTTTGAGGTTAGGTGCCTACCTTTGAGATGTTAACCAACGATCCGGGGATAATATCCACACCCCAGATCCTCCTCAGCTTTACCCTTTCGATCTGGAGATGAGATCCACACCCCAGATCCTCCCAAGACTCCGCCGCCGGTTCACCTTTCTATGAAATGCCAAGGTTCCTCACCTCTCTTCCTTACCCAAGAGAAACCGTAGGTGGCAGAGAACGGAAGATTGTTGTTGCTAAAAAGGCTGACCACCCATGACACCCCCTTCTTTTTATAGTTTTCAGGCTTCCCAAGGGTTTATCCACGTCCCTCAAGGATCTAACAAGCTCCAAGGTCGCTGGTTAAAGAAGGGGTTAATGCTAAGCACCCCTTGGGTTAGAACAGAGGTGACCCTTCGTCTACCCGGTCATAGATGTGAGTGGACGCACTTCTCCGTTGGAAATTAGGTTGGGATGTCTTCATATGAAATGAAGAGGACTTCAAGATCTAACTTTGGGTCATGATTGCATCAAATTTGATCAACTCTAGAATGAGTTATGATTTTCACAATATTAACATTTATTTCCCGCGTTCCAATCACAGCACTTTGTCTACCTGATCATAAATGTGAGTGAGCGCATTTTTCTGTTGGGATTTGGGTTAGGGTGTCTTCAGACGAAATAAAGAGAACATTCCTATCAAACGTTTGGTCAGGGGTTCATTGAATTTTAGTATCCCTAGCATGAGTTATGATTTTCTAAATATTAACCTTTATTTTCCCACATTCCAGTCGCGACCTTCCGGTAGCCCGGGAAAATCTAGGCATAACTCTAGCATCCAGACTGTATTTGGCCTTGACCTCAACATAGAAGGTGTAGCCATCATCCTACTAGAACTTTTGGCCTTGGTTTCAGGTCATTTCATTGACTAGAAATAAAGTTATGATTTTTCCATTAATTACGTGCGAATTCACCCAATAGTCACACCTCTTCGTGACAGTTGGTAGAAAAGGGCTCAGAACCATGGGTTCTGGTTCGAATTGAGTTTCTCCCTCAACATAAGAGTTTGGGATAAGTGCCCAAGATTTCTAATGAGCCTAGTTTCATCCCATTCTGATCTTCCTACGTTAAGTTACGATTTTTCTAATGGTTCTTAGATAATCTATCCAGATTTTCAAGTTCGTTGAGCTTATGGGTCTGATTTATTCTCAATTGGGCCAGCGCCCAATTGATGGTCATAACAGCAAATTCAGGTAATCAGCTTACCAACATCAGAATTCTTAGAGATCATCCACTAGAGAATGTGACTGGAAATCTGAATGAACCCCCTAGGACTAGATCACATTTCAGAATAGAAAATGAACTGAATTCTTTTGAACTAGTTTCACAAGTAGAACCCAAGAGCATTGAATATGCCTTATAAGATGAACATTGGATAAATGACATGCATGATGAACTGAATCAATTTGAAAGGAACAAGGTATGGCACCTAGTTTCTAAACCCTCACATGGCTCCATCATAGGCACTAAATGAGTTTTTAGAAATAAAATAGATGAACAGGGAAATGTTGTTAGAAATAAGGCTAGGCTAGTGGCACAGGGGTACAATCAAGAATTTGGGGTAGATTTTCAAGAGTATTTTTCCCCTGTAGCCAGATTAGAAGCCATTAGGATACTTCTTGCTTTTGCTTGTAGCCTAGGAATAAAACTCTAGCAGATGGGTGTTAAATCTACTTTTTTAAATGGCTTAATAAAAGAGGATGTCTTTGTTAAACAACCTCCTAGATTTGATTGCATTGACTTTCCTGATCATGTCTATAAGTTAGATAAGGCACTTTATGGACTGAAGCAAGCTCTCAGGGCATGGTACGACAGGTTGAGCTCCTTCCTCACAGGTAAAGGATTTTCAAGAGGTGAGGTTGACGAGGCTCCATTTACCAAGGTAAACAATAAAGATATCCTTATACTTCAAATCTATGTAGATGATATAGTGTTTGGGTTAACTAAATCTTCTATGTGTGAAGAATTTTCTAAGTTAATGACTGATGAATTTGAAATGAGCTCAATGGGAGAACTGAAAATTTTCCTTGGATTGCAGGTCAATCAAACTTCAGAGGGAAGCTTCATCACACAGTCCAAATACATCAAGGATCTACTGAAGAAATACAAGTGGGAGAATTTCATGGCTATCACTGCACCAATGGGTACATCAACTAGTCTTGATGCTGACCCAAAAGGTAAATTGGTTGATGCCAAATTTTACAGAGGTATGATCGGATCCCTGATATATCTTACTGCATCTCGTCCAGATATACAATTTTTAGTATGTTTATGTGCTAGATTTCAGGCTAGTCCTAGGGAATCACACATGAGTGCTGTGAAGAGATTTTTTAGATATCTATCAGGCACCCTTGACTTAGGACTGTGGTATCCTGCTCGGTGTGAGTTAAAACTTGTAGCTTACTCTGATGCAGACTATGCAAGGTGTAGGATAGATAGAAAGAGCACTAGTGGATACTGTCAATATCTAGGTGGTTGTCTAGTGTCTTGGGCATCTAAGAAGAAACACACTGTTACTCTTTCCACTACTGAAGCCGAGTATGTTGCAGTAGGGAATTGTGTAGCCCAAGTCCTCTGGATCAAACACCAACTTATTAACTATCACATAAAACTTGGATGCATTTCTATTCTTTGTGATAACACCAGTGTCATATCCTTGACTAAAAATCATGTTCATCACTTTAGGACTAAGCATATTGAAATAAAACATCACTTCTTGAGAGATGAAGTAAGTAATAATGAAATTGAGCTGAACTTTGTACAATCAGAAAAATAGATTGCTGATATATTTACTAAACCTTTGGGAAATGAAATATTTAAATTCTTGAGAAGAGAACTAAGTTTATGTAAATTTCAACATGATGACTGATTCTTTAAGTTCATTCTTGTATGGAATAAATGCCTTCTCTATGATGTTTTATATGCACATGATTTAGTCTATCAGTGGTTGTCATTGAAAATAATGTCTTGCATAGTGTCCATCTTGATCTCATAGGTATATCAAATGGTATGCTGGGAGAAGGGCAAATCTCTTCTGTTTGGAAATCCACACTATGTGTAGAGGCTAGTCCTCCGCCAAGTACCCTGAATCAAGAACATGTGACTGTGTCTTGCATTTTATTATTTGTTCATAGGTCAAAATGTTGTGTCAGATAAACTATGCATATAGACAGGGGGAGTCTCTTGCATTTTGATAGGGGGAGTTCATAATAAAATTGAGTCAGATCAGGTTCTGGTATCAGTTCATAATAAAATGTTGCTATCTCTAAAAGAATGTCGACACCCAAAGTCGACCCCTTTGTGTATACATTCTGTGAATCCTGATTTTGCCTTTTTGATCAACTGAAACCCTTATTGTTCCTTAACTGAAATCTCAGTGGCACATTGTCACTAGGCATTGCTTGGTATCATATTCTCCTGACATCCTTATATATTCCCATCTTATGGTACCAAATTCTTGAAAAATCCTTGCACTTTCTTTGAATCTGATTTAATGACAATCTGATAGTCAGTTCATTTCTCTAAGCTGCCAAAATCAGAAACTTTCTCTTATAAGAATCAATGATGTACCGTGAATGAACTGATGGTTTAAACTTAATGAATTTTAGAGTCTAAAGACTAAACTCAATGAAAAAGATTGTTGATTACACTTAATAGCTCTCAACCATTTCTTACATGTTGTGTCTGGTGGAATCTTTTAGAATCTGAAAGTCTCTAAATTCAGGATATCTTGGTTAAGAAACTTGAAAGTATGTATTATTTTTAAACAAAACTTTCTATAAAACCAATGGGCAGCTGTGTCAAAATATTGAGCCAAACACGTTGATGGAAGAGCAATGGCTGAATGCACAGAGAAACTGGGTCCTTTATTAAAGAAATAAGGTGAACCCATGTCATGAAGTGCTTTGCTTAACTCTGTTCAAAAATTAAAACTAAAAGGTTAATTTTACTGAGTACCTAGGGGTACTGGCATCTAATCAACGTGTACCCTTATGTAAAAAGGTGTAAACTATACCTGAAAGTTCTAATAAATGAAATAGAATGGCAAATCCTACTGAGTAACTAGGGGTACTGGCGTCCAATCAACGTGTACCCTTACGTAAAAAGGTTTAGATCATACTTGACTGTTCTGAAAATAGTGAACAAAAGAAAAAGAAAAATCTTACTGCAACCCTGAAGTGATATATTAGTATTGTAAAAATTTATTTAATCTCAATACATGTCCTAGTCACTCCTAATAAATTCATTGAATTTTAGGTATGTAAGATGAAGTAAGACTAAACCTGACATGCTTTATGTTTTTCTGGTTTATTGCTATTAAGGGCTAATGCAGACTTCTTCAAAGAGTGCAGTTGCTAATCTATAACCTTCATCACTCTTAATCCACATTTCTTTCAAGGATGTATTATATGAACTCTTATACCAGAAGAGTCTGAGCTATGTATGCTTGGTCAATGAAAGATAAGTCAGTTTGTCAATTGGATCTTTTCAATTATTTCACTACTTTGCTAGTCTCATCTCCCGTTTGTTACTTCCCTTTTAAGCTTCAATTGTCTCTATCATTTTTTTTGCTAATGGCAAACGGGGAGAGTTTTTGATGGCATGTTAGTTGCATTGTTTGGCAAAGGGGGAGTGGTTAATGATTGATAGCATTGACTAGAAAGGGGGAGAGTGTCTTGATTGTGACCTTTGCATATTCTGACTCATAATGAAGTTTATGTTGCCATCAAAGCATAACAGTGTTGCCATATTCAAAAAGGGGGGGAATGTTGTGTCTCCTCTGGATTTGTTATTCTGTTTTGATGCTGGCAACAGTGTAATTGACTTTTAATTCTGATAATGGCAATACTGTGATTATTTTGTAGTCTTTCTTAAATCAGATTGAGTGTCTGTTCTTTATCAAGTCGAGGCATACTCATACCATTGCATTATAAGGTTGACGCATGTTCATGCATTGAGAGAGTCAGGTCGGTGCATATATTCATCTCAGTACATAAGGTCAGTGCATATGCAGAAGTGTTGTATTAGCGCGTGGGAGAGAAAGGGAGAGAGAGAGAGAGCCGACGGGGGGAGGGGAGAAAGAAGAGAGATCGAGAGAGGGGAGGAGAGGAAGAGAGGAGGCTCGGAGGCGGGGGGAAGAGATGCGATGGCGGGATGGAGAGATGCCGTTTTGTAGGGGGAGCGAGGAAGCAGCCTCCGGCACATCCGTTGCTGTCCACGTACACCCATGTTGCTGTTGTTCCTGAGTCCACGTTCGCCCATGCGATTGCTGTGCCGGAGTCCACTTGCACATGAGGGGAGGAGGGACCCAGGCGAGCCCGTGCATGCTGTTGCTGTTGGCCAAGGGAGCCTACAGAATGTTTTGAAAAAATAAAAAAATTTATACATGAGCCCCTCAATAGAAAAGTTTTATCAAGAAATATATACTTTGCCATTCCCCCCCACATTCACAGTGAATTTTATAAACAAAGTGTGTTTGTTTATTTTTTTGAAATAATCTTATCAAATTTTAAATATGTAATTTTTTTATTTATTTCAAACATGCCTTAGTTCCCATTAATTGCAGAAAAATCTTTATTTTATGTGAGACCAAGATTATCATGCAAATTACATAATTAACTTCATGAAAGCTCAAAGAATGACGTGTGTGATATAAATAAATATAAACAAATAAGCGCTTATCAACAAGCTGCATCGACGCAGGCCCAAGCCGCATCGACGCAGGCCCAAGCCGCATCAACACACCCTTCATCATAGAGCAGAGCTCCCCCCTTTCATGAAATTTCTTATCTTTTTTTTTCTTTTCCTTCTTCTTTCATCTTTTATTCATTTTTTGTTCATGTTATGGATTCATCACGATAGATTGAGGGTGGTAAACTCCCATCTTTTAGTGTACATTTCATTTCTTTCTTTTCTTTGTTTCTTCTTTCTTCATTCAATTTTTTGCTTCTTTTGTTTGTTTAATTTATTTTATCTCCCTCTTTTCCTCTTGACATGTGGGCAAAGCATGCATACATACATATATATATATATATAAATATATATATATGGGAGAAAGGGGAGAAGGGCTCGCTACCAGAGGGCCAGCAAGCCAGAACATGTTGACAGGTAGTGGGTACGTCGACCTAGCCTGCCTCATGCATCGACGCACCCGAGGGTAGGTCGGCCGAAATTTCAGGTCGGTCAACCGAACCTAGTGGTGGGTCGACCTAGAGGTTAGGTAAGTCGACTTTCCCCCCTACTTGCATTGAATTTCTACAGTTTGATCCCTTTTGAAAATGGCATGCAACATTGTTGGCGCCCGAAATGTGATCAATGGCAATCACTCTTGAACGATGAAAAGGAAGCGGCCCGCCGAAGTGCAAAAGTCGAAGAAAATCAATACACAAGGGTCCTCTCGAATCACTGAAGCCTCAGATCACCTGACAAGGGCGTCAGGGACTTCGCCCCAAGATGGTCAGAAGAAACCTACAACAAATCGGCAGTGCTGTTCGACCTGCCCAACAAACTGATATCGACTCGATTGTACCGAACAAACCCCGTCCGTCGTCTGATCAGGGCGAGCATGTACCTAGTTGTCCACCATATGATAAGAAACCCTCCTGAGGTGAAGAAACGTCGCTGGCCCCTTGGAGCAAGGTGCCGAAGGCCATGTCAGCGGAAGACCCGAGTGGCCCAACACGAGTACGTCTTCTTACCAGATAGGTCCATTGACGACCAAATAGATGCCAAGCCAGGGCGGAAGTGCCTAAGGTAGTTACCCACTCCCTTGAAATGTTGCAAATATGAATGAAGCTGACCTAGCAGCATAGATCACAGTGCCGAAGGTCATGTCAGTGGGAAATCTGAGTGGCTGAACTAAAGGCACGGACGGTGCCAGAATTGGCCGTTCAGTGACCTGAAGGTTTTCTCGATGCTCCTCATGGCGGTTCCGTACGACCACGGTGAGATGAAAGAGCAAGCTGACTCCCAGAGCCAGTCCGAGACTCGCAGGCCAACCCCGGCTCGAACAAGCGTGACGAGGGGATTAGCCCGGTGCCCCCCTAAATCGGCGCGCTCCCCCGGCCACCGGCGCCCTTCATGCCGACGCGCAAAGGAGATTAGATACTTAACCAACGCGCTCACCCCCTGTGCTAGGTGAGACCATGCCAGTTAAAGCCTATAAGAAGAGGGCTTTCGAAGAGAGAGGGGAGGAGGACACGTAGCGTGAGTGAAGAAAGGGAAGAGGGATCGAAGAGAAAAGCTTGGGAAGAAAGAAAGGGTGGGAGATATTTTTCTGAGCTGTCATTTTCCATCCTTCAGTAGAGGATAGAGGTCTAAAGCGAGGGAACAGAGAGCCATTTCTGACACTCTATTTTCACCGTGAAGAACAGAGGTGGGCTTGGTTGGAGCTTCGGCGATCGTTTTCTTCTTTCCCTCTTGCGAAAACCCCTTGGTGACTTGTAATTAGGTGGGCAATGATATGACCCCTGAGTTCACTCTCTCATTCCATCTTTTCTTTCCCTTGGCATTTGCCTCTGTATTCCCTTTCGTTTCTAATAGGAGGATGTAAGCGAACGGCCTCTGTGCAGCCACGCCCGGCCATGCCCGTGTATACCACATCTGATTATATATCTTAAGCTATGTTATGACCCTCGGGTCTGAATGAGAATACTGGTGCGTGTATGCATCCTTTTTCTCTTCTCTGTTGCATTTATTTTCATATCACCGTTTGCCGTGTTGGATTTCTTCCGTCGACGCCAAACACGCCTTGGGCTACCCCGAAGGGCCACATTAACATTTCCCCCTCCCTGGGGTCCTTTCCAGCGTATTGATTATTTTTTCAGATGCCTTGTGTTCATCATATTTCCCTCTGCCAAAGGTATACATGCATATGCATCTCCGTTCATCCCAGGGACTGGCTTCCCACTATCTATCCATTCACAGTTATGAACTGGAGAAAATAAGGCCGTCCCCACAACCTAGGCGCAGGGTCTTCTGGCAAGATTACTTTCCTATATATTGCCTTCTAATTGCACGAACGTTTGCTTCTTACAATTTCCGTGGTTCACATGCTCACGGCTAACTTCTAAATGCTAACCAACTAACCCCCTTCCGTGCTTAACCCATCGTCAATGGTTTAATGGGTGAATAATGCATCACTACAATCTCTCTACCCCGAGAAGGGTGAGGGAAGGTTTGTCCAATGTGGCATGTTCCCCATCCCTGTTATATGGGTAAGATTAGAATTCCAATGTGAATACCATGTTTTCTTTTCGACAGTATCAATCCACTGACCGGGGAGGGGGGACATCCCCCGTCGAACATTCATGTCCTAAATTTATTTCCCAAATCACCAAAAGGCTATAGAGTCCCATCCTCCTGTGGCATGGGGCTTTATGAGCCGCTAGGGGTGAATATCAATGGATCTCTTGATCCAACATCAAAGTCCACATTCCTCTCGAGAATGGTGGTGGCCGTGGGTCATGGAACCTCTTGTAGGCTAGCGCTCGGGGTCTCCTCCCATTCTGGTTGTCCCTCTGAACAACATGTAGACCCACAGAATGTTGGTGTCCCTCGTAGGCTAGCCCTCGGGGTTTCCATCAGGTTTGGGTCTGCCGGTCACCGTCTTGGCCTCCCGGCTTTAAGGAGCTTACCCCAATTTTGTGAGAATGTCTCCACTTCTCCCCTGTGACCCTCTGGGTATGGGGAGATTCTGCCTAAATTTTGTCTGATCATCTTGACTAAGTTCTGCTGAAGCCCAAGTTATGGTGACTGTGGATGTACATATAATTGAGAATGGACTGTGCTGGAGTAGGAACCTCGCACAAGTTTTGATCCGTTATTCTCACAGGGCAACCGGGACTTAAATTCACTTAATAATCAACACTAATCATCAATGAAAATAACGGGCGAACAATCTAAGTTGCAACCAGGCTTAAACTCAAAAAAAATCCCAAGAAATGGCAAACCCTCTAGATCCGGCACGCCCTATTCCGGCGTCCACCCCCCTCACGTTGGATTAGCCCCACACTCAAAGCCACCAAATTCTCAAACCCATCTACCCGGCGCACGGCCTGATTCGGCGCGCCCCTCACGCATCGCGCCGGTTTAATCCCTTTACACACTCCGCGCCTTTTGAGGCCTTTCAATACCCCGCGTCGGTTTAAGCCTATCCCTACGTCTCCCCGCGCCATTTAAGACCTGTCCCTACGTTTCCCCACTCCGGATTAGAAGCTATCAACCCCCTTGGTGCCGTTTTAACCCTCCATTCACACTTCTATCAATCCATTTATCCCCCATTTCCCTATCGCACTTAACTCATGAATGCCCCACAATTAATCAATAAAATAATCATTGGTGGCTCCCAGTCGTAACCTATTTTGAGTCTGATTCTACCATGCATCTATATATACATGAATGTCTGCTTGTTACTATTGCATATCCGTCATTTTTTTAGACTTCGGTATATCGAATGGTGATTTGCTGAAGGTCAGGATAGGTCTGACCGGAAGCTTTCACTAAGCGTGATGGTGGTCTTCGGACCTATGTCTTCCGCCACGTACCGAGGGCTTGGGATAATGAATGTGATCGAACTACATGTTTGAGTCTATGTTCAGCTCCTGCATTATGCGTTGTTATTCTGTTAATTTTCTCATGTTTATGTCTATATTCACTCAGCCCCAGGGGTTCATTAGCTTGGCAATTAATCAAGGGTTTTCCTCCTTTTTGGAGGATGTAATTAACGTCATAGCCTTTTTAGTATGGCGGACTATCGGTCCCGACACGGACTTCACTTTCGTTTGACCAAGTTAGATCGAGCGCACAATAAATCTGTCACTTAGTGACTGGCACACCTATGAATACCAAAATAAATAATAAAATAAAATAAAATAAATATAAAAAATCTAGTCCCCACAAGCTGGCACGCCCGGTTGGACTCAGTCTCCCTTCATCTCTTTGCCAAGACAAATGGGCCCTGGGGCCCTCCCAAAGAATGCTGATCATTTGCTTGTTTCTGACCTCGCGGGAAGTGGCGATGGCTGTTGGATTTGCTGCATTGACTTTTGGCCCCGTGATCATGGCCAACCATGCTGCCTCTAGGTACCTGGCGATATCGACCATTTTTTGCACTTTTCCACCGGTGGTTGGCTTCCCCAATTTCTTGGGGGTAGCCTTTACTGACGTGCTAGAGGTCGAAGCTCGGGAGTCAGCCAAGGAAAGCATCAACAAGAAGCCTCGGGTTGCCGATCCCCGAACCTCCAGAGGCCTGCCAACATGCCGAATCCAACTAGCAAGCTGCATGGTACACCACGTAGCTCACGGGGCTAGCCCCGCCTACCATAACAAGCCCGGAGGTCGCCACCAGGGGAACTCCTAAAGAAAAGCCACTGCTCCCATCACCGGATGATTTTGGTGTCCGACAAATCTATTCTAATTGGTGGCGTCCTCGTCTTTCTGGATGGACATGATGCCCAAGTGATCCCAGATCGGGTGGTCCCTGCCGTACCGACCTGCAATTCCTTCCAGGCCTTGTCCGGAAGAAGGGCTAAGAAAGAAGAAGCCAGCCGACAAGGCTGAAGGAAGCTGGCCCCTTGGCCGAAAGTATTCAAGAAAGTATAGGTCCCCAAGAAAACCCAACTTGCCCGCCAAAATGTGCCTGTTTGCCACCACCCCAAGTCTGCTGGGGCGGAGAGGAGGAATGAGAGGGGCTGGGCCCCAAGAAGAGAAGAGATGGTCGTGGGCCCTCCACGCCGTGCTACCCCTAGGGCCTGTGCCCGGCAAGCTGGCATCCCAACCATAGAGAGAAGATTCAATTGATTCACTGGGAGAGCCTGACTAGCTTACATCCCTCCAGTAGGAGGTCGACAATCATCCTCGGTCCTCCAGCAAGGATGGGGTCAAGATTGTTGAGTTATGATTTTGATGTTTGTTGGCGTTATGGTTTTGATGATAACTAAACTTAATGTGTGATTGAGTGATGATAACTAAACTTATGGTTGATTGCACATTCATGTTTCAATATGTTTGAGATGACAAATGGCAATGGTACATGGTCTTGATTCATGCTTGATTGAATTGTTTTTACAAGAGGTAAGAGGTTTCATAACCTCTTTAATGTGAACAAGCATGGTATTAACATTAACTATCTTGCTTGCAGGATCAAACATGGCAGTCACCTGGTGAACTAAACTTGTGGATAAGCACCCTGCTCCTCTACAATCCAAAATAGGTGGTATATGTCATTTACTATCAAGAACCATTGGTGAGACTTTTACCTTGTGTATCTCATGCTTAGCATCGATCTCACCTTGTGTATCTTATGTATACACCTCACTCATGCACATTCAACATGAAACCCTTCTGGCCATCGTGCGCCCTCGCCCACGGATCGACCTGCGCGGTCAGGTCGCGGGGATCGACCTGCCCGGTCAAGTCGCGGGGGTCAAGGGGGCAGCGCCCCTTGCGGGGGTTTCCGAGGGCGGACCCCCCAGAATTTTTTTTGATAAATGCTTAAATGGTTTGCATGAACTTCAAGCATTTATCATATGGATGTTTAAGCTATAGTTCTAATCAACTATCCATGTGTTTGCAGGTCAAAGACTCAGTTGACACCTTCAAGACTATCAAAGTCGATGCCACAGATGAGAATGGGCTGCTAAAGGAGTTAAGCGGTTGAGCTAACGGCTTAACGGATTGAACCGGGAATCCCGGGGGTCTGCCCAACTGGCGGTCGACCGCCAGCTTAGGGGGAGCGAGGAAGCAGCCTCCGGCACATCCGTTGTTGTCCACGTACACCCATGTTGCTGTTGTTCCTGAGTCCACGTTCGCCCATGCGATTGCTGTGCCGGAGTCCACTTGCACATGAGGGGAGGAGGGACCCAGGCGAGCCCGTGCATGCTGTTGCTGTTGGCCAAGGGAGCCTACAGAATGTTTTGAAAAAATAAAAAAATTTATACATGAGCCCCTCAATAGAAAAGTTTTATCAAGAAATATATACTTTGCCATTCCCCCCCCCATTCACAGTGAATTTTATAAACAAAGTGTGTTTGTTTATTTTTTTGAAATAATCTTATCAAATTTTAAATATGTAATTTTTTTATTTATTTCAAACATGCCTTAGTTCCCATTAATTGCAGAAAAATCTTTATTTTATGTGAGACCAAGATTATCATGCAAATTACATAATTAACTTCATGAAAGCTCAAAGAATGACGTGTGTGATATAAATAAATATAAACAAATAAGCGCTTATCAACAAGCTGCATCGACGCAGGCCCAAGCCGCATCGACGCAGGCCCAAGCCGCATCAACACACCCTTCATCATAGAGCAGAACTCCCCCCTTTCATGAAATTTCTTATCTTTTTTTTTCTTTTCCTTCTTCTTTCATCTTTTATTCATTTTTTGTTCATGTTATGGATTCATCACGATAGATTGAGGGTGGTAAACTCCCATCTTTTAGTGTACATTTCATTTCTTTCTTTTCTTTGTTTCTTCTTTCTTCATTCAATTTTTTGCTTCTTTTGTTTGTTTAATTTATTTTATCTCCCTCTTTTCCTCTTGACATGTGGGCAAAGCATGCATACATACATATATATATATATATAAATATATATATATGGGAGAAAGGGGAGAAGGGCTCGCTACCAGAGGGCCAGCAAGCCAGAACATGTTGACAGGTAGTGGGTACGTCGACCTAGCCTGCCTCATGCATCGACGCACCCGAGGGTAGGTCGGCCGAAATTTCAGGTCGGTCAACCGAACCTAGTGGTGGGTCGACCTAGAGGTTAGGTAAGTCGACTTTCCCCCCTACTTGCATTGAATTTCTACGGTTTGATCCCTTTTGAAAATGGCATGCAACATTGTTGGCGCCCGAAATGTGATCAATGGCAATCACTCTTGAACGATGAAAAGGAAGCGGCCCGCCGAAGTGCAAAAGTCGAAGAAAATCAATACACAAGGGTCCTCTCGAATCACTGAAGCCTCAGATCACCTGACAAGGGCGTCAGGGACTTCGCCCCAAGATGGTCAGAAGAAACCTACAACAAATCGGCAGTGCTGTTCGACCTGCCCAACAAACTGATATCGACTCGATTGTACCGAACAAACCCCGTCCGTCGTCTGATCAGGGCGAGCATGTACCTAGTTGTCCACCATATGATAAGAAACCCTCCTGAGGTGAAGAAACGTCGCTGGCCCCTTGGAGCAAGGTGCCGAAGGCCATGTCAGCGGAAGACCCGAGTGGCCCAACACGAGTACGTCTTCTTACCGGATAGGTCCATTGACGACCAAATAGATGCCAAGCCAGGGCGGAAGTGCCTAAGGTAGTTACCCACTCCCTTGAAATGTTGCAAATATGAATGAAGCTGACCTAGCAGCATAGATCACAGTGCCGAAGGTCATGTCAGTGGGAAATCTGAGTGGCTGAACTAAAGGCACGGACGGTGCCAGAATTGGCCGTTCAGTGACCTGAAGGTTTTCTCGATGCTCCTCATGGCGGTTCCGTACGACCACGGTGAGATGAAAGAGCAAGCTGACTCCCAGAGCCAGTCCGAGACTCGCAGGCCAACCCCGGCTCGAACAAGCGTGACGAGGGGATTAGCCCGGTGCCCCCCTAAATCGGCGCGCTCCCCCGGCCACCGGCGCCCTTCATGCCGACGCGCAAAGGAGATTAGATACTTAACCAACGCGCTCACCCCCTGTGCTAGGTGAGACCATGCCAGTTAAAGCCTATAAGAAGAGGGCTTTCGAAGAGAGAGGGGAGGAGGACACGTAGCGTGAGTGAAGAAAGGGAAGAGGGATCGAAGAGAAAAGCTTGGGAAGAAAGAAAGGGTGGGAGATATTTTTCTGAGCTGTCGTTTTCCATCCTTCAGTAGAGGATAGAGGTCTAAAGCGAGGGAACAGAGAGCCATTTCTGACACTCTATTTTCACCGTGAAGAACAGAGGTGGGCTTGGTTGGAGCTTCGGCGATCGTTTTCTTCTTTCCCTCTTGCGAAAACCCCTTGGTGACTTGTAATTAGGTGGGCAATGATATGACCCCTGAGTTCACTCTCTCATTCCATCTTTTCTTTCCCTTGGCATTTGCCTCTGTATTCCCTTTTGTTTCTAATAGGAGGATGTAAGCGAACGGCCTCTGTGCAGCCACGCCCGGCCATGCCCGTGTATACCACATCTGATTATATATCTTAAGCTATGTTATGACCCTCGGGTCTGAATGAGAATACTGGTGCGTGTATGCATCCTTTTTCTCTTCTCTGTTGCATTTATTTTCATATCACCGTTTGCCGTGTTGGATTTCTTCCGTCGACGCCAAACACGCCTTGGGCTACCCCGAAGGGCCACATTAACATTTCCCCCTCCCTGGGGTCCTTTCCAGCGTATTGATTATTTTTTCAGATGCCTTGTGTTCATCATATTTCCCTCTGCCAAAGGTATACATGCATATGCATCTCCGTTCATCCCAGGGACTGGCTTCCCACTATCTATCCATTCACAGTTATGAACTGGAGAAAATAAGGCCGTCCCCACAACCTAGGCGCAGGGTCTTCTGGCAAGATTACTTTCCTATATATTGCCTTCTAATTGCACGAACGTTTGCTTCTTACAATTTCCGTGGTTCACATGCTCACGGCTAACTTCTAAATGCTAACCAACTAACCCCCTTCCGTGCTTAACCCATCGTCAATGGTTTAATGGGTGAATAATGCATCACTACAATCTCTCTACCCCGAGAAGGGTGAGGGAAGGTTTGTCCAATGTGGCATGTTCCCCATCCCTGTTATATGGGTAAGATTAGAATTCCAATGTGAATACCATGTTTTCTTTTCGACAGTATCAATCCACTGACCGGGGAGGGGGGACATCCCCCGTCGAACATTCATGTCCTAAATTTATTTCCCAAATCACCAAAAGGCTATAGAGTCCCATCCTCCTGTGGCATGGGGCTTTATGAGCCGCTAGGGGTGAATATCAATGGATCTCTTGATCCAACATCAAAGTCCACATTCCTCTCGAGAATGGTGGTGGCCGTGGGTCATGGAACCTCTTGTAGGCTAGCGCTCGGGGTCTCCTCCCATTCTGGTTGTCCCTCTGAACAACATGTAGACCCACAGAATGTTGGTGTCCCTCGTAGGCTAGCCCTCGGGGTTTCCATCAGGTTTGGGTCTGCCGGTCACCGTCTTGGCCTCCCGGCTTTAAGGAGCTTACCCCAATTTTGTGAGAATGTCTCCACTTCTCCCCTGTGACCCTCTGGGTATGGGGAGATTCTGCCTAAATTTTGTCTGATCATCTTGACTAAGTTCTGCTGAAGCCCAAGTTATGGTGACTGTGGATGTACATATAATTGAGAATGGACTGTGCTGGAGTAGGAACCTCGCACAAGTTTTGATCTGTTATTCTCACAGGGCAACCGGGACTTAAATTCACTTAATAATCAACACTAATCATCAATGAAAATAACGGGCGAACAATCTAAGTTGCAACCAGGCTTAAACTCAAAAAAAATCCCAAGAAATGGCAAACCCTCTAGATCCGGCACGCCCTATTCCGGCGTCCACCCCCCTCACGTTGGATTAGCCCCACACTCAAAGCCACCAAATTCTCAAACCCATCTACCCGGCGCACGGCCTGATTCGGCGCGCCCCTCACGCATCGCGCCGGTTTAATCCCTTTACACACTCCGCGCCTTTTGAGGCCTTTCAATACCCCGCGTCGGTTTAAGCCTATCCCTACGTCTCCCCGCGCCATTTAAGACCTGTCCCTACGTTTCCCCACTCCGGATTAGAAGCTATCAACCCCCTTGGTGCCGTTTTAACCCTCCATTCACACTTCTATCAATCCATTTATCCCCCATTTCCCTATCGCACTTAACTCATGAATGCCCCACAATTAATCAATAAAATAATCATTGGTGGCTCCCAGTCGTAACCTATTTTGAGTCTGATTCTACCATGCATCTATATATACATGAATGTCTGCTTGTTACTATTGCATATCCGTCATTTTTTTAGACTTCGGTATATCGAATGGTGATTTGCTGAAGGTCAGGATAGGTCTGACCGGAAGCTTTCACTAAGCGTGATGGTGGTCTTCGGACCTATGTCTTCCGCCACGTACCGAGGGCTTGGGATAATGAATGTGATCGAACTACATGTTTGAGTCTATGTTCAGCTCCTGCATTATGCGTTGTTATTCTGTTAATTTTCTCATGTTTATGTCTATATTCACTCAGCCCCAGGGGTTCATTAGCTTGGCAATTAATCAAGGGTTTTCCTCCTTTTTGGAGGATGTAATTAACGTCATAGCCTTTTTAGTATGGCGGACTATCGGTCCCGACACGGACTTCACTTTCGTTTGACCAAGTTAGATCGAGCGCACAATAAATCTGTCACTTAGTGACTGGCACACCTATGAATACCAAAATAAATAATAAAATAAAATAAAATAAATATAAAAAATCTAGTCCCCACAAGCTGGCACGCCCGGTTGGACTCAGTCTCCCTTCATCTCTTTGCCAAGACAAATGGGCCCTGGGGCCCTCCCAAAGAATGCTGATCATTTGCTTGTTTCTGACCTCGCGGGAAGTGGCGATGGCTGTTGGATTTGCTGCATTGACTTTTGGCCCCGTGATCATGGCCAACCATGCTGCCTCTAGGTACCTGGCGATATCGACCATTTTTTGCACTTTTCCACCGGTGGTTGGCTTCCCCAATTTCTTGGGGGTAGCCTTTACTGACGTGCTAGAGGTCGAAGCTCGGGAGTCAGCCAAGGAAAGCATCAACAAGAAGCCTCGGGTTGCCGATCCCGAACCTCCAGAGGCCTGCCAACATGCCGAATCCAACTAGCAAGCTGCATGGTACACCACGTAGCTCACGGGGCTAGCCCCGCCTACCATAACAAGCCCGGAGGTCGCCACCAGGGGAACTCCTAAAGAAAAGCCACTGCTCCCATCACCGGACGATTTTGGTGTCCGACAAATCTATTCTAATTGGTGGCGTCCTCGTCTTTCTGGATGGACATGATGCCCAAGTGATCCCAGATCGGGTGGTCCCTGCCGTACCGACCTGCAATTCCTTCCAGGCCTTGTCCGGAAGAAGGGCTAAGAAAGAAGAAGCCAGCCGACAAGGCTGAAGGAAGCTGGCCCCTTGGCCGAAAGTATTCAAGAAAGTATAGGTCCCCAAGAAAACCCAACTTGCCCGCCAAAATGTGCCTGTTTGCCACCACCCCAAGTCTGCTGGGGCGGAGAGGAGGAATGAGAGGGGCTGGGCCCCAAGAAGAGAAGAGATGGTCGTGGGCCCTCCATGCCGTGCTACCCCTAGGGCCTGTGCCCGGCAAGCTGGCATCCCAACCATAGAGAGAAGATTCAATTGATTCACTGGGAGAGCCTGACTAGCTTACATCCCTCCAGTAGGAGGTCGACAATCATCCTCGGTCCTCCAGCAAGGATGGGGTCAAGATTGTTGAGTTATGATTTTGATGTTTGTTGGCGTTATGGTTTTGATGATAACTAAACTTAATGTGTGATTGAGTGATGATAACTAAACTTATGGTTGATTGCACATTCATGTTTCAATATGTTTGAGATGACAAATGGCAATGGTACATGGTCTTGATTCATGCTTGATTGAATTGTTTTTACAAGAGGTAAGAGGTTTCATAACCTCTTTAATGTGAACAAGCATGGTATTAACATTAACTATCTTGCTTGCAGGATCAAACATGGCAGTCACCTGGTGAACTAAACTTGTGGATAAGCACCCTGCTCCTCTACAATCCAAAATAGGTGGTATATGTCATTTACTATCAAGAACCATTGGTGAGACTCTTACCTTGTGTATCTCATGCTTAGCATCGATCTCACCTTGTGTATCTTATGTATACACCTCACTCATGCACATTCAACATGAAACCCTTCTGGCCATCGTGCGCCCTCGCCCACGGATCGACCTGCGCGGTCAGGTCGCGGGGATCGACCTGCCCGGTCAAGTCGCGGGGGTCAAGGGGGCAGCGCCCCTTGCGGGGGTTTCCGAGGGCGGACCCCCCAGAATTTTTTTTGATAAATGCTTAAATGGTTTGCATGAACTTCAAGCATTTATCATATGGATGTTTAAGCTATAGTTCTAATCAACTATCCATGTGTTTGCAGGTCAAAGACTCAGTTGACACCTTCAAGACTATCAAAGTCGATGCCACAGATGAGAATGGGCTGCTAAAGGAGTTAAGCGGTTGAGCTAACGGCTTAACGGATTGAACCGGGAATCCCGGGGGTCTGCCCAACTGGCGGTCGACCGCCAGCTTAGGGGCGGTCGACCGCCCCTGCCAGGAACCCACTGCCTGTAGCTCTCTCAGTGGCGGTCGACCGCCAGCCCAGTAGCGGTCGACCGGAATTCCCAGGGATCATCTGTTTACTGGTTTTTTAGTAGCGATCGACCGCCAGAAGCTGCAGGTCGATCGCCAGCCCCGAGCTGCCCACAATTGTTGACTTTTTCCACTTCGAGAAGAGGCCTTCTCCTTGTAATTCTTTAATCCCAATGACACCAAATCACCCACAAAATGTGGATCTGGTCTGGGGGATGTCCATAGACCATTCAAGGGCTATATAACATCTCATTTGGAGCTATAACCCTAACCATCCAAGAGATCCAAGGGGAGGCTATCCAAGGAGGAAGAAGAGGGTACTGTAGCTCCGTGAACAGTACCTCGTGCAGCAACAATCTTCATCCAACTTCAAGCCATTCAAGGTAGATCTGAAGCCAACATCCTCCAAGGAAAAGAAGCTAGCAAGGAAGCAAGGATTCAAAGGAAGATTGCTCAAAGAAGAAAGAAGAAGAAGCAAGCAAGCAAGCAAGTAAGCCATCCAAGGGGATTCAAGTGGAGATCAAAAGGAGGTGTTCAAGTGAAGATTGAAGATATGTTCAAGATCCGTAACATGCATTCAAGGGGAACCCAAAACAGGAGTTTTCTAAACTAAGCCTCATCATATTTATGTTTTTGGGTATTGTATTTGTGTTCATCATAAACTGAAGAATCTGTGTGTGTGTGGATCCTGTTGGATCCGTGGTCGTGTGTGTGTGTTGTTTTCCATTCGTGTGTGCGTAGATCTTCCTAGATCTACGTGTGTGTGTGTGGATCTCTTAGATCCAGTTGTTTTAGTGTGTGATTTGCTGCACTTGTCGCAGCGTGTGTGTGTGGTAGTGATCCGGTTGTCGGATCGTGTTGGAGTTCATCTCCGTGTGTGTGTGTGTTGGAGCTTGTCTCCGTGTGTAGTTTGGGGTGCGTCCCCGTGTGTGTGTGCAGGTGTCGTCCTGCGTGTGTGGTTGGAGCGTCGTCTCCGTTTGGGGATTTATCCCTGAGTGAAGCCTCACCGAGTTTGGTGAGGGGTGGACGTAGGATTGTCGTCGTGCATCCGAACCACCTTAAAAACCGCTGTGCACTGTGCTTGTATTGTGTGGTTTGTTCCATTTCCTTTATCTCCATTCTACATAAACGTTAGTTTGAATTGTTGTTCTGGTTTTATCTTCGTCTATCTTGCTTAATCTATATCTTATCATATAAAGTTTGTTAAGTCCAATTTGTGTTCAAATAACTTTGAATCTCCTAACTAGCTATGTATCACATATTTTATAAAAGGCCAAAAGTTTTCCTAAAATTGGTAATCACCCAATTCACCCCCCTCTTGGGTGTCATTGATCGCGGGACTTCAAAGAAGAGATGACCAATATGGTCAGAAGCTATTTTAGGGGTCTAGGCAACCCCTCATTGGGCCAGCAGTGACTGCTCCAAGTAGCCGCGGCCAAAGAAGAGGAATGCTTGCCAATGGCAGTCGAAGAAGAAGAAGATAAAAGAATGACATCATCTATTGATGACAATGGATATGAAGACGGCCCAGATTGCGAGGCCGATGAAGCCCCTCCCCAGCAGGAGGAGAGAAGAGGAATTTCTGCATTTGAGAGACTGACCTTCCTCGGTCATACAAGGAGGAGGGTCTACAAGCAAAGAAGGGAAATGCGAGTCTTCACTTGCAATATGGCCGGGATGGCCAGCAGATACAGGTGTCTGCCAGAGGAACCCCAAGAATTGGTCCGATTTGCCGAGAGGCCAGGGTCGAACACTAGGAGAACTGAAGCCACGAGGGAAATGCTGAAGGCGGCAAAAGGAAAGCAAATACTGCTTGAAGAAGTCACTACCCTCACTGCAAATGTGATAATAACCGAAGAGGAAGAGGTTTTGCTGAACACCTCACCTAAAGACGCATCAGGGGAAGCAGTGGAAGCGACCTCCAACACAGCAGCTATAGACCCATCAGTGTTGATGCTATTACAACAATACCGACAGGAAATAGTGATAATTCACACATAAAGTGAGCTAGAAGGGGGGATGAATAGATCACTTTCAATTTAGAGTAATTTGAAGAAATAAATTATGTAATCTGAAATGCAGTAAAGAAACACTTCTAGACTGACCACGGAATAGACAGATAGACAAAAGCTTATCGAGAAAGAGAGTTATGATGAAACAATGATCGAACAGCTGACGTGCCAAAGTCAATTTGAGAGATCAGTCAACCAATCCATAAAGATGAGACAGAGAGCTTTTTAAGGTAGTTCGATTGCGATCCGCAATCTACGCCCACCTATTACTCCTCCGGAGTAAGGCTTCCTTGCACTAAGCAATCAAAAATCGCAGACTCAGTCTGCTAACACCCGCTGCCTGACAGCTTGCCCCAAGGAACACTCTCCTCGCTCTTCTGAAGACTAGAAGAATTACTAGAGGTCCAACCTCCATTCCTTTGCACTCAGCAAAGGGAACCCTGTGAATTGCTCCCAGCAACTCACGAACCAGAGGATCGTTCCTCTCTTCCTCCAAATACGATGGAGGGAAACCAGAGTACCTCTCCCTTCCTTCAAGTGAACTTAGAGGGTAACAAAGTAGAAATGAAAAGGTGAAAAACTCGAAGGTGAAAATAAACGGAAAGGAAAAATCACCCAGAAACAATGATAATGTAGCTTCCATAGAAGCAGACTTTCAGACTCAAGACTAGCGATCACTCAGGCTCTTCTCTTTCTGAACTGGTTCTCTCTCTTTTTGACTTTTATCCTAGACTTTTCTATCGTCTCGAATGGGGAATTTCAGCACTGGCAAAGGCTTCAGATATTCTCTTCTCTCTCTTCTATTTTCTCTTCTCTGCTTCTTTTTCCAGCCTTTCGATCCTCTCTTATAAGTAGCAGACAATGGGCATGTGGATACCATGTTTCCCACCCAAACTTTCATGCAGATCTGATCCTTCGAGGTCCACGTGTCAGAATCGTGGTTCCCTACCAATCGATATGACAGAATCATCTGGCTCGCTCCTTGCCTTGGATCACGTTCCATTAACCTGGTACTTTAAATTCCATGTGCGATAAGTGATGGGTAATCGATGAAGGATCTAGAGGGGGGTGAATAGATCAGTCACCCACTAAAAATTTATGCAGTGGTATCAAGTGCGAAAATAATTCAAGCTGTTGTTGGTCAGCAGAAAGTCACATGAGAGTGATCACCGAGAGAGCCAACAGTAACAGATCTAATCTTAAGGGATCCTAAGCATGCATCTACAGCGGATAAATGAGATGATCAAGATGCACAGTTAATCTTCAGACAAACACACACAGTGGGCAAGAGATTTTTAAGGTGGTTCGATCTCAAACCCGAGATCTACGTCCACCCCACACTCCTAACAGGAATGTGGCTTCAACCGCTGGGCCTTATAGCTTGCCTACAACTGCTGAGCAACACAGCTTGCTGTCCGAGGTATCCACCTCGCCCGCTGAGCACCACAGCTTGCTGACCAGAGGAATCCTCCTCTGCACCGCTGAGCAATACAGCTTGGCTCTGCTGACTAACAGCTTGAAAACAAGGTTTCAGAAAACAAAATAGAAACAGACGAAAGACAATAAAACTCGAATAAAATGTAGCTCACAATGAGCAATCTCAGTTCTGGTATCTAAACCAAGAAACTGATGAACAATCATTCAGAGAAAGTCTCTCAGACTCCTCTCACTCAATTCTCTGTTTTCTCTTCTCTCTTTCTCTCCTCTCTCTTTCTCTCTGGATCGTGCAGGCTCCTCACACTTCTCGAGTATTTTTTTTTTACGATCATACTGCTCCTCTGGAAGAAGCTTCTTATTTATAGAGCAGTGAACAGATAGGGCGTGTGCTCTCCACGATTCCCGCCCAAGCGCCTTGACCACGTGGCAGCATTTTAGCCTGCTGCACTACACGTGTCACGATCCTGGCTTCTTGGATCACGTGCCCTTCTCAATTTCCTAGAGTAGATATTCTGTCAGGTCAGATGAGGATGCACTGAGTAAGTTTGTGTTTTGAACAAAACGTGTACAGACATGATGCAGCAGATAGGAAGGTATGAACATCGAGATTGAGTACACAGACATGCCTTTTACGAGTGTACAGACTTTGAATGCATGTAATGTAGTATACATAAAGTAAAGTATGCACATTGATAGCGAATGCACAAGCATGTCATCAGAGAGTGTATGGACTTGGTGTGCATGCGACACCAATGTACAGACTTGCTATGCCTTTAAGCATGAATGCATAATGCACAAACTGTGTGTATGCATGTATGGACTTTGAGTGCTTGTCACTGCCTTACGTATGTATGCAGAACATATGGACTTGAATGCATGGTGGCGAATGTACAAACTTTGTCTTGAAAGGTGTACAGATGCATATGAAAAGAGTATGCAATGAACAGATGATGCACATACTGCCACTTAAGTGTGTACAGACTTGCTAGAACGATGCATGAACAAGACAGTAAAGAATGTACTGACTATGTGCATGCATGAAGAGCACGGGCTGTACATACTTGATATCAAGCAGTGATGTTCCAACTTGACAGATGCAATGTTCACGCAATGTACAGACTTGCTGAACAACAGCATGAACATAATAGCAAGGAGTGTGCATACTAAGCCACGAGCTGAGCTAACAGATGTATAGACTTGCACAGTTGACGGCGAATGGATATATAGACTTGCTCAGTCAACAAAGCAACCGTGCAGGCTTAGTGTATGCATGGACCAATGAGTGCACTAACTTTGGCTAACACTTGCAAATAGACATCAATTAAAGATATGCGCGAGATGGTCAATGCACTGACTATGTGGCGTGCAACTAAAATTAATGCACCAATGCAAGCTATGCACAAACTAGAATTGACCTGATGCAGAGAACAGACGATACACTATATGACTGCATCAACGCAATGCCCATACTGTGCAAACGCACACAGTATATATGCTGGAGTATGAAGAACAATAAAGCATGCAGAGTTCCAATCTTACATGATTCATTAGTGGTTGCTATCATCAAAACAATATAACATCATCAAGCACACGGGGCACAACAATCTCCCCCTTTTTGATGATGGCAACACAATGAATAGATGTCATGCAAGCACAGACTTATGTACTAAATGAGACTCGGTTCATCTCCCATCACCACTTTGCACATTTTTCTCCCCCTTTGCCATCAGCAAATTAGAAGGAAAGACAGGAGCAACGTTCTATGTGGCAGTTCAGAATGTGAGCACTTTATGACACAATCCTTAAAATATATGAATCGAGCAATAGCTTTATTGATGTCAATTAGGTTTAACAGTGATAGAGAGTTGAGGAGAAAGAACTGACTGTCTGAGATAGGATCATATACTTCAGTTATATCAATGAACTTAAGTCACATGACCATAATAGTCTAGGTCGATACAAGACCCTAGTAACTTCAGAAGAAGTGAAAGGCAAGGAAAGACACCAGAACATGTATTGAGATTAAACAATTGACACTCAATGGAATTTGTTTTTAAGGGTTACAACAATTTCATTCACATGCTTCTTAATCTGGAACTTATTGAATAGATAAGTACTATTCATGCCGTTGACATTAGGTGTATACCTTGATTAGAGGCCAATACTCCCCAGTTACTAAGCATAAACTACTATATCTATTTCTGATCAAAGCTACAGGAATAATTTACACCTTAGACGTTAAGGGTATACCTTGATCAGAGGCCAATACCCCTAGTTACTCAGTGAAATCTCCCTGATAGATTTGACCAATTGAACAGAGATAACCTGAGTCACTTCATGACTTAAGGTACTCTCCATTTCTTTGATGGAGACCTCAGTTTCTCAGTGAAACTCAGACATTGCTCTGCCACTATGTTCACATCTTTTTCTTTGATGATTTTCAATTTAGCTGCCCTTGTGATTTTTGGAGAGACTTGTTTAAGAACAATACATGATTCTTGGTTTTCAAACCTTAATCAACACTAAATATGTCGAGTTCAGGAATTATGAGGACTTGTTCTATCATAATCATGAGATAGAGGTTAAGAGCCATAAATGCTTTCTATCATCTTATTTTCAGAAGACAGTCTTTTAACTTTACAGTCTATTAAAGTTAAACCTTAGTTTCAATCAGTAAGCACATGTGATTCTTATAACATAAGAGTTGTAATAATTTTAGCTCACGATAAGGAACCAATCACTAGACTGTTGTCCATCTTGTGAAGGGGTTAAACATAGTTCTGATAATGCAAACCTCCCCCTGAGAACAATATGCATTTCTAAATTGTGCAATGAATTGACCTATCATGCAGTTAACACAGTGGGTGCATCGACCATGAGTAGAGCATTCTTCAACATAAAGTCTATACAATGCAATTGGTTGACTACATGCAGAACCATCCACCGACTATATGCTCGACTATGCATGGACTACAGGGATAATGTGTGCAAGATATGCAACAACTTATGTACTCAGTCCACAGGTGGTTATTCCATCATCAAACAAATGTATTCACAAGTTTAAGAACACGTAAAACAATTATTTTAAGTACTCTAAAACATATTAAAAGGGAAAAATTATTCATTTTCCTGCTGAAATTTACAAAGCCCCGGCTCTCTTCTCAGATATCTAAATCTTTCATTTCCAAGAGGTTTTGTAAAAATATCAGCAACTTGTTTTTCAGTTTCAACAAAAACTAATTCAATTTCACTCTTGCTCATAGCATCTCTAAGAAAATGATGTTTAATATCAATGTGCTTAGTCCTAGAGTGGTGAACAGGATTTTTAGTGAGACAGATGGCACTAGTGTTATCATATAGAATAGGAATACATCCCAGGTTTATCTGAAAATCTGATAGCTAATGTTTAATCCATAGTACCTGGGCAGCACAATTTCCTGCAGCAACATATTCTGCCTCTGCAGTGGAGAGTGCTACAGTGTGTTGCTTTTTAGAGGCCCAAGATACTAGGCAACCACCTAGGAATTGGCAATATCCACTAGTGCTCTTCCTATCTATCCGACACCCAGCATAGTCTGCATCAGTGTAAGATATAAGCTCAAACTGACACCTAGCAGGGTACCAAAGACCACGTTCTTGGGTGCCTGATAGATATCTGAAGATCCTTTTCACTGCACTAAAATGAGACTCCTTAGGACTAGCCTGAAATCTAGCACATAAACATACTGCAAATTGTATATCAGGCCTAGATGCAGTGAGGTACAAAAGGGATCCGATCATACCTCTATACAGCTTTTGATCCACTGGGTTACCTTTTGTATCTTGATCAAGACTTGTGGAGGTACCCATTGGAGCTGCAATGTCCTTGAGGTCTTAGAGCTTGTATTTCTTCAGGAGGTCCCTAATGTATTTGGACTGGGTGATAAAAGTTCCATCTTTTGTTTGAGTCACCTGTAATCCAAGGAAGAGTTTCAGCTCACCCATTGAGCTCATTTCAAACTCATGTGTCATTAATTCATAAAATTCCCTGCACATCTTTGGGTTAGTTGAAACAAAAATAATGTCATCCACATAAATTTGAACAATGAGTGTGTCAGGATGACTTACTTTTGTAAATAAGGTTTGGTCAATCTCACCTCTTGAGAACTCCTTCTCGATA
Source organism: Amorphophallus konjac (assembly GCA_022559845.1). Lineage (NCBI taxonomy): Eukaryota > Viridiplantae > Streptophyta > Magnoliopsida > Alismatales > Araceae > Amorphophallus > Amorphophallus konjac. Next base: position 67,856,165 of record CM040123.1, on the reverse strand, counting down.
AGGAATTTACTGAGCCTGTCATACCAAGCTCTAGGAGCTTGCTTCAAACCATAGAGAGATTTATTCAATTTATATACATGAGAAGGAAAGTCAGAGCATTCAAAGCCAGGAGGTTGATGAACAAAGACATCCTCCTTAATTTCTCCATTGAGAAAAGCAGATTTTACATCTATCTGCTGGAGATTTATTCCAAGGGAGCATGCATAAGCTAACAAAATCCTAATAGCTTCTAACCGTGCTACAGGGGCAAATGATTCCTCAAAGTCAATTCCAAATTCTTGGTTATACCCCTGAGCAACAAGTCTAGCCTTATTCTTGACAACATTGCCTAGCTCATCAGTTTTATTTCTAAAGACCCACCTTGTCCCAATGACATTTCCATCAACAGAAGGTGGGACTAGATGCCACACCTTGTTCCTGTCAAACTGATTAAGCTCCTCGTGCATGGCATTGATCCAATGCACATCCTTTAGGGCAATGTCAATGGACTTGGGTTCAACATGTAAAACCAATGCATATGCATTTAATTCATTTTGAGCTCTAAGAAAACCTCTAGTCCGGGGGGATTCATGCAGATCACCAATGATATTCTCAATAGGGTGGTCTCTTAAGAAGCTTACATTGATGACTTGGTTACCTTGGTCTTCATTAACCTCCCCCTGAATAGCAGGCTCTTCTGCATTGTCTTCTTCTAGCTCTTCTTCCTGATCTGATTGATCTGCAGATTGTCGTTCATTCAATATTTCTCCATCATCTTCTTTCCTATATAGACCATTATCACATTCTGTCAGGGATTCATCAAAGACAATATGTGGAGATTCTTCAATAGTTTTAGTATTTAAATTGTACACCCTATATGCTCTAGTGGTTTCAGAATATCCTAGGAACAAGCCCGGATCACTTTTGGGTTCAAACTTGTCAAGGTCTCGTTTATCATTAACATGGATAAAGCATTTGCATCCGAAAACCTTAAAGTGAGCAATTGAAGGTTTCTTACCTTTGATGATTTCATAGGGTGTTTTCTGAGTAAATGGCCTTACCATGGCTCTATTAATTACATAGCAAGCAGTATTGACTGCTTCTGCCTAGACTTTCCTTGGTAGACCACCTTCAACTAAGAGTGTTCGGGCCATCTCCACAAGAGTCATGTGCCTCCTTTCCACCACTCCATTTTGCTCTGGTGTTCTTGGTGAGGAGAACTGATGAGTAATCCCATTGACCCTGCAAAATTCATCAAATTGTAAGTTCTTAAATTCACCTCCATGATCAGATAAAATATTTTCAATTGAATGTTCATTTTTCTATTTTGTTTTCATGTAAAACTCCTGAAAATCTATGAATGCATCATTTTTATGAGTAAGGAAAAACACCCAAGTATACCTAGAGAAGTCATCTACCAAAACATACCCATATCTCCTACCTGATAGGCTGACTGAACGTGTAGGTCCAAAAAGATCCATATGTATCAGCTCATAAGGTTTGGAGGACATGTTTTCAGTTCTGGACTTGAATGACTTCCTAGTTTGCTTGGACTGTGTACACGCACTGCACACCTTAATTTCCTTCTTAAAAGAAACGTCAGGGAGTCCTCTAACCATGCTACGTTTATTCAAATTATGCAAAACCGTATAGCTAGCATGACCTAATCTACGATGCCACGAGAATGCTAAGTCAATTTTATTTGCAGTTACGCAGAGATTAGAATGAGCTAAATCATCTAAGTCTACCAAGTAGATGTTATTTACCCTTTTTCCCGAGAATTTAAATATATCAGAATCAGGTTAAAATTTTTTGCAAAATTGAGAATCAAATACTACCTTGTGTCCTTTGTCACATAGCTGGCTGATACTAAGTAGGTTGTATGCAAAACCATCAACCAGCAGTACCTCTTCAATGCAACAAGTAGTACACTTACCTATTTTACATGATCCGATGATTCTACCCTTTGTATTTCCTCCAAAGGTGACAAGGCCTCCATTCTTCTCAGTCAGCATGCAGAATTTGGTCTTGTCTCCTGTCATATGCCTGGAGCAGCAACTGTCAAGATACCACATGTTGCTTCTGGCTGTCAGGCATACCTGCAATCACAGTCATGGAGAAGATTTTGGAACCCAAAACTGTTTGGGCTCCAAGACAGAAATAGAACAATTTAAGCAAGACAGCAATTGTTTAGGAATCCACATTTGTTTGAGCATGGTTGTTTTAGTAGAATCCTTAGCATTCTCTTTATCATTTCTCTTTTTCTCAGCACCAGCTGATTGATTCTCCTTCTTCTGGTGCTTTGGTTTTTGTTGTGTTCTGACTCCATATTTATTAACAGCATGATTGTTTTTGTGCCAGTGCCCATGCCAATCGGTCCTCAGATAATTGTGGCCAGCCGTAGTCCTTGACTGACCACCCCATCTAGCAAATTGAGGTCTATACCAATGAGTTGGAGAGAATTGATATCTAGACCTCCCTTGGACCTGCTCCCATCCAGACCTATAGAATGGTTGGACTTGTTTCTGAGGATAGGTGTAATAGGTCTGAACCTTGGGCTGATAAGTATAGCTTTTCTGGCCCCATGCAGCATTATGTCTCCCTTGCACTGTTGACCCACTAGACTTCTGTACAGGTTTGTGTTGGGTCTTCTTCTGGACAGGTGATGATGGTGGAGACTTGGTGGCTTTGCCCTGGGGTTTAGATTGGCTCGGAGGCTGACCCCGAACCTGAGACTTACTCTTGGGTGAAGGGCTGGATCTGCTAGGCTCACCAACCTTCTGTTTACCTTTGTCCTTGGCACTAAACACTTTTGAGTTAACAGTTTTTGGAGTAGAATTTTCACACGCCATTTTTATGAGAGGTCTCTTCCCTTTCTCTGCCACAAATGATATGGTTTTCACAGCAAAGCTCTTTGTGGCATCTGAGATATATCCGAGACCTTCCTTTCTATAATTGACCTTTGACCCTAATAGAGCGTTGAGATTGTCTGAGCCTTGGGTCATATTTTCTATTATCTTCTGTTTATCAACATTTTCATTCTCCAAATTTTCAACAGCTTTCTTTAATTCAGAATTCACACTTAAAATAGCTTCATATTTCTCATTTGAAATTTTTGATTCCTTTTCAAACATTTGAACTTTCAGCTTCAAATCATCAATGACATTCTTCAACCATTCATTTTCCTTTCTAGTATCTATTAAGGCATGCCTGAAATTTTCAGAATCAGCACATGAAAATTTTAAACTCTCATTCTCTGATTGAAGATAGGCAATTTTATCAGACATTGTTTTATCATTCATGAGTGAGTTTAATTTTTTCTTCAGATGCCTATTTTCCTTTCTTATATCATCTACTTTATCTAACAAGTCTCCGTAAGCATCCTCCCAATCAGAAATTGTATAGTGCTCAAAGGGAGAGGATACCTCATCGGAGTCTTCTTCCTCCTTTTCATCATTCCTTGCCATCAGACAGATGGGCTTTTCTTCGTCCTCACTTTCTGATGTACTGCTCAAATTGCCCTCGTCATCGTCGCTCCATGTGCTCACCATTACTTTTCCTTTGGGAGTTCTTTTCTTGAACTTTTCTTTATGCTTCTGGAGCTCTGGACAATCTGCCTTCATATGCCCAACCTTCCTGCAATGATAACAAACATTAGTGTCAGGTTTCTTAGCTGGGTCGGACCTATACCTGTTGTGTTGTCGGCCGCTGAATTTTCTTCGGCCAAAATTTCTTCCTTCTTTTTTCAAGAATCGCCTGAACTCTCTTGTCAACATAGCAAGTTGATCTCTATCAATTTCTGACCCAGATAGGCTGCTCTATTCGCTTGACGATCCACTATGGCTAGATCTACTTGTTTTGCTGGAACTAGCCTTCAGCGCAATTGGTTTCTTCTTGTTCTCGAGCTCATCAGTTTTGGGAAGGTTCATCTCATATGCCTTTAGAGAACCTATTAGCTCATCAACTTTCATCGTTTGAAGATCTTTGGACTCCTCGATCACTATTGCCTTTGTGTGCCAAGCAGGAGTCAGAGACCGCAAGATTTTCCTTACAACTTCGTAGTCAGAATAGCTCTTTCCCAAATTCCTCAGACCATTGGTTATGACAGTTAAGCGAGCATACATCTCAGTCACACTCTCACCAGGCTTCATCCGGAATGCTTCATATTCAGAAACCAGCATGTTCACCTTGGTCTCTCTTACCTGTGATGTCCCTTCGTAGATGACCTCCAGTGTGTCCCACATTTCCTTGGCGGTTTTGCACGATGACACTCTGGAAAATTCAGTAGGATGAAGTGCGCACTGGATAGCATTGATGGCACTCCAGTTCAAAGTAGATTTTCTGATTTCTTCTCTTGCCCAAACCACTTCATTCTCGTGCAGCTCGAGCGGTCCCTTGCTCACTACTCTCCAGATCTCATAGTCCTTCGCTCTAAGGAAGACCTGCATTCTGTTCTTCCAGTAGGCGTAGTTAGACCCGTCAAAGTAAGGAGGCTTGGAGGTTGAATGTCCTTCTGCTGTCATTCCCTTGGCTTTCATGATCGATCCTCTTTAGGATGTTAGTCCCTGAAAAAGAGTTAGGCTCTGATACCAAATGATGGGTAATCGATGAAGGATCTAGAGGGGGGTGAATAGATCAGTCACCCACTAAAAATTTGTGCAGCGGTATCAAGTGCGGAAATAATTCAAGCTGCTGTTGGTCAGCAGAAAGTCACACGAGAGTGATCACCGAGAGAGCCAACATATCTAAGCTTAAGCGATCCTAAGCATGCATCTACATCAGATAAATGAGATGATCAAGATGCACAGTTAATCTTCAGACAAACACACACAGTGGGAAAGAGATTTTTAAGGTGGTTCGATCTCAAACCTGAGATCTACATCCACCCAACACTCCTAACAGGAATGTGGCTTCAACCGCTGGGCCTTACAGCTTGCCTACAACTGTTGAGCAACACAGCTTGCTGTCTGAGGTATCCACCTCGCCTGCTGAGCACCATAGCTTGCTGACTAGAGGAATCCTCCTCTGCACCGCTGAGCAATACAGCTTGGCTCTGCTGACTAACAGCTTGAAAACAAGGTTTCAGAAAACAAAATAGAAACAGACGAAAGACAATAAAACTTGAATGAAATGTAGCTCATAATGAGCAATCTCAGTTCTGGTATCTGAACCAAGAAACTGATGAACAATCATTCAGAGAAAGTCTCTCAGACTCCTCTCACTCAATTCTCTGTTTTCTCTTCTCTCTTTCTCTCCTCTCTCTTTCTCTCTGGATCGTGCAGGCTCCTCACACTTCACGAATATTTTTTTTTTACGATCACACTGCTCCTCTGGAAGAAGCTTCTTATTTATAGAGCAATGAACAGATAGGGCGTGTGCTCTCCACGATTCCCGCCCAAGCGCCTTGACCACGTGGCAGCATTTCAGCCTGCTGCACTACACGTGTCATGATCCTGGCTTCTTGGATCACGTGCCCTTCTCAATTTCCTCGAGCAGATATTCTGTCAGGTCAGACGAGGATGCACTGAGTAAGTTTGTGTTTTGAACAAAACGTGTACAGACATGATGCAGCAGATAGGGAGGTATGAACATCGAGATTGAGTACACAAACATGCCTTTTACGAGTGTACAGACTTTGAATGCATGTAATGCAGTATACATAAAGTAAAGTATGCACATTGATAGTGAATGCACAAGCATGTCATCAGGGAGTGTATGGACTTGGTGTGCATGTGACACCAATGTACAGACTTGCTATGCCTTTAAGCATGAATGCATAATGCACAAACTGTGTGTATGCATGTGTGGACTTTGAGTGCATGACACTGCCTTACGTATGTATGCAGAACATATGGACTTGAATGCATGGTGGAGAATGTACAAACTTTGTCTTGAAAGGTGTACAGATGCATATGAAAAGAGTATGCAATGTACAGACGATGCACATATTGGCACTTAAGTGTGTACAGACTTGCTAGAATGATGCATGAACAAGACAGTAAAGAATGTACTGACTATGTGCATACATGAAGAGCACGGGCTGTACATACTTGATATCAAGCAGCGATGTTCCGACTTGACAGATGCAATGTTCACGCAATGTACAGACTTGCTGAACTACAGCACGAACATAATAGCAAGGAGTGTTCTGACTAAGCCACGAGCTGAGCTAACAGATGTATAGACTTGCACAGTTGACGGCGAATGGATGTATAGACTTGCTCAGTCAACAAAGCAATCGTGCAGGCTTAGTGTATGCATGGACCAACGAGTGCACTAACTTTGGATAACACTTGCAAACAGACATCAATTAAAGATATGCACGAGATGGTCAATGCACTGACTATGTGGCGTGCAACTAAAATTAATACACCAATGCAAGCTATGCACGAACTAGAATTGACCTGATGCAGAGAACAGATGATGCACTATATGACTGCGTCAATGCAATGCCCATACTGTGCAAACGCACACAGTATATATGCTGGAGTATGAAGAACAATAAAGCATGTAGAGTTCCAATCTTACATGATTCATTAGTGGTTGCTATCATCAAAACAATATAACATCATCAAGCACAGGGGGCACAACAGTAAGTTCACAAGTTGCTCAGTAGATGCTCGATCATATGGCTCACCTGGCAAACAAGCATTCATGAGGGTTAGCTTGTTTGATGATATGCACTGACCTTACCTCTCTAAGATTGAGATACGCATAGACTCTAAGCAGTGGAGTGCACGGACCTTATATGCATGGACCTAAAATGTACTCTGACCCTTGCATGCGTATGGCAAAATATGCACTGACTTATATATATGAATGATACAGAAATTGCACTAACCTTTATACGCTTAATGTAAAACATTGTACCGACCTTCTATATGCTCAGGCAAAAATGTGCACAGACCTTAGGTAGTATAACATAAAGGATGCACCGACCTTCTATATGCACGATAAGAAATATGCACTGACCTTGCATGTAGACTAAGTGCTCAGAGCTCCCTAGAGCTATTCTTTCTGGTTCCCTACTGCTAGGTCCTTCATCCGGCCTCCCGTGCGAGCCTTGGCGCTATGGGGCCGCGGCAAGCTCTCTTGGGTCGAGGAGATGAGGGTACGTCTATGAGTGATAGTGAGCTCGTGGATGAAGGCTCGTCCAGCCCATCGACCTCTCCTCCATCTCAGTCAGGCGATAGAGAGGCAGAGGGTGCAGCCGTGGCTTCAGAGAGCGACCACTCTAGCCATAAGGAGGATGGAGGGGATTCCAATGGTGAGGGATATTCACCCCCTGTGGAGGCTAAGGAGGCAGAGGATGATGCACCATGCCCACGGGTATATTTTATGATTTTTTGGCGTTTTATGTGATTTTTGTTTGTGGAGGAATGGAGTTGGGGAGAATGGGTTTTCAGATGGGGAAGAACCTATGGGCCGCCAGCGTCCTGGCCATCCACAGGGCAAGACAGCCAGGTTCCTGGCCGCCCAGTTGGGCTAGGCAGCCGGTGACCTGGCCGCCCATGAGACTAGATGGCCAGGGTCTTGGCCGCCCAAGTCTCAAGGCTGGGGTTTTAGAAAAAATGGCTTATGACTGATGATGGCGTGTCTTTGTGGTGCTTGTAGGGCCGACGAAGGATCTGTGCCCGTGTTTCATGGGATTTAGTGTGGGCGTAGTACCATTCCCTCCATCATGAGGAGAGATGGCGAATGGACCGGCTAGGGTTCGCTCCTTTCTTCCGGATTACACCTCTCCGGGTGGATGCCATGTTCCTGACAGCGCTTCATGAGAGGTGGGTGGACTTCTACCACTCTTTCATGATGCCATGGGGTCACATGGTCCCCATCCTCGAGGACGTGGCCTACCTGACGGGTCTGCCTATAGCTAGGGCCCTAGCATTGGGCCAGGAGCTGAGAGACTACCAGCGGGAGGTGGATCGACTGCTGGGTGTTGTGCCCCTGTGATCATTTGAGTCTTCCTGTGGTTTGGGTCATTCGACATCGTCTTGTGGTCATTTGAGTTATTGGATATTCTTGGTTTTGATAATAGCTAAACACTATAAGTCATTATTGTTTAAACTCTCATATGACTGACATACGTGATGTTTTGTTCATGACAAATATGCCAATGAATTGCCAAGGAATGAAGTGGAGATGGCAAATGTGAAAGCTCAATGTTGCGCCCTCATACACGGATCGACCTGCGCGATCAGGTCGCGGGGATCTTCAAGACCGTCAAGGGTGATGCCACAGACATGAACGGGCTGCTAAAGGAGTCAAGCGATGAAGCTAAAATAGTTAACGGACCGACCCGGGAAAGCCCAGGGTCTGCCCAGGTGGCGGTCGACCGCCAGCACAGGGGCGGTCGACCGCCCCAGCCAGCAACCCCTAGATTGCAACTCTTTCAGTAGCGGTCGACCGCCAGCCCAGTAGCGGTCGACCAGAATTTCCAGGAACCACCCGTTTGCAGGTTTCTCAGTAGCGGTCGATCGCCAGAAGCTACAGGTCGACCGCCAGCCCCGAGCCTTCAATGTTGACTTTGTTTTCCACTTCGAGAAGAGCCCCTTTCCTTGTATTTTTTTAACCCCAAAGTCACCCAATCTTCCATAGATTGTGGATCTGGTCTGGGAGATGTTTAAGGACCATTCAAAGGTTATAAAACACATGCAAGAGGGTTAGAAACCCTAGTTTATCATTTGTGAATCCAAGGGAGATCAAAGGAGGCTACAAGGGTGAGAGGAGTTCGAGTACTGTAGCCGTGAACAGTACTCCGAGAAGAAGTTCTTCATCAAATCCTCAAGTGATTCAAGCTACTTGAAGAGAAGATCAAGCACAAGCCAAGAGAAGATAAAGTTGCATCCTTTATCCTCTTCATCATCTCAAGGGTGATCTAAACTGCATCCTCAAACCTCCTCATCAACTCAAGAAGATCAAAAGGAAGATCCAAGCTACATCCATAGTCTTCCTCATCAACTAGAAGAGATTCAAAGAAGATCATCTCTCAAGGAAGAAGACACCATCGAAGCATCAGATTCAAGCTCCTGCAACTTAGACAAGATCTTTCCACTTTGAGCATATTTTATATCTTGTTTGAGTGATTTAGTATTTGTTCTCTTTTCATTTCTTTCAAACAATTGAAACTGAAGATCGTCCCTACCGATGGTTAGTAGGAAGGTAATCAGAAGTTGTCCGATCTGCGGTGTTGACGTCCCTACCGATGGTTAGTAGGAAGGCAATCGGTGGTCTTTCCGATTTGCGGTTCAGTGCGTGGCACTAGTGGAGCCTCACCGGATTTGGTGAGGGGTGGACGTAGGACTGGGGATTCAGTCCGAACCACCTTAAAATTCTTTTGTGTTGTGGTTTGTTTATGTGATTGTTTCGTTCTAGATGCATGCTTAGGTTCAATCTCTATTGCGTAATCATCTTGCTAAGAAAATCGTTGTGTCCTTCGTTAAGTTAGTTATATTCCGTTGCAATGTATTTTATCTAGCTATATAGAGGGTTGCATTGCGAAAAGAGGGGTAGATCTATTCACCCCTCCCCTCTAGATCTGATGTCCACTACTCAACAAGTGGTATCAGAGCCTAATCTCTCATTATGTGGTCCAACGACCTTGAGGGAAATGGTGGATTAGCGTCCAAAGGTTTCTTACTTGAAGGACATTCTGTTAATAGACCTCCTTACTTTACTGGAACTAATTATCCTTATTGGAAATATCGCATGCAGGTGTTCATTCGCGCTCAAGACTACGAACTTTGGCGAGTGATCAGCAAAGGTCCGTATGAGCTTACGGATAATGAGGACTTGTGAACCAAAGAACAAATAAGACAATCCACTGTCAACTGGAGTGCTAAACACATCATGCAATGCTCACTCCATCCAGTTGAATTCTCAAGAGTGGCTACCTGCGCATCTGTAAAACTAATGTGGGATAAGTTAGAGGTAATCTACGAAGGAACCTCTCAGGTACGAGAAACAAAAGCCAATATTTTAGTTTCTAAATATGAAATGTTCCGCATGAAGCCTGATGAGTCAATTCAGAATATGTATGCTCGGTTAACTGTGCTTACTAATAGTCTAACTGATTTGGGAAAGAAATACTCAGAACATGAAATTGTGAGAAAGATTCTCATATCATTGACTCCCGCATGGCACATAAAGGCTACCATGGTTGAAGAATCGAGAGATCTCGCAACTACCAAGGTAGATGAACTCATTGGGTCATTAATGACCTATGAGATCAACCTTAAGAACAAAGAGGCTGAGGTGCCTAAGAAAAAGTCCCTAGCTCTTAAAGCAGGACCCAGCGGTCAAGGCTCTTCTGATGAAAGTGAGGATTCGACAAGTGAGCAAGATAAGGATGACGTAGCCATGCTCACACGTAAGTTCAGAAAATTCATGAGAAAGGAAGGTAAGAGCTTCATGAGAGGAAGGTCAAAGGTAAGAAATGGTTTCAAATCTAATTCTAAAAACTCTAAGAAATCTGATAAAATCATTTACTATTCTTGTAATAAAATAGGACATTTCAAGAATGATTGTCCCGACAGATTCAGAAAAGCCGACAAATGGAAGGGCAAGAAGAAGAACAAGGCCATAGTGTCCACATGGAGCGATGAAGAGGAAAGTGATGACAGAACTAGCTCCTCGGATAAAGAAAAAGAAGATCTCTGTCTCGTGGCCAAAAGTGACGAATAAACTGAGGTAAATTCTCCATTTGAAGATTATACAACTGATGATTGGGAGGAAGCATATATACAACTCATGGAAAAATATGACATGTACAAAAATGAGAATAAATCATTGAAAAAGAAAATTAACTTGTTTGTGCATGATCATGATATGAATGATAAGAATGCTCTACTTGAAACTGAAATTGGTGATCTTAAGAAAATGATTGAGGATTTGGAAGAGGGAAGAAAAGAAATGGCTGACTTGGAAACTAAAAATGAGGACTTAAGGAATGAAATTGACAGCATGAAACTCAAAATGTAAACCTATGAAAAGGATAGCAAATTAAGCAATGAGAAGTATGAAGCTGTCAAACATGTCAACACTCAACTCCTGCAAAATATTGAAAACCTACAAAAAGAGTTAAAGGACAAACAACAATCTTTAGAAAAATTTGTGGATGGAAAAGAAAACCTAGATGCATTGCTAGGTACTAGAATGAACTTCAATAAGGAAGGGTTAGGTTTTGAACCTACAAACAAAAGGCCAATTGGGTTAAAAACTGTCACATTTGTTTCATCTTCCGAAGCTTCCACCTCAAACACAACTCCCACACAAAACCAGCAAAAATAAAAGAAGAAAGGAAAAGAAAAGGTTGAAGAAGAAGCCACTGAAATCTCCAAAAAGATTACTCAAAAGCCTAAGAAAAGTCAACCTTCCCCACAACACAGGTCGACACCACATTGGCCATCAAACATTCATATCGCCAAAGAATTTCACACAGGTCGACACTGCCATAGGTTGACACCACCATATTTTTGGGGCAATTGTGATTTCTGTATGCATCAATCTCATAGGTGGCAAAACAATCATTTTAAACCCAAAACCAACCAACCGCCTCAATGGATTAAGAAGCAAACTTCATCAAACTTCCACAAACTCCAACCAAGAGCCTCCAAATAGAAAATGAGCGTCAAGATTGAAAAGAAAAATCAAATCCCTGCTCTAAGCAAACAAAACATGAATGTTAAGAAGGTTTGGATTCCAAAAGAAATGGTTTCATGTTTTAAAAATTTGAAAAGTTTGATGGGACCCAAATTTGGTTGGGTTCCAAACACCATTGCTTAATTGGTTGTGTAGGAATATCTTGCAGCCATGCATAACAGGTGGTAGCTTGATAGCGGCTGTTCAAGACACATGACTGGAGATAAATCAAAATTTTGTATCTTGGAGGAAAAGGAAGGAGGATACGTCACATTTGGAGGCAACAACAAGGGAAAAATCATTGGAACATGTAATGTAGGTAAGAATCTCTCCAACTCCATTTGTAATGTGCTGCTAGTTGAAGGTTTGAAATACAACCTGCTTAGTATAAGTCAATTGTGTGATAAGGGTCACAAAGTGTTGTTTGACTCTCATGAATGCAGAATTCTTGAACCAAAATCTGACAAGGTAAAATTTTCTGGTAAGAGAGTCAACAATGTTTACATGATTGACTTAGATGATCCTGCTCATTTAAACCTTTGTCTTGCTGCACCAAAATCTGAGCTTGCATGGATATGGCATCGTAGACTAGGACATGCTAGCTACAATGTCTTACATAAACTCTTGAAGCATTCAATGGTGAAAGGTCTGCCTGAACTATCTTTTAAACAAGAAAATAAATTATGTTATGCATGTGCCCTAGGCAAACAAACAAGAAAATCCTTCAAGGGAAGATCTGAAAATACATCATCCAAACCACTCGAGCTAATTCATATGGACTTGTTTGGTCCAACCAGAACTGCTAGCTTAAGTGGTAGAAAATATGGATACGTCTTGGTGGATGACTTTTCTAGGTTCACATGGGTTTTCTTTCTCACACATTAAAAAGATGTTTTTGATGAGTTTCAGGCACTCTACATGAAGATAAAGCAGGACGGTGAGTTTAAAATTTTCAAGATTCAATCTGATCACGGTGGTGAATTTGAAAATGCTGACTTCTATAATCTTTGCAGGGATGAAGGCATTTCACACCGATTTTCTTCACTAAGAACTCCAGAGTAAAACGGTGTAGATGAAAGGAGGAACCGAACACTTATAGAGATGGCAAGAACAATGCTTACCGAACGGCAACTCCCAAGGAAATTTTGGGCTGAGGCGGTAAACTCGACATGTTATATTATCAACCACTCTATGGTAAGGCCACACACCAAAAAGACTCCTTATGAGTTGCTGAAAGGTAAAAAACCCTCTCTCTCACATATGAAAGTGTTTGGGTCAAAATGCTTCATCCACAACAATGACAAAAGAGACTTAGATAAATTCGAGCCTAAGAGCGATGACGGTATATTCCTTGGATATTCTGATAGATCTAGGGTTTATAGAATTTATAACATTAAGAGTCAAATTGTGGAAGAATCACCCCATGTTTCCTTTGATGAACATCATGATGATTCTAACAATGATAACTCTTACAGGAAAAATGATGAAGATGGAGAATTCCTAAGCATGAAGGACAAGAGTGATTCTCTACAAGAAGGAACAAAAGAAGATGGTGACCGAGCTGAATCAAGCAATGCAAGGAATCAAGCTCCAGAAGAAGGTAATGATTCTACAAACATTAGAATTCTTAAGGATCAGCCTTTAGAAAATGTCATTGGTAGCTTGAATGACCCACCTAAAACAAAGTCACATTTTAGAATTGTGGAAGAATTAGATCAACTTGCTCTTGTCTCCCAGATTGAACCCATGAATGTTGATGAGGTATTAAAAGATGAAAACTGGATAAATTCAATGCAAGACGAGTTAAACCAGTTTGAAAGAAACCAAGTTTGGCATCTTGTTCCTAGACCTTCATCACAATCTGTCATTGGCAGTAAATGGGTCTTTAGGAACAAACTCAGTGAGGATGGTAAGATAATAAGAAACAAGGCTAGATTGGTGGCTCAAGGGTATAATCAAGAGTTTGGGGTAGACTTTGATGAATCTTATGCCCCAGTTGCTAGACTCGAAGCCATCAGAATTTTACTTGCCTTTGCATGCTCCCTTAGAATAAAGTTGTACCAAATGGATGTGAAAAGTGCTTTCTTGAATGGCTTGATCAAAGAAGATGTCTATGTTGAGCAGCCCCCTGGCTTTGAAAATTCTAACCATGTAGATTTTGTATACAAGCTAGATAGGGCACTTTATGGACTTAAGCAAGCACCAAGAGCTTAGTATGAGAGACTAAGCTCGTTCCTCATTGAAAAAGGGTACACACAAGATAAGGTAGATCAAACACTTTTCACCAAGAAACAAGGTAAGAACATCTTGATTGTTCAAATTTATGTTGATGATATTGTGTTTGGTTCTACTAAATCTGAAATGTGTGAAGAATTTGCTAACCTCATGACTAGTGAATTTGAGATGAGCCTAATGGGAGAACTCCAATTCTTTCTCGGTTTGCAGGTCAACCAAGGACAAGATGGTTGCTTCATAAGTCAAGCTAAATACATCAAGGAGTTACTGAAAATATTTGACATGACGAACAGCAAAATCATTGCAACTCCAATGAGCACCACAACATCACTGGATTCGGATGAAAATGGTAAATTAGTGGATGCAAAGATCTATAGAGGTATGATCGGCTCTTTGCTTTACTTGACTGCATCCTGACCAGATATCCAGTTTAGTGTATGCCTTTGTGCTAGATTTCAAGCTAGTCCTAGAGAATCCCACTTGACTGTCGTCAAACGTATCCTTAGATATCTTGCCGGCACTCAATATTTGGGATTGTGGTATCCGTCATCATGTGATTTATCGCTTATATCTTATTCTGATGCGGACTACGCTGACTGTAAGCTGGATCGTAAGAGTACTAGTGGCTATTGCCAGTTTCTAGGCGGGTGTTTAGTTTCTTGGGACTTCAAGAAACAACACTCGGTTGCCCTCTCAACCGCAGAGGCAGAATATGTTGCTGCGGGGAGCTGTGGCACCCAAGTGTTGTGGATTAAACACCAACTCCAAGACTACCTAGTGGATCTTGGTTGTGTCCTGATTCTGTGTGATAACACTAGTGCTATCAACCTTGCAAAAAATCCAGTCCAGCACTCTAGAACTAAGCATATTGAGATTAGGCATCACTTCATTAGAGATGAGGTCGTTAAGAAAAATTTTGAACTGTATTTTGGTTCATGCAATGACTTTGTTCAATTTAGTTGTGTGTTTTTGCAGATTGGTGTCCATGCATTGTTTATATGTAAATATGTCATTTTGCATATGGTGTAGCATTGCATGTAGTCATGATGCATAATAAAATTGAAATCATATTCATAATGTATTGCATGGTTTGTGTAGCATCCTTCTTGCATGGCCATGGTATATTAAATGTTGATGTATGGAAAGGTAGGTTATGTTTGTCTAGAAGCACTCAATATGCGTGAGGTTTCACCTCCGCCAAGTACCATGCGTCACTATCCCATATAGGCCATATAGTAAGGGGGAGTTGTCTCTTTGCAACATTCATGCATATGTTTCATCTTCATTCTGTTGCATTTAATAAGTGTACAACCATGTGTTCGGTCATGCATTTCATGTCTGCCAAATTCATGTTTGATCAGGTCAACCCCTGCATGGTTCTAGTCAACCTCTCCTTGACATTCGTCATTCCACTTGATTGCAAACATAACTCCTTGAGTGCATTCACTGCATATCCTTAGGGGGAGTTCTACTGCTATTCTTACTCTCTTGCAATCTAAACTTCATGGCTTATAGTCTGAATATAAGATCATGAGACCGACAGAACTACGGCGTAAGAGCTTTCTATTATATGCCCTGATGATTGTCCATCCAATGAAAATGGTTCAGATTTAATGATTTCCTTGAAGTTCAAAAATATTTATTCTGAAATCATATATGTTCTGTGATTTTAATAGACCTTAACTAGAGATTGCATATTGTGTTTTGCATGACTATCCTGAAATCTGAAAATCCAAACGTCATGATAATTTTGGTGATACTCTAGAGCTTAGTATTGTTTCTAAACTGCTTGATGAGCTGGAATTCTTGGAAATCAATTTGACAGAGCAATGATATTTTTGCACGGAGAAATATGTCACGTCATCAAATCAAGTGACGAATGATATGTCATGATGTGCCCCTGTTATCTCTGTCTTAATTATATTTAGACTCTAAGCAGAGCACTGGCATAATTACTGAGAAATATATCTTCTCATCACAGAAATGAGATTGGATATGTCATGACGTGACTTTACTATCTCTGTTCATTCTGCAGCATAACCGTCAGTCTTGCCAAATACCTAGGGATACTGGTGTCTAAGTAACGTGTATTCTTACGGCTAGGAGGCATGTACTAGACTTGATTGCTCGTAAAATATGAGTCATGTGCCGTCAAATTCAAAAGATATTGAAAATAAAATTTGTTGAACTCATCAAATTCCATGCTTTAGTCATGATTGTTTAGCCTCAATACTAGTTTTTGTGTTATTCCCTTTGTAGTTATTGAATATGGATATATAAGACAAGGGAAGGTTAAACACTGCCATGATATACACTTTTAGTTCATTTTTATTACAACATGGATGTAGATGCTTTTCGAACTCTGTTGATGATCTCAGATTTCATTAGCTTTGAACCATATATGTTGCTCGCGGTATGTTTCAGGTTTGCATATAATGGCTTGCTCTCCACTCTCATTCACCTCTGGTCTCTCAGACATTAGTCACCTTCTCTATCTTATCCCTCCTTTTTGATGTTGTCAAAGGGGGAGAATGTCTTGTTGTTGTGAGTCCTTTGTGAGTTGTCAAAGGGGGAGAGTGAATTGTGGACGGGAGAGAGTCCACGGGGGAGAGAACCTTGTAAGCTTTGAGTCTTCATATGTGATGATACCTTTGTCCGTCCTTTGTGCGGCCTTTGTGAGTTGTCAAAGGGGGAGAGTGAATTATGGACGGGAGAGAGTCCACGAGGGAGAGAACCTTTGTGAGCATTTGAGTCTTCATCTATGAGCTTTAGGGGGATTGAAAATTTGCATTCTATGCTTATATCCGCATTCACATCATCCATCCATATATCCGCATTATCGCATTCAATCTTGAGCTGCACATGTCGCATATGTCATAAACTTTGCCATTTTGGATATTCCTGCCACATAATGACTCACAGTGTTGCCATCATCAAAAAGGGGGAGAATGTTATGCCCCTGTGATCATTTGAGTCTTCCTGTGGTTTGGGTCATTCGACATCGTCTTGTGGTCATTTGAGTTATTGGATATTCTTGGTTTTGATAATGTTGTGCCCCTTGTGCTTTGATGATTATGTGGTGTTTTAATGATAGCAACATAAATGAGTCACCATATTATTTTTCTAAGAACATCACATTGAATGATAGAACATGAATGCATATGACTGATTTATTCTGTGGAGAATGCATGAGTGTGTTATATCTGAGCTGTTCTATGGAGAATGCATGAGTGTGTTATATCTGATCTGTTCTGTGGAGAATGCATATGACCCCCTTCTTAGATGGGTCAACCCCCTTCAAGTCTTTACATCAGATTCTCGTAAGTAGTTCAGATGGCATCAACCCATTGAGTCCACGAGGTTGACGCAGCCTTGAAATTCCTCAGATGGCTTTGAAGATAAGGCTGGATGTGTTGACGCATGGGATCACTGCGTCGACCCACTGAACTGACCCAGATCTAACTTCACATCAGGGTGAACTGCTGCGTCGACGCTGTCACGCTGTAGCGTCTCTATGCACTTTACAGGTTTACACACTGCACACACACTCAAAGTCTACACATTGCACGTAGAGTATATACACTGCTTTGTGTTGTGTTTGTGCATCGTTTAGAACACAAGTATATACATCCATGCATCATGGGTCGACCCCCTTCTTAGATGCATCGACGCCCCAAGATTTTCAAGTCTATACACTCGTCTTCATGCATATCAGAGTCCATACATTGCAGCTCACTTAACTAGTAAGTCTATACATTGCATCGGTGCATTACTTCCTCTGTGCATGTACTGCATCAGTGCATCACAAGTCTATACATCCATTGCTTCAGTTCAATACCTGCTAAGTGCATGCATTGCATTGGTGCATTGCTTCCTCTGTGTATATACTGCATCAGTGCATCCATTAGGCATACAGTCTACACACTAATGCATGTGAGGTACTGTCTGCACGACAAAGTCTATACATTGCTGCATTGCTTGCATTTGTAAAGTCTATACATTGGCTGTTGTCTTGCAGCGTCAACACAAGTCCAAACATTGCATCGTTGTGTTAAGTCTATACATTCACATTGTCTGCATGTCTGCACGCTAAAGTCTGTACAGAGTCTGTGTCTGTTTGACCAGCAAGTCTGCACAACGTCCGTCTCATTTAGCGTCTAAGGCAATGTCTATACACTGGACTTGAAGTCTGTACATTGAGCGTCTCATGCAAGTCTATACAACGCATCAGACTAAGTCTGTACATTGAGCGTCTCATTGAGCGTCTCATGTAAGTCTATACAATGCATCAGCAAGTATGTACATTGGACTGTGTTAGGCAAAGTCTGTACATCGGACTGTTACAAGTGAAGTCTGTACAGCGTCATGCATCATTCTTCAAAGTCCATACACTGCACTGTTGCTTGCTCGAGGTAAAGTCTGTACATCCGTCAGTGAACTTCGAAGTCTATACACTGGGATCTTTACCTACGTTCAGTTTTGCAAGTCTATACATTGGGCTTTCACGAAAAGTCTATACATCCTTGAACTGTGCAAGTCTGTACATCGTTGCTTTGCCAAAATCTACACATTGTGAACCTTCAAGTCTGTACAGACTTTGCTTTGCTCAAGTCTGTACACGTCCAGTTGTCTTTGGCAAGTCTTCACATCGTGAAGTCTATACACTCGATTGTCTTGCATTGCATCATGTCTGTACAGCCTTTCCTTTGGCAAGTCTGTACATCATTCATGAAGTCTGAACAATGAGCAAGTCTATACATCAGACTAGTCTGCATCGGCTAAGTCCATACATTGTCCAGTGCATTGCATGCATCATTCATGAAGTCTGTACATCGAGTTGAATGCTGGCTAAGTCTGCACATCGTCTATCTTACTTAGAGTCTCATGCATAACATGAAGTCTGTACATCGCACAGCATTCAAGTCTACACATTGTGCATCATTTTAGTTGAGGTCTGTACATCGTGCATCTAGTGTTTCAAGTCTATACATTGTTGCACATTGTGTCTGTCTAAGTCTTCACAGTGCTTCTTCATGCATTGAAGTCTGCTCATTGCTGCACGCGCATCAAGTCCATACACTGGCATGTCTTTACATTGCCTAGTCTATACACTGGATGTTGAATGTTCTTCAAAGTCTGCACATTGCATTACACTTCAGCAAGTCTGTACAGCGGTTGCCTTCATATAGGAAGTCTGTACATCGCATAGCTCTGCATATATGAAGCCTATACAGTCTGAAGTCTATACACTGCATCCTGCAATGTCTGTACAGGGTTTTAGACTTAAACTGATAACTTGATTCTCTGTCTAACAGGCACTCTTCGTGAAGCCTAATGAAGGCACGTAATCCAAGGAAGGACGAGGTGCCCAGATTATGACACGTGGAAGCAGCCCAGCCAGGATGCTGCCAGGTGGTCGAAATGCCTCGATTCTGGTGAAATTCTTTGGGCGGAAAATATGGAATCCACACGACCCTATCCACCCTGCTGCTCTATATAAATGAAGACTCCTTTGTCTGAAGAAGATTGATCGAGAGGCAAAGTCTATACAGTGAGAGTGATCGACTGAAGGAGTAGATAGCCTGCATGATCCTGTGAGAAAGAATAGAGAAGCAGAAGAAGCAGAGAAGAAAAAGAAAAAGAAAAAGAAGAGAAAGAGAGAGAGAGAGAGAGATAGCTCGAGCAGAGTGTGAAGAGAAGAAGAAGAGAGGCAGAGAGAAGCTTCGTTCTGGAGATCTGCCTTCACTGGACCGTGGATCAAATCCAGGCCAGTCAGCTCATTCTGAGCCACATTGTGCTTCATTGTTTACAGCCTTCCGATTGCTGTTTGTTTCCCATTTTCCTATTTTCTTTTTGAACATTTCTTCAAGCTGTTAGTCAGCACTTGCAGTGGAGGATTCCACTGGACGGCTAAGCTGTATTGCCCAGCAGAGCAAGCTATGAGGATCAGCAGGCGAGGAGGATTCCTCGGACAGCAAGCTGTGAGGCTCAGCGGATTGTATGGCAAGCTGTGATGCCCAGCTGTTCAAGCTGTGATTCAGCGGAATCCACACTCGGGTTGAGTGTGGGGTGGATGTAGGTCTGCAGGACCTAACCACCTAAAAATCATTGTGCAGTGTTTTGATCTCTTTGTGAGTGTGGCGCTAGATGAATGCATAGGGTCGATATGGTTTGATTTTCTATATGTGTTCATCTCATTGTTGCGCACACTATATGTTTGACTGTGGTTTGATTTCTCTATCTGTTGTTGCTTCCGCTAGGTGAATGATTAGGTGCGTTCCACCTATTTGAGTACTGGTTCAACAGAAGACTAGTTTTGTTTCTTTCAGGTTGTCTTATTTTGTCTTGTTAGCTTTATAGTGAGCATTAGATTTTAATTGGGTGAAAGTTTTTAAAGGGTATATTCATTCACCCCCCCTCTGAATACATAGCACCGAACCCAACACTTGGTATCAGAGCGGGTCTCTGACTGAACAGATCTAACAATCTGCAGAGGATCCTGCTAGTTTTTGGTGCATATCAGAGTGGGGCTCTTGAGATCATGTTTTGCTTCACTGACATAGTGCTTTGCTTTACTCATTTGATTTTGGTGCACTTCTGTTGATTGCTTTGTGCTTTGAATCTATTTGTTATCTGTTTTGATGGCTCATCCACCGATATTCAGAGGTGATGACCTTGGCCCATGGCTGGAAAAATTGCATCGGTATGTAAGGACAACCGATCCTAAGCTCTGGAAGATAATAACCCATAGTCCACACAAGTTATCAAAAGATAAATCTAGCTGGACTGAGAAGGATAAATTGAAAGACTCTGTCAATACTAGAGCATTAGTGTTAATGAAAGAATTAATTGACAGAGCTCTAATCTCATGTATCTCATCCTGCAGGTCTGCCAAGGAAATCCTGGAGAAATTGAAGACTGCTTGCAATAGAGATAATGATCGATGCATGATGGCTCAAGGAAGTGAACCAAGTAGCAATCAAGATGAAGAACAAGACGATGATCATGTAAACATCTTCAAAAATTACACCCTGGATGATTGGATTGTTGCATATAATGAACTGCTGGAGTCTTATGATCATTTGAGAAAACAGCATAAGAAAATGAAAAAGAAAATTGATAAAAGTGATTCTAATTCATCTTGTGAAAAATGTTTGGAAATAAATGAATTATATGATAAATGTCTTTCTGAGAATCACATGAATTTGAAGCAAATGTGCCTATTGAAAAGGGAAAACCAAGAAGGTATCAATAAAATCTCCGAACTAGAAAGTCAGCTGAAACTGAAGACTAATGAACATTTGATAAATCTGGAAGAGTTGGGAAGGTCTAAGGTTGATCTGAAGAAATTGAAAGCTGAGAATGTAGAAATTCAGAAGAAAAATGAAAATCTTGAAGCTAAAATAAAGAATGTCAACAAGGAAGGTGTGCATGGTTCCTCTCTCAAAACAAGCTGCAGTAAGTGTGAGGCTTTTAAAGAACGTAATGAAGATCTCTATAATGAAAATGAATGGATGAAGAAACAAATTGCTGTGTTTAAAGAGGATCACAGAAATCTGCTTACTGAAAAAATTAAAGTAGAGGAAAGAGAAGAGGAACTAATTGAAAAGCTGGAGCTTATGTCTGGAAATGGAAAATGTAATGAAGGAGTCATGAAGCTATCTGAAGAGAACAAAGAATTGAGGGAACAAAACAAAAAACTGATGGTTTTAAATACTATTTTCTCACAGAGGTTTCTAACTATCGAAAAAGAGAAATATGTTTTTAAGGAAGCTCAACCTCAAAAATTTGAGAAGGAAAACACTGAACTGAAAGCTGAAATTGAAAAATTAAAGTGTTTAAACACTGGCTTATCTGAAAAACTTCTCACATTAAAAAAGGGAAAATTCACTTGTGATGGAGAATCACAAAGGGTGATCAGTCTAGAACAAGAAATTGAGAAGTACAAAACTGCAAATAAAGTCTTATGTGAATGTGTCAATTGCAGTGAACAGGAGATAGCCAGTTATGAGCTTCATATAGCATCCTTGGAAAATAAAATTCATGATCTGGAAAATTCAGAAATTGATTCTGCTAAGAATGAAAGAAAAATGAAAGCTGTCATGAAAGGTAGATATGATAATTCAAGAGAGGGGATAAAGTGCAGTTCTGATGTTAAGGAAATCACTAAAAATCAGCTATACACCATTTTTGTGCAAAGCTCTGATGTAGCTGGTACCTCAAGTCAATCCCCAAAACAAAACAAAAATCTGAAATCACCTCCATCATCTGTCTTTCAATTTAAGGCACAGAAAGCTGAAAAATAAACAAGAGTTGTAAACAAAGTTAAACAATTGAACAAGAATGGAAAGAAAGATGGGGTTAAAAATATCCCTACTTGTGTCATGAAATCAGTTAGCTCGGTTGAATTTGATGGGTCAATGCAAAATGCTCATGCCTCTTGTACTCATTCGCATGCATCTAGGAATTCATCTGATAGAAACCATGCCCCTAGGAAATCTGATGCTTCTTGCTATTACTGTGGGAAGCATGGTCATTTCATGGATGCATGTTTCATCATGAAACAAGATGATAAACTGCATGCTAAATCTTCTGATCATCATGGGTACAAAAGAAACAAACTTAAGTTCAACCAGCACATCACATGCTTCAATTGCAACAAGCCAGGTCATAAGGCTGTTGAGTGTTGGTCAGGGAATTACAGGAATAATTCTGGATCTAGAAGTAAGCATGTTAGGTGCTTTGAATGTGGTAAGCATGGGCATGCAGTCAAGGACTGCTGGTATGCTCAGGGAAATCACTTTAATTCTAAATTTGTCAAATTCCCTGCAAACAGAAATGATTTTGGTAGGAATAAATCTGTTTTTAAAGGAAAGACACTTGTATGTTCTGAATGTGGAAAACCTGGCCACCGAGCTTCTGAATGCTGGTGGACAGGTAATGGTAAATCAAAATTTCATGCAAGTAACAGAAATCTTCATGCTAACTCACATGGATTCCATGATTATGCAAATGTTCACAAAAAGAATTCAAGAGCTGTTATATCATGTAGATATTGTGGAAAGTTTGGTCATTTCATGAATAATTGTTACCTGATAGAGAATGATGATAATGTTGCCAAGAATCTATTCAGAACACCTGTTATAGTTAACTCGGGACCCAAGGTTATTTGGGCCCTTGCAGGATCAACTTGATTAACATGTTACAGGTGTGCCTTGGAATGAAAAATTGGGGTAAATAAACCAAGGCACTCAACAGGAAGACCCCAGGGTTCTGCTTTTCAGGTTTGTTCTGAATACTCATCTTAAATTCCATCATCTGAAAATTGTTTGCTTGATATGGTTAAGCATCTTGTTGACTTGATTTGTGTTTAGTCAAAACTTTCTGAAAAGTTGAAATGAAATTGATGAACTTGACAGTGTCTCTCTCTGGTTGAACAACATGATTTTTCTTCGAGCATAAATTTTAAATCATGAGCTGTACTTTCATTGTATATCATGCACTTAGTCAGGGGGAGTTTGAATGGTTAAGGTTGATGGTTAATAATCATGCTTATGGTAATTATCTTCTGTCTGACTTGCATGAATAATATCTGAATGAGAGTCATTGCATAAGCATACATGTAGTGACTGCATTACATATCATCATATTGAAAAATTTCAAAAGAAGTATCTGACTTCATGTAGCCCTGCATTGTCATGCATGACCATCATGGTATATTAAATGGAACAGTGTTGAAGGGCAGATGGAATATGTCTGGATGCTACTGCCATGTGTGAGGTGGTCCTTGGACCAAGTCCTCCGCTTAGTACCATGGGTCAAGTCTTCATATAGAGCAGTGTACTGCATATCATCAAATTTAAAAAATCTGAAAAGAAATGATTTATTGCATATCATGCATTTTGTCAGGGGGAGCTTGTCTGCTGTTGCTTGGTCATCATGCTCTCCTTATCAGATTTGTTGCATACTGCACATATGAAGAGTAGTGCACATTGAAAATTTTGAAAAACCTAAAAAGATATTCCATTGCATTTAGATAGGGGGAGCATTCCTATTTCATCTCATCTATTCATCTCTTGAACTCTCACTATCTAGCTATCTGATCTACTTGCTACACTCAAGTGGTTTATCTAAATTCTCTGTTGTCCTCTCTAAAACAGCTGACCAGTCTGTATTCCGGACTCAGCTACTGTCTGATGATAAACTCTCTTCTAATGCTCTTCTCTATTGGTGATTTACTCTTCCACCAGCTTATGCTTATCCTTCATACATCTTTCAGCTGGTGTGACTGATTTGGTTCTACTAATTGATAAGTTGGTCAGCTAAATTTTTCTTTTCTGGTCTGAGGAAATTAAGCTGCATGTCATGAAATTGAGTCTGAGAACTTTGTAGAAATTCCTATCATATAGGTTTAAGAATTACCACTGAATCAGACTGATATAAGATTAATGTATTCTCATATTTGTAATTAAATGAATTGAAAATATCTGAATAATAAGGTTTAATAAACTTTAACCACATGTGCCATGTAAACCTTAGATTCTCTCATCTGATATCTGAAAATTTGAAATCAAGGCTACTTTGGTAGAGATACATAGAGTAAGTGCTGTGGTTAAACATTAACTTGAGAAATGTTGACTAAATGAAAAATTGTAAATTCAGAGCAATGTCTTGGTCACTGAGAAATTGGGTTCTTTATCAATGAAATAAAGTAACTTATCTCATGAGGTGCCATATTTATCTCTGATGAAAATTTACTGAAAAACCTGACAGAGCAATGGCATGCCTGTGTTGAGTAACTGGGGAGTTTGGCCTCTGATCAAGGTGTCTTCTCATGTAAAAAGACACTCATATTGCTAACTCTGTTCTCAAAGTTGAGAGGCAATGACAGTTATCACACTGAGTAACTGGGTCACTTCACTTGAGACGTGTTGTGCCTCATGTAAAAAGGTGTTGATCAACCTAAATTGCTCAAGAAAAAATATTATGTGCTTCAAATGAAAATATAATGAAAAGTCTGTCAACTCATATTCTTGGAAAAAGTGTTTAACATCAATACTAATCTGTGTAACTCTTAAAAGAGTCATTGAGATCATGTGTGTAAGATAAAGATGATTGATTTTGAGTGATATCTGAATATTTGGTTCACCTTTATTAAAACTTGAATTCAGATATGAGTATTGAGTTTAATTTGACAAATTTGGTATACATAAAAATTAAATCAGATTGGTTAAGTTGCCACTTCATAACCCTTTATGATAGAAAAGTCTATTCTTCTTAAGACTTATTGTTGTGGTGCAAGCATTAAAATTTCTCATGATCAGATTCTTTCCAGATAGCCTGATCAACATAAATCTTGATATTGATTATTCATTGAGATGTTTTGTGATGATTGTTATCTACTCTTGCCTTTCTATCATCAATCACTTTACTCTCCACACTGTTGGAATCTTCCATCTTGTTTTGCAATAAGTTCTGGTTCTGTGGACTTTCCACATGTTTCATTCTGTTCATGCATATGTGAGGTACCACAACCAGAGTTTAGATTGTTTGTAATGGCAGATTTTAGATTGATTTATTGGATAACAAGAGTTCATTCCTGTGCTTCAGGGGGAGTTATGGGTCACCTGCTTTTAAGGGGAGAGTAGTACATCTTGCATGTTGATAGGGGGAGAGCTGTTTCATTGTCATAAGGGAGAACCTCATTTTAAACCATTTAATTTTGTCTCTCAAACCAATTCCTCTCTTTTTGATTATGTCAAAGGGGGAGAATAGTTTGACGAGTCAGTGTGACTCATTATGTTGCCATCATCAAAAAGGGGGAGATTGTTGTGCCCCTGTGATCATTTGAGTCTTCCTGTGGTTTGGGTCATTCGACATCGTCTTGTGGTCATTTGAGTTATGGGATATTCTTGGTTTGGATAATGTTGTGCCCCTTGTGCTTTGATGATTATGTGGTGTTTTAGTGATAGCAACATAAATGAGTCACCATATTGTTTTGCTAAGAACATCACATTGAATGATAGAACATGAATGCATATGACTGATTTATTATGTGGAGAATGCATGAGTGTGTTATATCTGATCTGTTCTGTGGAGAATGCATATGACCCCCTTCTTAGATGGGTCGACCCCCTTCAAGTCTTTACATCAGATTCTCGTAAGTAGTTCAGATGGTGTCAACCCATTGAGTCCACGAGGTTGACGCAGCCTTGAAATGCCTCAGATGGCTTTGAAGATAAGGCTGGATGCGTTGACGCATGGGATCACCGCGTCGACCCACTGAACTGACCCAGATCTAACTTCACATCAGGGTGAACTGCTGCGTCGATGCTGTCACGCTGTAGCGTCTCTATGCACTTTACAGGTTTACACACTGCACACACACTCAAAGTCTACACATTGCACGTAGAGTCTATACACTGCTTTGTGTTGTGTTTGTGCATCGTTTAGAACACAAGTATATACATCCATGCATCATGGGTCGACCCCCTTCTTAGATGAATCGACGCCCCCAGATTTCCAAGTCTATACACTCGTCTTCATGCATAGCAGAGTCCATACATTGCAGCTCACTTAACTAGTAAGTCTATACATTGCATCGGTGCATTGCTTCCTCTGTGCATGTACTGCATCAGTGCATCACATGTCTATACATCCATTGCTTCAGTTCAATACCTGCTATGTGCATGCATTGCATCGGTGCATTGCTTCCTCTGTGTATATACTGCATCAGTGCATCCATCAGGCATACAGTCTACACACTAATGCATGTGAGGTAATGTCTGCACGATAAAGTCTATACATTGCTGCATTGCTTGCATTTGTAAAGTCTATACATTGGCTATTGTCCTGCAGCGTCAACACAAGTCCAAACATTGCATCGTTGTGTTAAGTCTATACATTCACATTGTCTGCATGTCTGCACGCTAAAGTCTGTACAGAGTCTGTGTCTGTTTGACCAGCAAGTCTGCACAACGTCCGTCTCATTTAGCGTCTAAGGTAATGTCTATACACTGGACTTGAAGTCTGTACATTGAGCGTCTCATGCAAGTCTATACAACGCATCAGACTGAGTCTGTACATTGAGCGTCTCATTGAGCGTCTCATGTAAGTCTATACAATGCATCAGCAAGTATGTACATTGGACTGTGTTAGGCAAAGTCTGTACATCGGACTGTTACAAGTGAAGTCTGTACAACGTCATGCATCATTCTTCAAAGTCCATACACTGCACTGTTGCTTGCTCGAGGTGAAGTCTGTACATCCATCAGTGAACTTCAAAGTCTATACTTTGGGATCTTTACCTACGTTCAATTTTACAAGTCTGTACATTGGGCTTTCACGAAAAGTCTATACATCCTTGAACTGTGCAAGTCTGTACATCGTTGCTTTGCCAAAGTCTACACATTGTGAACCTTCAAGTCTGTACAAACTTTGCTTCGCTCAAGTCTATACATCGTCCAGTTGTCTTTGGCAAGTCTTCACATCGTGAAGTCTATACACTCGATTGTCTTGCATTGCATCATGTCTGTACAGCCTTTCCTTTGGCAAGTCTGTGCATCGTTCATGAAGTCTGAACAATGAGCAAGTCTGTACATCGGACTAGTCTGCATCGGCTAAGTCCATACATTGTCCAGTGCATTGCATGCATCATTCATGAAGTCTGTACATCGAGTTGAATGCTGGCTAAGTCTGCACATCGTCTGTCTTACTTAGAGTCTCATGCATAACATGAAGTATGTACATCGCACATCATTCAAGTCTACACATTGTGCATCATTTTAGTTGAAGTCTGTACATCGTGCATCCAGTGTTTCAAGTCTATACATTGTTGCACGTTGTGTCTGTCTAAGTCTTCACAGTGCTTCTTCATGCATTGAAGTCTGCACATTACTGCACGCTCATCAAGTCCATACACTGGCATGTCTTTAAATTTCCTAGTCTATACACTGGATACTGAATGTTCTTCAAAGTCTGCACATTGCATTACACTTCAGCAAGTCTGTACAATGGTTGCCTTCATATAGGAAGTATGTACATCGCATAGCTCTACATATATGAAGTCTATACAATCTGAAGTCTATACACTGCATCCTGCAATGTCTGTACAGGGTTTTAGACTTAAACTGATAACTTGATTCTCTATCTAACAGGCACTCTTCGTGAAGCCTAATGAAGGCACGTGATCCAAGGAAGGACGAGGTGCCCAGATTATGACACGTGGAAGCAGCCCAGCCAGGATGCTGCCAGGTGGTCAAAATGCCTCGGTTCTGGTGAAATTATTTGGGCGAGAAATGTGGAAGCCACATGACCCTATCCACCCTGCTGCTCTATATAAATGAAGACTCCTTTGTCTGAAGAAGATTGATCGAGAGGCAAAGTCTATACAGTGAGAGTGATCGACTGAATGAGTAGATAGCATGCACGATGCTGTGAGAAAGAATAGAGAAGCAGAAGAAGCAGAGAAGAAAAAGAAAAAGAAGAGAAAGAGAGAGATAGAGAGCTCGAGCAGAGTGTGAAGAGAAGAAGAAGAGAGGCAGAGAGAAGCTTCGTTCTGAAAATCTGCCTTCACTGGACCGTGGATCAAATCCAGGCCAGTCAGCTCATTCTGAGCCACATTGTGCTTCATTGTTTACAGCCTTCCGATTGCTGTTTGTTTCCCATTTTCCTATTTTCTTTTTGAACATTTCTTCAAGTTGTTAGTCAGCACTTGCAGTGGAGTATTCCATTGGACGGCTAAGCTGTATTGCCCAGCAGAGCAAGCTGTGACGCTCAGCAGGCGAGGAGGATTCCTCGGACAGCAAGCTGTGAGGCTCAGCGGATTGTATGGCATGCTGTGATGCCCACCTGTTCAAGCTGTGAGTCAGCGGAATCCACACTCGGGTTGAGGGTGGGGTGGATGTAGGTCTGGAGGACCGAACCACCTAAAAATCATTGTGCAGTGGTTTGATCTCTTTGTGAGTGTGGCGCTAGATGAATGCATAGGGTCGATATGGTTTGATTTTCTATATGTGTTCATCTCATTGTTGCGCACACCATATGTTTGACTGTGGTTTGATTTCTCTATCTGTTGTTGCTTCCGCTAGGTGAATGATTAGGTGCATTCCACCTATTTGAGTACTGGTTCAACAGAAGACTAGTTTAGTTTCTTTCAGGTTGTCTTATTTTGTCTTGTTAGCTTTCTAGTGAGCATTAGATTTTAATTGGGCGAAAGTTTTTAAAGGCTATATTCATTCACCCCCCCTCTGAATACATAGCACCGAACCCAACAGATAATAGCTAAACACTATAAGTCATTATTATCTTAACTCTCATATGACTGACATACGTGATGTTTTGTTCATGACAGATATGCCAATGAATTGCCAAGGAATGAAGTGAAGATGGCAAATGTGAAAGCTCAATGTTGCGCCCTTGCACGCGGATCTACCTGCGCGGTCAGGTCGCGGGGAGCTTCAAGACTGTCAAGGGTCATGCCACAGACATGAACGGGCTGCTAAAGGAGTCAAGCAATGGAGCTAAAATAGTTAACGGACCGACCCAGGAAAGCCCGGGGTCTGCCCAGCTGGCGGTCGACCGCCAGCACAGGGGCGGTCGACCACCCCAGCCAGCACCAGATTGCAACTCTTTCAGTAGCGGTCGACCGCCAGCCCAGTAGTGGTCGACCAAAATTTCCAGGAACCACCCGTTTGCAGGTTTCTCAGTAACGGTCGACAGCCAGAAGCTGCAGGTCGACCGACAGCCCCGAGCCTTCAATGTTGACTTTGTTTTCCACTTCGAGAAGAGCCCCTTTCCTTGTATTTTTTTAACCCCAAAGTCACCCAATCTTCCATAGATTGTGGATCTGGTCTGGGAGATGTTTAAGGACCATTCAAAGGTTATAAAACACATGCAAGAGGGTTATAAACCCTAGTTTATCATTTGTGAATCCAAGGGAGAACAAAGGAGGCTACAAGGGTGAGAGGAGTTCGAGTACTGTAGCCGTGAACAGTACTTCGGGAAGAAGTTCTTCATCAAATCCTCAAGTGATTCAAGCTACTTGAAGAGGAGATCAAGCCCAAGCCAAGAGAAGATAAAGTTGCATCCTTCATCCTCTTCATCATCTCAAGGGTGATCTAAACTGCATCCTCAAACCTCTTCATCAACTCAAGAAGATCAAAAGGAAGATCCAAGCTACATCCATAGTCTTCCTCATCAACTAGAAGAGATTCAAGGAAGATCATCTCTCAAGGAAGAAGACACCATCGAAGCATCAAATTCAAGCTCCTGCAACTCAGACAAGATCTTTCCACTTTGAGCATATTCTATATCTTGTTTGAGTGATTTCGTATTTATTCTCTTTTCATTTCTTTCAAACAATTGAAACTGAAGATCGTCCCTACCGGTGGTTAGTAGGAAGGTAATCAGAAGTTGTCCAATCTGCGGTGTTGACGTCCCTACTGGTGGTTAGTAGGAAGGCAATCGGTGGTCTTTCCGATTTGCGGTTCAGTGCGTGGCACTAGTGGAGCCTCACCGGATTTGGTGAGGGGTGGACGTAGGACTAGGGATTCAGTCTGAACAACCTTAAAATCCTTTGTGATGTGCTTTGTTTATGTGATTGCTTCGTTCTAGATGCATGCTTAGGTTCAATCTCTATTGCGTAATCATCTTGCTAAGCAAATCGTTGTGTCCTTCGTTAAGTTAGTTATATTCCGCTGCAATTTTTTTTATCTAGCTATATAGAGGGTTGCATTGCGAAAAGAGGGGCATATCTATTCACCCCTCCCCTCTAGATCCGTTGTCCACTACTCAACACTAGGTGCGTGGTTGTTCCACACCAAGAGACCAGTGACCACCCTTCTGCTTGGCAGGATCAGTGCCACAGTGGGTGTAAGACCCCAAATTATTTAATTGAGCCCAATATTTCTTATTAAGCTTTTATTAATTGAGAATAGAATTTTATTGAATTAATAATTGAATTTCGGATTTATTAATATTTAATTCGTTAGAAATAGTATGAGTGAAAATTCGACTACCTTAGAAAAATCTGTAAAAATAGTAAATATGTTAAGGTCGAGGTAGATAACAACTTTTCCTTCTGGCATTAGGCCATTGTAAATCCGTGGTAAGATCTATTTAGAGTTTAAACCCAAAAGTGCACACTTTTGACCCATACCTAACCCTTAGATTAAAACACGAAATTCGACCTCAATACTCAACCAAATGATCTGAAATCAGTGGCAAATGGAAGGCCACAATGTAAGGAACATTTACCCTCAATCAATTTGAGGTAAACCTAGCCCCAAAACGTGCTGCCGACATAGTTTTGGTCAAGTCAAAGATTTCAGCGTCGTTTCTAAACACATAGCTTGCAGCAGCGAATACTCCCAACTCCGAAGGCTCCAGAAGCTCTATGAGCTATCAAAATGAAGCCCTACGAGTCTTCTTTCATTTGGCTGCTATGGGGTTCGCTGAAGTTTCAGATCTGGGGAGATCTAGCTTGATTTGTAGAGGTGGGTCAGCAGGCCGTTGGCTTCCCTTCATCCTTCTTTGATCATCGATTGAGGTAGGAATTCTCAACCAAATTTTGATCATGAGTATAGCAAGTTGTTCATCTCGTCGAGATCTATCCATTGGGACTGAAAGCCCCAATTTCATCAGGTGTGGAGTGAGTTATCACGGGTTTTCTAAGGTGCTGTCCAAGTGTTCTTCATTCTAGGGTTTGAGTTTTCTCTCTCCGATTTGAGGTAGGATCTAACAACCAAACTCTAATTAACTTACATGATATAATCAGCATGTTATTATCTTTCATTTAACGTAGAAATCCCCAAATTCCATTGAGCATGCCTCGTGAATTTCAAAATTTTGTAAGAGCATACCTAGAACATGATTCATATAGTGTTCCTTTAAGTCAGAGCTTGATTATGGGATAATTTTGAGTCATGTATCCTGATCTTCATGCAACATATTATATATGGTTGGATTCATAATCGAGTCAGCTTTCTTTTGACACCAAAAGCCCTAAATTCCGTTGTGTATGTTAAGAGAATTGCATGATTTAGTAGAAGTGGGTCAGGAACTAGGGTTTTCATGAATTTATCATATATAAGTTGAGATTCAATCAATTTCTGTAACAATCCGTGTTTCAAAATTGTAGTTTTATGACCCTAGAATGTCTATTAATATTCCTAGATCTTGTGGTTTTGATTTCAACTCAATTGGACCCCATTTGGATGAGTTCATGTGGTTTTCGGTGGCAACTCACGTTGCTGTTCTTGCAGGGGTCGACCCCAGGGGTCGACCCATTTTCTGGGCAACCCTGCAGGCCCGAGGGTCGACCCCAGGGGTCGTCCCCTCCTATTCCTGCATGGCGGTCGACCCCAAGGGTCGACCCATCCAGCTCCCTGCATGGGGGTCGACCCCAGGGGTCGACCCATTGCACAGGAATGTAGGGGTCGACCCCAGGGGTCGACCCATCTGAAGGAAATGGTGGGGGTTGACCCCAGGGGTCGACCCATCTTCAGAAATTGCTGGGGTCGACCCCAGGGGTCGACCCATTCAGCTTCCAGACCCCAGTTTTTCAGGGGTCGACCCGTACACCAAAAACCCGATTTTCATCATTTTTCGACCCGAAGATGGATCCGAATCAGTGGGGAATCAACCCATTTAACTTAGACCCACTGAAATTATATTTTTTGAAGAACAATTGACCTATTCTTGTACCCCCCTTGATTTCAAATTTGCATTGGTCTTTTCTTGCAAACATAGTACAAAACACGATGTTTACCATCTCCATTACAACACTTACATTGGTTAAATAGAAACTCACATAATTAATGATTAATGGTGTAACTAAAACCCCTGATAATGCATTCTATTTCACCGCTGTGAGAGCTTGTTCTTTACTTCGACAACTTGTTCTAGCTTGTTGGCACTTTGGCTAATACAAATGATAATGGTTAATCATGATATCTTAACTTGGTGATTAGGATTAATATGTTGATTAGCTTGTTTGATTGCTGCTATTTTACAGTAGCGCATCACGATTAACTCTTGTTGTGACTTGGTTTCAATCTCCTTGATGATTATACTTACCTTGAAATTCTGGAAATGAATCTCTTTCCTACTTGAAGTTGTTATTGCTACTTAGTTTAAACCTTGGAATTCTGGCCATAAACTACGGAAGTCTAGATTCGTGGGATCTTTGATCCAAAGAAATCAATGCCTGGCAAACAATTAAGGGCTCGGTCTAGTCCTGGGAGGAGCGCCGGAACACTATGTGTACCCCCGAGGAGGTGAATGACTAGGTGTGGCATTTGGCACCAGTACTTGACATGTGTTAAATCTAGAACTGTCCACTACTCTCTACATTACTTTCTACAACTTTTCACTTTCCACTCTTCACTGTTCTATACTCTACTTGTTGTTACTTTACTTGCTGATTACTTGGACGTGGAAATGAAATTACATACGTGCTTGACATGACTTGAATTGTCTTGATATGGCCAACTTTTTATCGTTATCTCCTGTAGTAAATTCTTGTCTTACCATTCTATTCATTATATTTCTTGACCTTGCAAGATCTTTGAATTTTGTTTCGTGATATCATCGTTATCTTTTTATTATTTTTATCATTTGTAGCATGACATTTTAAAATGTAATTAAACTGTTAATCACTTATACCTGTCTGTTATTTCCTACTGAGCGTCAGCTCATAGTTGTGTTTCCCCCTTTTCCAGGCTGTTCAGGTGACGCACTTACCGATGGGGAAGGGCAGGAGTGATGTCTTGAGTGTATCAGTTCTAGTGTGTTAGTAGTGTGTTATCTTACTTTTAGTTGTGTTTTGGAGAGCATTTAGTCTCAGTCATGTTATTGAGCTTTAGTGATTGATTATTCCAGTTGTATTAAGTTGAACATGAGGTTATTGTATCAGTTGTGGTTTGTTAATGATCATTTAGTATTTCCATCTTGTAGCACTTGTGTATTATTTTAGATTAGTTCTCTCTCTTGCCAGCGTGTCTCTAACTGTACGACCCGATATTTTCGCCTTGTTCGGGGCGTGACAGTTTAGTTGGTATCAGAGCCCTAGGTTTCACATTCCTAGGTTCCCTAAGTTTTAGGTTTTCTTGCATTGCATCCCAATAATCGGTATATCAAAATGTGTTGTCTGAACATTAGGCTACGCCTATCGGGAAGGTCGCATACTTACGTGAGTGGTCTTCGGATCGATTATCTCCGCCAGGTACCGAGTTTTGGTCGTGTCTAGGTGCACTAGATCCCTAACCTTGTGAAAGTTTAAGACCTGACCTGTGAGATTGGGGTAGAACTTGGGTTAAGTTCATTCCTTAATCGTGCTTTATCTATCTTTTTGGACCTAAGTAATCTATTTCTCGTGTAGATGGCAGCTGATCGTGCTGAATGGAGGAACCTGTAGCGTACGGTTCAAGGCCTTACTCAGGCTCTTCAGGAAGTAGCTCAGGCAGGAGCGGCACAGCATGGCACTGGTGATCTATACCGTAACTTCCGAGGGATGAATCCGCCAAGGTTTGCGGGTTCGACCGACCCTGACCAAGCCGAGCACTGGCTAGATGAGATGGGGAGGATCTTTGAAGTTATGCAATGCACCAACCAGGAGCGTGTCCTTTTGTCCACATTTCAACTGGAACATGATGCACGTACTTGGTGGGATTCTATCAAGGCAACTCTCGGTGATCGGCAAGTTATGTGGGAAGAATTCGAAGAATTCTTCAACAGCAAGTATTTTTCTGATAGAGTGCAAGAGAAGAAAGCGACGGAGTTCGCGGCCCTGAAACAGCGAGGTTTGTCCGTGGCAGAGTATGAGGCTCAATTTGCACGGCTTTCTCGATATGCTACACATCTCATTTCCACTGAGAAGATGAAGGTGAAGCGCTTTCTCAATGGATTGAAGCTTCATTATATCAACCAATTGGCACCGATGGAGATTTCCACGTATTCTGAGGTGGTAAGGAAAGTGCAAGTTCTGGAGGATACTCTTGAAATGACGGAGAAAATCCTTGGGAAAGGCACAAAGAAAGAATTACCTACGGGTTCCGGGAGTGTCAAACCCGGGTATACCAAGAAGAGGCCTGTTAGTGGACCTGGTTCGTGGAGCGGGTCCGGATCGTGGAAGGTCAAGACGCCGAGGCATGAAGACAAGAAGCCTGGCCCTATTGTTCCATTCAAGGGCGTGTGCAACTATTGTGATCGTCCGGGTCACAAGATAGAGGAGTGCTGGCGCAAGCTAGGCGCCTGTTTGCGATGTGGAAGCAAGGAGCACCGTATCCCCAATTGTCCTCTCATATCGGAGCAAGCTACACCGGCAAAATCTCTAGTCTTCAAGAAACCACAAGGCAAGCTTCAAGCTTTACATGCAGATGAAACTGGGATTTCTGATGATGGCGGACTCGTCGAAGGTACCCTTACTATAATCGATAAGCCCGCATTTGCTCTCTTTGATACTGGTGCAACACATTCTTTTATTTCACGGAGATTTGCTAAGTCATTAACTGTGGAACCTGTTTTGATGAATACTCCGTTAGAGATTTCAACCCCTATTGGCACTAGATCAACAATCCAGTATTTCTATCCTTCTAGTAAGGTGATGATTGGTGAGCAGAACTTACCAGCAGATTTGGTCTGCATGGACATGAAGGATTATGATGTAATCCTAGGAGCAGATTGGTTGGCCAAGTATGAGGCCAATGTTCACTGTAGTTCTAGCTCAGTGACTTTTACTGGACATTTTGGTTTATCTTTTACGGGAGTCAAGCACCATAACTCCGTACCGCTCATCTCGGCTCTTCGAGCTGATAAGCTTTTGAGGCATGGGTGTGAGGCTTTTCTAGCCTTTATCTAATACAACTCCTGAGCAGCAGATTGAGATCAAGGACATTTCTGTTGTCCAAGATTTTCCTGATGTCTTTCCAGAAGAACTACCAGGACTTCCGCCTAAGCGGGAAGTTATCTTTTCTATTGATCTTATTCCTGGCACATCTCCTATTTCCAAGGCTCCTTATCGTATGTCTCCTGCGGAACTGCGGGAATTGAAGCAGCAGCTGATGGAATTGCTCGAGAAGGGTTTTATACGTCCTAGTACTTCTCCTTGGGGAGCCCCTGTACTATTTGTCAGGAAGAAAGATGGTTCGATGAGGCTGTGCATTGATTATCGGCAATTGAACCAGCAGACTGTCAAGAATAGATATCCATTGCCGAGGATTGACGAACTATTTGACCAGATAGCAGGAGCTCAATATTTTTCTAAGATCGATCTTCGATTTGGATATCACCAGTTGCGGATTAAGGAAGAGGATATTTATAAAACGGCTTTCCGCAGCAGGTATGGTCATTTTGAGTTTGTCGTTATGCCTTTTGGTCTAACGAATGCACCAGCGGCTTTCATGCAGTTGATGAACGATGTATTTCGGCCCTATCTTGATCAGTGGGTCGTGGTATTTATTGATGACATCTTGATCTATTCCAAGAGTGAATTGGAGCATGCTGAACACCTGAGGATGGCATTGCAACTGTTGAGAGATCATCAACTTTATGCCAAGATTAGTAAGTGTGAGTTCTGGCTACAAGAAGTGTCCTTTCTCGGACATATTATCACCAAGGAAGGTATTTCAGTTGATCCTTCGAAGATTGAGGCAGTGAAGAATTGGGAGCAGCCTACTAGTGCAACTGAAATCAGAAGTTTCCTAGGCCTGGCAGGCTATTACCGAAGATTTATTCAAGATTTCTCCAAGATTGCAGTACCTATGATAAGATTAACCCGCAAGGAGAATAAGTTTGATTGGTCAGATGATTGTCAGCGAAGCTTTCAGACTCTGAAGGAGTGTTTGACTACTGCACCTGTTTTGGCTTTACCTTCTGGTGAAGGAGGATTTGTTATTTATACTGATGCTTCAGGTTTTGGCTTAGGCTGTGTACTCATGCAGCATGGGAAGGTGATTGCCTATTCCTCTAGGCTGTTGAGGAAGCACGAAGATAATTATCCTGTTCATGATTTGGAACTTGCTGCAATCGTGTTTGCTTTGAAGATATGGAGGCATTACTTATATGGAGAAACCTTCACAGTGTTTTCAGATCATAAGAGTTTGAAGTATTTATTTTCTCAGAAGGAACTCAACATGAGGCAGCGGAGATGGTTGGAGTACTTGAAAGACTTCGACTTCTCGATTGAGTATCATCCTGGCAAAGGTAATGTTGTGGCAGATGCATTAAGCCGGAAGCCAGTAGCTAGATTGTCAAGTCTCATGTTACAAGAATGGAGGTTGTTGGAACAATTATCTAGTCTGGATCTTAATATTGACAATGATCGGGTCATGATTGCTCAGATCCAACTTAAGCCCGAATTGTTGATGGAAATCAAGTCCTTGCAAGAAAATGATCCCGAGTTGGTAGAGATCAAGGGAAACTTGAGCAGCAGACCTGACTTCATGTTGGCCGATGATGGTAGATTATTATTTAAAGGCAGAACTTATGTCCCAGATGAGGCTACAATAAAGAACAAAATTCTTGAGGAAGCTCATAGATCCAGATATACCATTCATCCTGGAGGCACTAAGATGTACCGAGATTTGAAAAGGTCCTTTTGGTGGCCGAATATGAAAAGAGAAGTTGTAGATTTTGTGAGTAGATGCTTGGTGTGTCAGCAAGTTAAGGCCGAACATTTCAGACCAGCAGGGAAACTGAAACCACTCGACATACCCCAATGGAAGTGGGAAAGCATTGGCATGGATTTCATTATGGGTCTACCTAGGACTCGTGGTGGATTTGATGCGATATGGGTGATTGTGGATCGATTGACAAAGTCGGCTCATTTCTTACCAATTAAGTCCAAGTGGACGATTGATATATTGGCTGCTTTGTATATAAAGGAAGTGGTGAGATTGCATGGTATCCCAGTGAATATAGTATCTGATCGAGACCCCAGATTTACTTCACATTTCTGGAAGGGACTGCAAGAGTCTTTGGGTACTCGTCTAAATTTCAGTACTGCTTTTCATCCACAGACAGATGGACAGACTGAAAGAACCAATCAGATAGTGGAAGATATGCTGCGAGCTTGCATGATTGATTTTGGTGGTAATTGGAGTGAGCATTTGGCATTAATTGAATTCGCCTACAATAACAGCTATCAGTCTAGTATTCAGATGGCTCCTTTTGAAGCACTATATGGTAGAAGTTGTCGTTCCCCGTTGTGTTGGGACGAGGTAGGTGAGAAACAGTGGCTTGGACCAGATCTTGTTTCGGAATCATCACAGAACATCCGTGTTATCCGAGACCGGTTACAAGTAGCCCAGTCAAGACAGAAGAGTTATGCCGACAACAGGAGAAGAGCATTGGAATTTCAGGTTGGCGAGCATGTGTTCTTAAAGGTCTCTCCGACGAGAGGGATCCGAAGATTTGGCATTCATGGCAAGCTGAGTCCGAGGTACATTGGTCCATTCGAGATTCTAGATAGAGTGGGAGAGGTGGCATATAGACTGGCTTTACCACCGCATTTGTCTAGCGTACACACCGTTTTTCATGTGTCTATGTTGCGGAAATATGTGTACGATCCCACTCATATCATTCAGCATGTGGATTTTGAACTGAAGGAAGATTTGATCTATGAGGAAAGACCTGTCAAGATTCTGGACCGGAAGCAACAGCAACTCCGGAATCGTTCGATACCGATGGTCAAGATTCAGTGGAGTCGGCGTGGGACCGAAGAAGCTACATGGGAGTCTGAAGAGACTATGCGAAAGCGGTATCCCGATCTATTCTAGGTGAGCGATCTTTTTCTACTCTCAGTTTTAGTGCAGTGAATTTGGAGGACCAAATTCCTTTAAGTAGGGGAGGGTGTAAGACCCCAAATTATTTAATTGAGCCCAATATTTCTTATTAAGCTTTTATTAATTGAGAATAGAATTTTATTGAATTAATAATTGAATTTTGGATTTATTAATATTTAATTCGTTAGAAATAGTATGAGTGAAAATTCGACTACCTTAGAAAAATCTATAAAAATAGTAAATATGTTAAGCTCGAGGTAGATAACAACTTTTCCTTCTGGCATTAGGCCATTGTAAATCCGTGGTAAGATCTATTTAGAGTTTAAACCCAAAAGTGCACACTTTTGACCCATACCTAACCCTTAGATTAAAACACGAAATTCGACCTCAATACTCAACCAAATGATCTGAAATCAGTGGCAAATGGAAGGCCACAATGTAAGGAACATTTACCCTCAATCAATTTGAGGTAAACCTAGCCCCAAAACGTGCTGCCGACATAGTTTTGGTCAAGTCAAAGATTTCGGCGCCGTTTCTAAACACATAGCTTGCAGCAGCGAATACTCCCAACTCCGAAGGCTCCAGAAGCTCTATGAGCTATCAAAATGAAGCCCTACGAGTCTTCTTTCATTTGGCTGCTGTGGGGTTCGCTGAAGTTTCAGATCTGGGGAGATCTAGCTCGATTTGTGGAGGTGGGTCAGCAGGCCGTTGGCTTCCCTTCATCCTTCTTTGATCCATCGATTGAGGTAGGAATTCTCAACCAAATTTTGATCATGAGTATAGCAAGTTGTTCATCTCGTCGAGATCTATCCATTGGGACTGAAAGCCCCAATTTTCATCAGGTGTGGAGTGAGTTATCACGGGTTTTCTAAGGTGCTGTCCAAGTGTTCTTCATTCTAGGGTTTGAGTTTTCTCTCTCCGATTTGAGGTAGGATCTAACAACCAAACTCTAATTAACTTACATGATATAATCAGCATGTTATTATCTTTCATTTAACGTAGAAATCCCCAAATTCCATTGAGCATGCCTCGTGAATTTCAAAATTTTGTAAGAGCATACCTAGAACATGATTCATATAGTGTTCCTTTAAGTCAGAGCTTGATTACGGGCTAATTTTGAGTCATGTATCCTGATCTTCATGCAGCATATTATATATGGTTGGATTCATAATCGAGTCAGCTTTCTTTTGACACCAAAAGCCCTAAATTCCGTTGTGTATGTTAAGAGAATTGCATGATTTAGTAGAAGTGGGTCAGGAACTAGGGTTTTCATGAATTTATCATATATAAGTTGAGATTCAATCAATTTCTGTAACAATCCGTGTTTCAAAATTGTAGTTTTATGACCCTAGAATGTCTATTAATATTCCTAGATCTTGTGGTTTTGATTTCAACTCAATTGGACCCCATTTGGATGAGTTCATGTTGTTTTCGGTGGCAACTCACGTTGCTGTTCTTGCAGGGGTCGACGCCAGGGGTCGACCCATTTTCTGGGCAACCCTGCAGGCCCGAGGGTCGACCCCAGGGGTCGTCCCCTCCTATTCCTGCATGGGGGTCGACCCCAAGGGTCGACCCATCCAGCTCCCTGCATGGGGGTCGACCCCAGGGGTCGACCCATCTGAAGGAAATGGTGGGGGTCGACCCCAGGGGTCGACCCATCTTCAGAAATTACTGGGGTCGACCCCAGGGGTCGACCCATTCAGCTTCCAGACCCCAGTTTTTCAGGGGTCGACCCTAGGGGTCGACCCGTACACCAGAAACCCGATTTTCATCATTTTTCGACTCGAAGATGGATCCGAATCAGTGGGGAATCAACCCATTTAACTTAGACCCACTAAAATTATATTTTTTGAAGAACAATTGACCTATTCTTGTACCCCCCTTGATTTCAAATTTGCATTGGTCTTTTCTTGCAAACATAGTACAAAACACGATGTTTACCATCTCCATTACAACACTTACATTGGTTAAATAGAAACTCACATAATTAATGATTAATGGTGTAACTAAAACCCCAGATAATGCATTCTATTTCACCGCTGTGAGAGCTTGTTCTTTACTTCGACAACTTGTTCTAGCTTGTTGGCACTTTGGCTAATACAAATGATAATGGTTAATCATGATATCTTAACTTGGTGATTAGAATTAATATGTTGATTAGCTTGTTTGATTGCTGCTGTTTTATAGTAGCGCAGCACGATTAACTCTTGTTGTGACTTGGTTTCGATCTCCTTGATGATTATACTTACCTAGAAATTCTGGAAATGAATCTCTTTCCTACTTGAAGTTGTTATTGCTACTTAGTTTAAACCTTGGAATTCTGGCCATAAACTGTGGAAGTCTAGATTCGTGGGATCTTTGATCCAAAGAAATCAATGCCTGGCAAACAATTAAGGGCTCGGTCTAGTCCTGGGAGGAGCGCCCGAACACTACGTGTACCCCCGGGGAGGTGAATGACTAGGTGTGACATTTGGCACCAGTACTTGACATGTGTTAAATCTAGGACTGTCCACTACTCTCTACATTACTTTCTACTACTTTTCACTTTCCACTCTTCACTGTTCTATACTCTACTTGTTGTTACTTTACTTGCTGATTACTTGGACGTGGAAATGAAATTACATATGTGCTTGACATGACTTGAATTGTCTTGATATAGCCAGCTTTTTATCGTTATCTCCTGTAGTAAATTCTTGTCTTACCATTCTATTCATTATATTTCTTGACCTTGCAAGATCTTTGAATTTTGTTTCGTGATATCATCGTTATCTTTTTATTGTTTTTATCATTTGTAGCATGACATTTTAAAATGTAATTAAACTATTAATCACTTATACCTGTCTGTTATTTCCTACTGAGCGTCAGCTCATAGTTGTGTTTCCCCCTTTTCCAGGCTGTTCAGGTGACGCACTTACCGATGGGGAAGGGCAGGAGTGATGTCTTGAGTGTATCAGTTCTAGTGTGTTAGTAGTGTGTTATCTTACTTTTAGTTGTGTTTTGGAGAGCATTTAGTCTCAGTCATGTTATTGAGCTTTAGTGATTGATTATTCCAGTTGTATTAAGTTGAACATGAGGTTATTGTATCAGTTGTGGTTTGTTAATGATCATTTAGTATTTCCATCTTGTAGCACTTGTGTATTATTTTAGATTAGTTCTCTCTCTTGCCAGTGTGTCTCTAACTGTACGACCCGATATTTCTGCCTTGTTCGGGGCGTGACAGTGGGATTGGTGGGCGTGGTCCGAGGACAACTAGAGGACTTCGGTGCATATCTATAACGAGTGCGACAGCAGATTAGGTTGAGGGAGAGGGGTGAGCACCAGGAGATCCGGCTCTTTCTCTTCTACTTCTTTGGTCGGCTACTGTTCGTGACCTCTTAAACAACGTGAACCTGAAGTGCCTGTCATTGATACGCGATCTCGAGAGAAGGCCCCAGCTGGCACGGGGAAGAGCGATGCTAACACATCTCTTCGCCCACATGGACCCTTTAAGGCCGGGTTCGGGGAACCTAGGTGGCTTCACTCTTTTCCTGTAGGTACGAGTCTACCCTAGAACCAAATCCGATATTATTAGCTGTTTGTTTGTTCATGATTTCCTTGTTCTTTTGCGTTGCAAGATTTGGGGATATACCCGCTTTCCATTGGGCCGTAGCACCATCCCTGTCATGCCCCGAGACATGTGTACAACGGAAGCAACTCGGGGACGTGAGCAGCCGGCAATACGCCTCAAGCTAGAAATATAATTAGAGCGTAATAAACATCCACATAAAGAGGAATGCACAAGAATATGGACTCACAAATCTAACTTTATTGAATAATAATCGAAGTTTTACAATAGAGACTATGACTTCTTGACACACTTGACTCAATAAAAAGGAAAATTACATAAGCGACACAAGACTCTTGAACTATCTAGGCTTCTCTCTTCATCTTCATTTGCTCTCGCCCTTGGATCCGTGATCGGAGAAATCCAAATCCATACTGCTAAAGTTTCCTGAAAAGATTGGAAAAAAGTAGGGCAATGAGCACACTTGCCCAGTAGGTATCTTCGTATCAACATGAAGGTAATATTTAAGTAATTAACATTTTAGCTCTAGGAAGTAAGATAAAAGAAAATTGTAATAAATCACACGTATAAAATCAAAGTAACACAAATAACATGATATATTCAAGATAAGAGATTTGAGATGATATAAGAGCTTGATCAAGCAAGAATGTAATGTGACCTTTCACGAACGAGAATGCACTTGCATGTAACGAGAATGCGCTTTTCACTTTTCATAACCATAAAGGCTACGCACTAGAATTTATGTAACCAGCATGTAATAATTTCATGATTGGCCTTATGGATTTCACCCGTTTATAAAAAAAGTACT
This sequence comes from Amorphophallus konjac, assembly GCA_022559845.1. Lineage (NCBI taxonomy): Eukaryota > Viridiplantae > Streptophyta > Magnoliopsida > Alismatales > Araceae > Amorphophallus > Amorphophallus konjac. The sequence continues at coordinate 67,813,156 of CM040123.1, read as the reverse complement.
CCTAGCGCAATGCGACGCCAGTGTTCATCATACCCCATGGTTTATAGTATGTTTGTAACGCCTGAGAATTTTCTAGGAATTTTTTAGGATTTAACATAATTATTAAGCATTTAAATGGACTTCATGAGATATTTAATGAATATAGGTCTATTTAATAATTATTTAAAGGTCCAGATATTATGTTAGGTTTAAATCCACCTAAATAGACCCACAAGACCCAAATCCAACCCTTTTAGGCCCAAGCCCATTACTAGAAACGTAATTTGAGGAATTTACGGATTTAAAATAGGATAAATAGGTCAATTAATGGGATAAATTGGAGATAATAAGGAAAAACAAAAAAATCAGAATAATTGTCAAATGGCGGTCTATCGCGAGACCACCACCTCATTATAGCGGTCCAGACATGGCCGCTATTTCCTTCTGATTTTGTGAATGGAAGAAACGTGAACAGCTTGGATCTTTGGCAACCAAATCGCCTTGGATCGAAGCTATCTGACATGGGAGACTCTCTAGAACACTCTAGGGATCACTTATACCCCAATCTAGGACTCTAAGTTTGATCTAATCCTCAAACCCTAGGTAAACTTTATAAATAGGGTTCAGGTTCAAACTGCGCAAACCCTTACTTTGGCTCACGATGTTTGACGGTAAGGAGACAATATCTCAGGTTGGTTCTTTAGAAGATTTTGTTCTCCTTAGTTTTATCTACCTCCCCTCCAATTTTTGTGCTATAAGACCCAGCCGTTGAAGAATTAGGGCGTCTGCAAGTCGCTGGTTCCCTACAGGCTGCACTGGAACTAGTGCGCAGGTCCAGTGAAGATCGGGAGATTAGAAGCCCTAAACAAGGTTAGTTCACATTGTGTATTTAGAACTTTTTGTTCCCCTTTCTATCTTCTATGTACCCTCCAATTTTCACCAATATAGGTCAAGAGAATCAGAAGATAGAGGGGTGAAAAGTTACTGGTTTGGCACAAGACGTGCAAGAACGTAAGCGATCTTCCAGTTAGAAATTCGAAGTCTAAAGCTTGTCACAGAGGTAGGTTATCTGGTGGATGACTAGAATAATATGTTAGAAGTAAAAGCCCTCTATTTTATCCTATTTTTATTGAGTATGCAAGGAGTATTTTACATTTTTTCTATCATTGCACAACTAGGTTATCACATCATGCATGAATCCTACCCTTAATAAGAAATTGATAATTTTGACTTTACGTAAACCCATGCATCTCCATGACTGGATTTTTATTGTAGCATGTTTACCTTCCTATCTAGCATGTTTACATGCATTTATTTCCTTAGGACAATCCTTGCATGTCCTATTTTATGTTGTCTACTACAGGCAAGAAACGGTCTGCCTAAGACCGCCGTAATCCTTTAGCGGCCATGCGATAGACCGCTAGCACTGTAGACATGCCAAAATCGGTACTTTGTTGAGTGAATTTCATGTCACGATGTAATAGCCCAAAGTAGACTTCATTACTGGTTTAATAAGTAGGTTTCTATCATTTTTAAGATTCTGCGACCGTCGTCTGGTCGCTATTTAAATAACGCCTTTGGACGTGTCGCTATTTCCTAGAATAACGACCATGTATGTGGGCGTTGTTTTTTAATTCTTTCTAATTTCCACTCGAAATTAATTTCTATGAATTAACGCCCTCATGGATGGGCGCTCTTTAATGAACGCCTCCACGTGTGGTTTCTAATTATAATTTTCTTAATTTATGGAAAGTCCAAAATTTCCAGGAAATAGCGATAGTACTAGGGGTGTTGTTTAGAAAAGTGACCGTCTCTAGGTCACCATTTCAGTTCCGTCTCCACTTTGCCTGCAACCTTCCCAGAGGGTGTCCTTCCTCGTTTTGACGCCATGACTGATCATAGAAAGGATATCCCTATTCAGAGATCATCTACCTTGTTTTGATCCTATTAGAATGAGGATCTTCACCTCTATAAATACTTGCAATTTTCCACGAGAAAGGACTTACGCATCCTGATTCTTGAGAGCTTCTTCTCTCAGCAGTGGCTAAGTTTCTTCGACAGTCATCGGTTTGATAGATACAGAGTGCTTTGCTCTGTCGCTTCCCTCTTCCTGCTGCTGTCGCCGGATTGCTGTGGCCGAAGATTATTATCTCCCTTCTACTTGCAGGCGCAGAAGGGGCCAGCCCTTCTTGCTTTATGTTCTCTTTTTATTAATTGCATATCATCATCTTCAATGCATCGGTTAAGGTCATCTTGGCATATTGTTAATTAGTTCACTTGCATACTTAACTCTCCAACCTTTTGCTCCTCTTAGGGGTTTAAAACAAACACACAAGGTGTGTTCATGCCGTTGTTGCATGGTTTAATTTCTTTAGAGCATTGATACTACACTCATCTTTGGCTAATCCATATCTTTTGTTGTCTTTTCTTGTCTTACAAGGGTAATCAAGAATAAAAACCCCCTTCATCGGCCGGCCGGTTGGAGGAGGAAGTTAGATCTACATCTCACCGGCTTCACAAGGTATTCTCTGCGATCATCTTTCTTCTTTTGAGGTAACCCCTCTGGCGATCACACTCCTTAGTAGCATCACATGATCCCTCCCCTTCTTCTTCTTCTTCTTATTATTATTATTATTACATTTATGTTGATTTTTCATCCTTTTAAAATGTCTATGTGACACGTTCACTAATTGGCGATCACGGTGGGACCCTTTCTGTTTTTATTTTGATTACCCCTCCTTTGGCACCCACGTGTGCCCCTCCCTTTGGCACCCTCGCGTGCCCCTCCTTTTGGCACCCACGTGTGCCCCTCCATTTGGCACCCTCGCCTGCCCCTCCTTTTGGCACCCACGTGTGCCCCTCCTTTGTGCTCCACGTAGCACACTCCCTTTGTGCACCATGTGCACACCTCCCACTTGATTAGCCAATTTTTGGACTGTCTATAGTATTTTTAAGGAGAAAATTTGATTTTTGGTAGCTTTATATTACTCTCTGTTTCACTGAAAACTAACCAGCGACTGCTCAGTAGTCGCTATTCTCAGAATCAGCGACCTCTCATAGAGGCACTTATTGCGTTATTTTTCATATTATTTGCTGTTTTTATAATCTACGCCTCTTTACAGAGGCGTCATTCACACATTCAGCGCCTAACTCCAAGGCGCCAATTATTGAGTCACTGTTGACTTCCTTTTACAGTCGTTTACTGTTTGCTGCTATTAGTGCCCCTTCACAGAGGCGCCAGTTACTTAATCAGCGGCTATCATATAGTCGCTATTCACTGAGACAGCGACCACTGTCTGGTCGCTATTTTCCTCTGTTTTCACAGAATTGCTATATTTGCTATTGTTTTGACTTGTTTGATTGGATTATTACTTACATTCACATTGCTGCTGATCCTACTTGCATTAGCTCGCATTAGGACATTTGGTTGAGAGACCTCCTCTCTCTACACCTTTAGGATTCCCTACACTTTCTTGGGAAAGGAATGACCCTCCATTGAGCATTCCGTCTCTTTGGATTGGAAATTCCTTGACCAAGGCCTCCGTAAGTCCTCGCACCCGTGGATTCCCTTACGGAAGTTAGGCCGGTTGTACCTTTGAAGCACCCCGGAGCTTAGTTAACCCATGCGTTGGTGAGGAGAGAGAAAGGACCTAGTTAACCTGAAGATTACACTCAAATTGAAACTAGGATCTACATTGAAGAGTGGGCTAACTAATCCATTAAAATTCATCCTTGCTTAAACTCAAAGAACATTAAAATCTTCTCTAAGCATCATAACTTGTTTGGCAACTTGGTTGACAACCTACTTGAGTGCTTATTTGCTATTTACCTTTGTTTTATTCAAATAACTCCTTAACAACCATGATGCTTCGGTTAGGTAGAATTGTTAGCATGGCCAATCAAGAGTATGTATACGATGGTAGTGAGGATGGTCAATTTGACCAATCTTATGAGGTTCCCCCTCAAGGCTTTATCCAATATGAGGTCCCTCCTCAGGGCTTCATTCCATATGAGGGGAACTTCCCTCATTCTCACCCTCAAGTTTATGTGGTGGACACCACCACTCAAGGGGTCGACTCTTCCTCCCAAACTCAACCCGTCACTCAATCCACTCCTGGGGAAGCTTCCCCGTCATTTAGTCTAAATGATCTTATCACTGCTTTATCCCAATTAGATGATGCTCAAAGTCAAGCGGTTCAAGCCGCTCTTAAAGGGAAGTCTATCCCTTCGTCTTCCTTAAATCCCCCTCAGGCCGCGGGTGGCCTTCAAACCAACATCCCTAATGACCAAGTGGTCACACAACAAGTTCAGTCCCGTCTGCGGACTCCCATTATTGTTGCACCAGCCCAACCTGCAAGCCATTCAGCTGTTAGGCCGCAACGCCCGCCACCTTCTCAACTTTTGAGACGGCCTATGCCAAACCCATTTTCTACCAACCCGGCTCCAGCTGAATCTGATGCCAACACTCTCCTCCTCCAAAAGCTTGCTAGCATGGAGAAACAACTCAAGAATGTCACGGCTCCTAAAAATGCTCCGGAGATTACTCTCCTTACTCTGCCGATTTTCCATTTACCTCTGTTAGAGATGTCTAACTTCAGGCGTTATAATGGAACGTGCAACTCGTTCATCCATTTGAAAGACTTTATGTATGAGGCGTCATTCTGGCAAGATAACAAGGCATCTTTGGCCTATTTGTTTAGAAGTTCCCTTAATGGCCCGACCCTTGAATGGTTTTATTCGCTTGAGCCAACTGAGGCCAGCGACTTCGATATGGTGCAAAGAAAATTCTTACAGAAATATAGAGACCGCGTCGGCCCTTCCTTGTCCGTAACTGATCTGGTGGCTAAAAAGATGAAGCTCGAGGAGGACTTTGTGCAATTTGCTGATAGATGGAGGGCGATGGCCGAAAAGTTAAAAGATACACCATCAAAGTCGGAGCAAGTTAAAATGATAGTATCCAATGCTACTCCACAATTTTGTCATATTTTGGCTATGAATAGACTGAATACCATGGGGAAACTATATGAAAGGGCAAGGTACATCCAAACTCAAATGAAGGACTCGCCCATTATGGGTATGTTTGAACAAAGGCCAAGAATGATGAGGAATAACACAAATGTCAATACTAATGGTGGCACAACCGACGGCACCGTCACTAATGAGCAGGTCAGCATGGTTGGCAATCCAGCACCTTTTCGTAATCCTTCCAACCCAAGACCCCCACAGCCTCCACAACAATCTGCCTTCTTCAATCTTGCTCACCAAGCAAATAGTCCTCCTCGACCCTTCCATCCTCCTACACAGAACCATAATCTACCACAAAATCCTTCAATCCCCCAGCAATACCATAATGTGCCTCCACCGACCAATTACGACCCTCAGCAGTCGAGAAGACCTGTAGGCCCCAGAAGAGCCCACTACCCTCCATTACCCGAGAGCCTCCCCAACATAATTAATGCCCTCATGGCCGCCAACCTGCTCACCCTGCCAAAAGAAAGGACGGCATGGCCCCCTAATGTGGATACCTCTCGGTATTGTGTCTTCCACCGGCAGCCCGGTCACAACATAGATCATTATTTTCATTTCAAGGATTATATCTATGATTTGAATGACCAAGCCGGTATCAATTGGGATGAAATGAGGCAGTTTATTGCAACCCTGAAGACTAAGAGACCTCCTCAGCAGTAGCAGGCTCAGCAACCTCCTCAGCAGCAAGTTCAGCAACCCCCACAGCAACAGCAAGCTCCAGCACCACAACCGGATGTGGAGATTGTCCACAATCTGCTACCGGAGTACTCACCAAATCAACAAGTAAACCATGTCATCTCCTTCCACGAAGTGGATAGAGGACAAGGGTGGCATGAAGAAAATGCCTCTGTCGAGGCTTTAAACCAAAACCAATCACCTCGCTTATGAAGAACAAACCCCCAACCAACACCTTTCCCTCAACCTTCCTGTCCTCTTCTACACACCACCAACCGAGTTCCTTCTACTATCACCAACCCCTCGCCGGCTAGGCCTCTCCTTATTCACCCTCAACTTTCTCCCACACCATTTAAAACCCCTTCTCCTTCCATAAATCCCTTGCCAGCTAGGCCACCCCTCATCCGCCCCTTACCTACACCCATTCCTCCTCATGCTACCTCCAACTCTTCGCCGGCGAGGCCCCTTTTACTCCAACCTACACCGACTTCCGCTCCACCTCCCATAAATCCCTCGCCACCACCTAGACATCTCCTTGTCTGGTCTATGCCGCCTCCAACCACCTGGACATCGCCTACCCCTTCTAACACCACTCCTATTTCTATCCCTCCGGCTCCCACTAACCATCAGCCGCCAATGCCCCTCATAAGGGTGCCCTCTTCAATTGCACCACCTCCACCACCTGTTAATTCCGGTCTCCCTTCTACATCCACCAATCCTTCGCCTACCCAATGCCCGACAGAGGCACGATTGTCGCAAACTATGGTGCTCTGTAGTGGACGAATATTCCACCGTGTGTTTCCATAATGGGAGCAAGAGCCCATATAGGGGCAAGAAGAGCAAGAACAATAATCTATATCGGGCACTCAATATCATATGTTAAACCATCTGGATAAAACCCCAGCCCGAATTTCTATTTTGGAACTGATTAAGAGATCCACCATGTTATGTTAGATGGATGCAGTCTATTACCACGGACAGTGGATCTAGAGGGGGGTGAATAGATCTAATGCCTAATTTTAGAACACAGTTGACTCTAATGCGGAATTAAAACAAGCAACTGTATAGCAGTAGAAGGAACACATTGAAATCACACAACCACAGGAAATCACACAGAAGACACCGATCTTTAAGGTGGTTCGATCTCAATCCAGAGATCTATGTCCACCCCACACTCCAACTGGAATATGGATCCTGCTGACTAATAGCTTGAACAGCTGGGCTTCACAGCTTGCTAACAACCGCTGATACACAGCTTCACTGGGCTTAACAGCTTGCCGACCAGAGGAACAGATCCTCTGCAACCGCTCGGCAATACAGCTTAGCCATCCGAGACCAAGTCTCACCCGCTGAGGATTACAGCTTCACCTGTCCAGTGGAAACCTCCACTGCAATTGTTGCCTTACAACTTGATAACAAAAGTGTATCGAAAGCAAGAAAGACAGAAACAAACGAAATGTAATAACAAGACGAATGTAGCTCAAGTATGAGCAGAATCAGCTCTGGTATCTGAACCAAGAGTCTGACTTACAAGATCTCTCGAAACCTCTCTCAACTCAACTCTCTCAATCTTCTCTTCTCTCTTTCTCTTCTTCTCTCTGAAACTTCTTCTCTCTTTTTCTTCTTCTCTCTTTGGATCGTGCAGGCGCTCACTCTCTGTTCTTTTCTCTTAGCTCTGGCTGCTTCTATTCTTCTGCTTCGATCAGTCTTCTTCTGAGGAAGAAGCTTAGTATATATAGCAGCAGCAGGTAGGGCGTGTGCTCTCCACATTTCCCGCCCAATGGCTTGGACCACGTGGCAGCATCCAATAGGCTTTCAGTACACGTGTCATAATCTGGTCACTCCCCTTATCCTCGGATCACGTGCCCAGCCATCAGTCTCTGCAAAGAATCCCTGTCAGACAGACGAAAGGAATATCAGTTTAAGGTTGAAACCTTGTATAAACTTTATGAAGGTAATGCAGTGTGTAGACTTTGCAATGTATAGACTTTGCAAAGCGACAACAATGTAAAGACTATGCATTGTATAGACTAGCTGAATTGTAATGTGCAGCCATTGTATAGACTTTGTGAATGCGAAACAATGCCATGTACAGACTTTATATATGCAACGCTAGAGCATGTATAGACTTCATATATGCAGTGCTAAGGCATGTGCAGACTTCATATATGCAAGGCTGAGGTGTGTACAGGCTTAGTGAATGCAACACTGAAGCATGTACAGACTTCACATTCACTATGAAGACGTTGTACAGACATGCTAATGTGTAATGTAGAATGCATCAAGCAAAGTGTGTACATTGAAGATATGCTCAAGAGTGTATAGACTTGATCAGACATCAGAAGCACAAGTGCTCAAGAGAGACGGTGGATGTACATACTTCAACTCTCAACTGAGACGGTGGATGTACAGACTTCAACTCTCAACTGAGACGGTGAATGTACAGACTTCAACTCTCAACTGAGATGGTGAATGTACAGACTTTGCATGAGACGCTAGACGTTGTATAGACTTGGAGACAATGCATGCTGCAGTGTATAGACTTAGCATTAAGCAAGGCAATGTATGGACTTCAAGTCATGAGACGCAAGTTGAGACGATGGATGATGTACAGACTTCAAGTCGTGCTTGCAACACGATGTATAGACTTGTGTTCTGAACAAAGTATAGGCTGTATAGACTTGATGCAAAGCAAGGCAAATGAATGAATGGACTTTGACGATGTATGGACTTGCCAAAGGAAGGGCTGTACAGACTTAAGCAAAGCAAGGTCTGTATAGACTTGAGAGTTCATGATGTATAGACTTGCCTGAGGAACTGGACGATGTACAGACTTGAGCAAAGCAAGGTTTGTATAGACTTGAGAGAGAGTTCACGATGTATAGACTTAGCCAATACATGATGTATAGACTTTGGCAAAGCAAGGACTGTACAGATTTCAACTCAGCTGCAATGTATAGACTTGCAGGTGCAACGTGGGTAAAGATCAAGGAGTGTATAGACTTGATATCATGGAACACACAGGCTGTACAGACTTCATCGATGTCTAGACTTGGAAAGTTAAGCTGGTGAATGTACAGACTTCACCGATGTCTAGACTTGGAAAGTTAAGCTGGTGAATGTACAGACTTCACCGATGTCTAGACTTTAAATGAATGTGCATGCATTAAATAGACTTCGCATATGATGTACAGAGTTGCTAGTGTGCATGCCACAATGCAGTGTATGGACATGAGTGTGCGTGCAGTGCTGCAACCGATGTATGGACTTGTGTTGACACTGCAGGACAATTGCCAATGTATAGACTTCACAAGTGCAAGCAATGCAGTAATGTATGGACTTTGAACTTGTGCATGCAATGTATAGACTTGCTACCCTGCGAGTCATGCAGTGTATGGACTTGCTGTGCCTGCGACGACTGCGATGTACATACTTGCTAGACTGCGAGCCATGCAGTGTATGGACTTGCATGCCTGCGAGTCATGCGATGTATGGACTTAATGTGTCTGCTGCACAAGCAATGTCTAGACTTAAGAATGCATGGATGAATAAACTGAATAGACTTGTGACTCATACTGATTGCTATCATCAAAACTATAGATCATCAAAACTATAGGGGCACAACAATCTCCCCCTTTTGATGATAGCAATACTATGAGTTACACTGACTCCTAATGCATGCTATGAGAATGCAAGTTCTAACAATCTCCCCCTTTGCCAAAACAATGTATACACTTCCCCTGGAATTCAACAAACAGACAATATTCTCCCCTTTGCCATCAACAAAGAGGAGGGAAAGATATTACAAGAGAAAGAATCAAGAGAGATCATCTGACTGGCATTCTGAACAAGTAGTTCAGGAATAAGCATTCTAAAGCACAGAGTCTCCAGTCATATGAATTGAAAAATAGCTTTCAAATAGAGTTCTGGTTTAAAGGTTATAAATTTTAAGTTCATGCACTACAATCATTGGATAAGTTTTCTGTGCATGATAAAACAATAAACCAAAATCACATTTCCATGGGAGATTCAGTTTTAGAATATCTTACTTTCGTAGACTCATTAAAAGTTGTTAAGAGATACCAGGTCATGTATTGAAATTACACAAATTGACATCCTTGAAAATTCTTTTGAAGGAACAGCATTTTTCATTGTATTTCATTAAGGGCATTCAGGTACCATTTATCTTTTTGCGTAAGGGTATACGTTTATCAGACGCCAATACCCCTAGATACTCAATATTATGGACCATTCTGCCTATGATCAAACTCAATAGAACTGATTTACACCTTTTTGTGTGAGGGTACACGTTAATCAGACGCCAGTTATCCCCAGGTACTCAATGAAACCACCCCATTGTTTTGATCATTTATACAGAGATAACTGATACACTTCATGACTTAAGTATAGTCCATTTCTTTGATGGATCACTTAGTTTCTCAGTAATTTACCAGTCATTACTCTGCCAATTGTGTTTTTCAATTAATTTTCAATATTTGCCAATATTTTTCTTAGCTGTCCTTTAATTGTTTCAGAATGACTTGTTTAAGGATAATACACAAACTTAGCCTTCTCTAACAGGATTTTAGATGAGTTTTTAGATTTCAGATATAATTGGCTTTGTCTGACATGAAATAAAATAATGGTTGAGAGCTTTATCAATTTTCAGCTTTCTTATTTACTGATTGCAATCTTTAAACTTTAAACTTTATAAAATTTAAACCATTTAGTCAGTCTTTAAGCAATTAAAGTTCTTATAAGTGAAGAAGTCTGTTTTCTATTGCTTAGGAATCAGAACTGACTAACAGATTGCCATATGTCAGATTCAACTCATTCAGGGTCAAGGAATTGAATTTCAATAAATTGATGACCATTCTGAATTTCTAACAATACTCCCCCTTTCTATATGCATGTGACTTTAGATGAGAGAGAGACCTTAGACACAGTCATGACTAGATGATATGCAATGATGATCATGAGTGTGATGCCCAAAAAAAATATGAATGTTATGCATGATAATGAGTCTGGTGCAACAATCAACATTCACAAAGTTTATTCAAGCAATCTAGAGAGTTTATTCATCATGCTGAAATTTACACAAGCCAAGTTCTCTTCTAAGAAATTTAAACCTTTCATTCCCTAGTGGCTTAGTAAAGAAATCAGCAAGTTGTTTTTCTGTTTCAATGAAGTTCATTTCAATTTCATTTTTATTTACAACATCTCTAAGAAAATGGTGTTTTATCTCTATATGCTTAGTCCTAGAATGATGAACAGGATTTTTAGCAAGGCATATAGCACTAGTATTATCACATAACATTGGAATACATCCCAATTTTATCTGATAATCATCAAGTTGGTGCTTGATCCATAGTACTTGGGCAGCACAATTACTAGCTGCAACATATTCAGCTTCAGCTGTAGACAAAGCTACAGTATGTTGCTTCTTAGATGCCCAAGATACTAGACAGCCACCTAGGAATTGACAATATCCACTAGTGCTTTTTCTCTCTACTCGACACCCAGCATAATCTGCATCAGTGTAAGCTAGAAGTTCTAACTCACACTTGGCAGGATACCAAAGACCTAGCTCTTGGGTGCCTAGTAAATACCTAAAAATCCTTTTCACTGATTTAAGATGTGATTCTTTGGGACTAGCCTAAATCTAGAGCATAAACACACTGAAAATTGAATGTCAGGCCTAGATGCTGTAACATATAGAAGGGATCCGATCATACCTCTATATAGCCTTTGGTCCACTGGTTTACCTTGAGGATTTTAATCCAAACTGGTTGAGGTACCCATTGGAGCAGCTATTTCCTTGAGGTTGTCCATTTTGTACTTCTTCAATAGATCCCTTATGTACTTGGACTAAGAGATGAAGGTACCATCCTTTGATTGTGTAACCTACAGTCCAAGAAATAGTTTGAGCTCACCCATTGAGCTCATTTCAAACTCATTAGTCATAATTTGAGAGAATTCCTCACACAATTTGGGGTTAGTTGACCCAAACACAATGTCATCCACATAAATTTGAATGATAAGAATATCTGAATGACTCACCTTGGTGAACAATGTTTGATCAACTACACCTCTTGTGAAGTTCTTATCAGTGAGGAATTTGCTCAACCTATCATACCAAGCTCTAGGAGCTTGCTTAAGACCATAGAGAGATTTTTGAAGTTTATACACATGATTGGGGAAATCTAAACATTCAAAGCCAGGAGGCTGCCTCACATAGACATCCTCACTGATTTCCCCATTCAGAAAAGCAGATTTTACATCCATCTGCTGAAGATTTATTCCTAGGGAACATGCATAAACTAATAAGATTATGATAGCTTCTAACCTGGATACAGGGCCAAAAGACTCTTCAAAGTCAATTCCAAATTCCTGGTTATACCCCTGAGCTACAAGTCCGGCTTATTTTTAATGACATTCCCTGATTCATCAGTTTTATTTCTGAATACACATTTAGTCCCTATGACTGTTTCATGATCAGGAGGTGGAACCAAGTGCCACACCTTATTCCTGTCAAATTTATTGAGCTCTTCATGCATGGCATTAATCCAATGCATATCCTTAAGACCACAGTCAATGGACTTGGGTTCTACATTTGAAACAAACGCATATGCATTCAATTCATTTTGAATCCTTAAGTGGCCTCTGGTACTAGGGGGGTCATGCAGATTTCCAATCACATTATCTACAGGATGATCTTTAAGATATCTAATGTTAACAATTGGATTGTCATGATTTTGATTTACCTCCCCCTAAACTGTAGGCTCTTCTTCATTAAGCTCTTCATTTCCTTCCTCATTTTCTGATTGGTCTACAGAATTTCCTTCTTTCAGAATATCGCCATTGTCTTCATTCTTGCATTGACCAATATTAGTCTTTAATAAGGATTCATCAAAAATTATATGTGGAGATTCTTCAACAATTTTGGAATTCATATTATACACTCTATATGCTCGGGTGTTTTCAGAATAACCAAGAAAAATTCCTGGTTCACCTTTAGGTTCAAATTTATCAAGGTCTCTTTTATCATTTATATGTATAAAGCATTTACACCCAAAAACCTTGAAATGAGCAATAGAAGGTTTCTTACCCTTTATGATCTCATAGGGTATTTTTTGGGTAGAAGGTCTTACCATGGCTCTGTTAATTACATAACAGGCAGTAATTACTGCTTCAGCCCAGAACTTCCTTGGTAGACCACCTTCAACCAAGATTGTACGACCCATCTCCACTAGGGTTCTGTTCCTTCTCTCCACAACTCCATTCTGCTCAGGTGTCCTTGGTGAGGAGAACCTATGATTAATTCCATTTGTCCTACAGAATTCATCAAACTGTGAGTTTTCAAACTCACCTCCATGATCAGATAAAATATTTTCAATTTTCTGGTTTTTCTTAAGATAGAACTCCTGAAATTCTGTGAATGCGTCACTTTTATGTGATAAGAAGAATACCCAAGTGTACCTAGAAAAGTCATCTACCATGACAAATCCATACCTCCTCCCTGATAAGTTGACAGACCTGGTTGGCCCAAAAAGGTCCATGTGTATCAGCTCATAAGGTTTAGAAGATAGATTTTCTGTCCTAGATTTAAATGACTTTTTAGTTAACTTGGACTGAGTGCATGCATCACAGATTTTATTTTCTTTCTTAAAGGAAACTTCAGGAAGTCCTCTAACCATGCTATGCTTATTCAGTTTATGCAAAACAGTGTAACTAGCATGACCTAACCTACGATGCCATAAAAATGCTAAGTATTCTCTACTAGTAGTAAGGCATAGGTTAGAATGTTGAATATAATCTAAATCTATCATGTAAGTGTTATTTATCTTCTTACCAGAAAATTTAACAGTTTTGGAATCAGGTTCAAAAACTTTGCAACATTGAGAGTCAAAAAGCACTTTGCATCCTTTATCACATAGCTGGCTGATGCTAAGTAAGTTATATGCTAAACCTTCAACCAACATGACATCTTCAATGCAACAGGTAGTACACTTACCTACCTTACCTGTCCCAACAATCTTACCCTTTGTGTTGCTACCAAAGGTGACAAGGCCTCCTTGTTTCTCTGTCAGCATGCAAAACTTGGCCTTATCCCCTGTCATATGCCTGGAGCAGCCACTATCCAAGTACCACAAATTGTTCTTGGCTGCCAGGTATATCTGCACACACAATCAGGTAGAGAAGTTTGGAACCCAAGACTGATTGGGCTCCAGAGAAGATGAAAAGTAATTAAAACAAGAAAGCATACTTTTAGGAATCCACATTTGTTTGAAACAGTTCTGTTCAGTGGATTTTCCAGATTTATTTTTGTTATGCTTTTTCTTATCTACACTAGCATGATTATTTACATATTGATTATTTCTGTGCCAGTGCCTTGGCCAGGGTGTATTCACAAAATTTTAGCCATAGTAATCATTGGGCTGGCTGTGGAAATATTGGTTCCTAGGTGTCCAAGAGCCATACACATTAACCCAATTCCTAGTGTAAGGTTTATAGGACTATGTAGCCTGATGTCCATAACCTGTAAACCTTCCTTGAGTCCTAGTCCATCCTAACCTATTTGGATAGGTTGACTGTGCAAAAAAGTGGGACTGGGCTCTAGGTTGGTAGAAATGTTTGGGTTGAGCTCTACAAGCATTCTGCCTCCCCTGAACCTTGGACCCTGCTGACCTATTCATAGGTGTGTATTGGGTCTTCTTCAGAGGTGGTGGTGATGGTGGAGACTTGGTGACCTTAACATGTGGTTTATAAGACTATGTAGGTTGACCCCTAACATGAGACTGAGCTTTGGGATTTTGTTTGGATGTGCTAGCTCTACTAGTCTCATTCAGTTTTTGTTTGCCCTTCTCCTCAACACTGGGCTTTTTCAGATTAGCAGTTTTTTTCATTTAAATGTTTGAATTCATGCTAATTAGAGGTCCTTTCTCTTTTTGTGCAACAAATGAAATAGTTTTCATTCCAAAGGTTTTTGTTGCACTAGAATTAAATCCAAGGCCCTCTTTTCTGAAATTTACTTTTGACCCTAACAAAGTATTTAGGTTATCTGAACCTTGGGTCATTTTCTCAATGGTTTTAAGCTTATCCTCATTGTCTTTTTGAATGTCTTCAATGGATTTCTTCAGTTCTATATTCACACTTAGGACAGCTTGATATTTTTCATTCACAATATTTATCTCACTCTCATAGTTCTGAATTTTTAGTTTCCATTCATCAGCTTCTTTTTCTAACCTCTCATTATCTTCTTTAGAGGCTTTTGACTCATTCTTGATTTCTTCTAATTCAGAACATGTGAGTTTGAGTTTATTATTCTCAGATTCAAGACATGTAATTTTATCAGTTAGAGTTGTATCATTTTGCATGGAGTTAATCTTTCTTCTTAGATGCCTATTTTCCCTTCTAATGTCATCTGCTTTATCAGCTATTTCATGATAGGCATTTACCCAATCAGCAATAGTAAAATTATCGAATCGAGAAGTTACCTCATCTGAATCCTCCTCTTTGTCTTCAGAGCTTGTTGTCATAAGGCAAATGGGCTCTTCAGATTCGGCTTCACTGTCAGAGGTATTGCTCAAGGAGCCTTCATCTTCATCACTCCAGGTACTCACCATAGCTTTCCCTTTCGTGTTCCTTCTCTTTGACTTGTCCTTGTATTTCTGATTCTTTGGACAGTCAGCTTTCAGATGGCCTGCCTTCCTGCATTGATAACAAGTATTAGTTTCAATTTTCTTTGTAGGGTTATGTTTATACCTTTTATCCCTTCGGCTGCCACTATATTTCTTTTGGCTGAATCGTCCTGCTCCTTTCCTGAGGAACCGCCTGAACTCTTTGGTCATCATTGCCATCTCAGTACGAGTTATATCTTCTTCATTCAGGCTCTCCTCGGATGATGAACTGCTAGAGCTGGATTTGCTGGATTTGCTGGCACCAGCTTTCAGAGCGATTGGCTTCTTCTTCCTCTCAGCTTCTTCTATCTTTGGCATATTAATCTCATATGCCATCAGCGAGCCAATTAGCTCATCAACCCTTGTGGTTCGCAAATCCCTTGACTCCTCCATCACTGTAGCCTTAGTATGCCAAGCATGAGTCAGGGAACGCAATATCTTCCTCACTACAACGTATTCTGTCTGAGGTTTCCCAAGACCTCTAAGACCATTTGTGATAATAGTTAATCGAGTGTACATCTCCTTGATGGTCTCGTTTGGCTTCATCTTGAATGCCTCATATTCAGACACTAGGAAATTAGCCTTCGTCTCTCTAACTTGAGAGGTCCCTTCATGGATCACTACAAGTGCATCCTACATCTCCTTAGCTGAACTGCAGGCTGATACGCGGGAGAATTCTGTCGGGTGCAGAGAGCACTGAATGGCGTTTATGGCACTCAAATTTAGTGTTGACCTCCTGATCTCCTCCTTGGTCCAGACTTCCTCATTAGGGGACAGCTCATAAGGTCCCTTGCTTACTACCTTCCAGATCTTATAATCCTTCACCCTCAAAAATACTTGCATACGGTTCTTCCAGTATGCATAGTTAGATCCATCGAAGAATGGGGGCTTTTTGGTTGAGTGTCCTTCAGCTATCATCCCTCGAGCATCCATATGTACCTTTCTCTTCGGGCGATGAGTCCCTATAGAAGAGTTAGGCTCTGATACCAACTGTTATGTTAGATGGATGCAGTCTATTACCATGGAGAGTGGATCTAGAGGGGGTTGAATAGATCTAATGTCAAATTTTAGAACACAGTTGACTCTAATGCGGAATTAAAACAAGCAACTGTATAGCAGTAGATGGAACACATTGAAATCACACAACCACAGGCAATCACACAGAAGACACCAATCTTTAAGGTGGTTCGATCTCAATCTAGAGATCTACGTCCACCCCACACTCCAACTGGAATATGGATCCTGTTGACTAACAGCTTGAACAGCTGGGCTTCACAGCTTGCCAACAACCGCTGATACACAGCCTCACTGGGCTTAACAGCTTGCCGACCAGAGGAACAGATCCTCTGCAACCGCTGGGCAATACAGCTTATCCGTTCGAGACCAAGTCTCGCCCGCTGAGGATTACAGCTTCACCTGTCCAGTGGAAACCTCCACTGCAATTGCTGCCTCACAGCTTGATAACAAAAGTGTATCGAAAGGAAGAAACACAGAAACAAACGAAATGTAAAAACAAGAGGAATGTAGCTCAAGTATGAGCAGAATCAGCTCTGGTATCTGAACCAAGAGTCTGACTTACAAGATCTCTCGAAACCTCTCTCAACTCAACTCTCTCAATCTTCTCTTCTCTCTTTCTCTTCTTCTCTCTTTTTCTTCTTCTCTCTTTGGATCGTGCAGGCGCTCACTCTCTGTTCTTTTCTCTTAGCTCTGGCTGCTTCTATTCTTCTGCTTCGATCAGTCTTCTTCTGAGGAAGAAGCTTAGTATATATAGCAGCAGGAGGTAGGGCGTGTGCTCTCCACATTTCCCGCCCAATGGCTTGGACCACGTGGCAACATCCAGTAGGCTTTCAGTACACGTGTCATAATCGGGTCACTCCCCTTATCCTCGGATCACGTGCCCAGTCATCAGTCTTTGCAAAGAATCCCTGTCAGACAGACGAAAGGAATATCAGTTTAAGGTTGAAACCTTGTATAGACTTTATGAAGGTAATGCAGTGTGTAGACTTTGCAATGTATAGACTTTGGAAAGCGACAACAATGTAAAGACTCTGCATTGTATAGACTAGCTGAAGTGTAATGTGCAGCCATTGTATAGACTTTGTGAATGCGAAACAATGCCATGTACAGACTTTATATATGCAACGCTAGAGCATGTATAGACTTCATATATGCAGTGCTAAGACATGTGCAGACTTCATATATGCAAGGCTGAGTTGTGTACAGGCTTAGTGAATGCAACACTGAAGCATGTACATACTTCACATTCACTATGAAGATGTTGTACAGACATACTAATGTGTAACATAGAATGCATCAAGCAAAGTGTGTACATTGAAGATATGCTCAAGAGTGTATAGACTTGATCAGACATCAGAAGCACAAGTGCTCAAGAGAGACGGTGGATGTACATACTTCAACTCTCAACTGAGATGGTGGATGTACACACTTCAACTCTCAACTGAGACGGTGAATGTACAGGCTTCAATTCTCAACTGAGACGGTGAATGTACAGACTTTGCATGAGACGCTAGATGCTGTACATACTTGGAGACAATGCATGCTGCAGTGTATAGACTTAGCATTAAGCAAGGCAATGTATGGACTTCAAGTCGTGAGACGCAAGTTGAGACGATGGATGATGTACAGACTTTAAGTCGTGCTTGCAACATGATGTATAGACTTGTGTTTTGAACAAAGTATAGGCTGTACAGACTTGATGCAAAGCAAGGCAAACGAATGAATGGACTTTGACGATGTATGTACTTGCCAAAGGAAGGGCTGTACAGACTTGAGCAAGGCAAGGTCTGTATAGACTTGAGAGTTCATGATGTATAGACTTGCCAGAGGAACTAGACGATGTACAGACTTGAGCAAAGAAAGGTCTGTATAGACTTGAGAGAGAGTTCACGATGTATAGACTTTGGCAAAGGAAGGACTATACAGACTTCAACTCAGCTGCAATGTATAGACTTGCAGGTGCAACGTAGGTAAAGATCAAGAAGTGTATAGACTTGATATCGTGGAACACACAGGCTGTACCGACTTCATCGATGTCTAGACTTGGAAAGTTAAGCTGGTGAATGTACAGACTTCACCGATGTCTAGACTTGGAAAGTTAAGCTGGTGAATATACAGACTTCACCGATGTCTAGACTTTGAATGAATGTGCATGCATTGAATAGACTTCGAATATGATGTACAGACTTGCTAGTGTGCATGCCACAATGCAGTGTATGGACATGAGTGTGCGTGTAGTGCTGCAACCGATGTATGGACTTGTGTTGACGCTGCAGGACAACTGCCAATGTATAGACTTCACAAGTGCAAGCAGTGCAGTAATGTATGGACTTTGAACTTGTGCATGCAATGTATAGACTTGCTACCCTGCGAGTCATGCAGTGTATGGACTTGCTGTGCCTGCGACGACTGCGATGTACATAGTTGCTAGCCTGCGAGCCATGCAGTGTATGGACTTGCTAGCCTGCGAGTCATGCGATGTATGGACTTAATGTGTCTGCTGCACAAGCAATGTCTAGACTTAAGAATGCATGGATGAATAAACTGAATAGACTTGTGACTCATACTGATTGCTATCATCAAAACTATAGATCATCAAAACTACAGGGGCACAACACACCATTCATCAACAAGCTTTAAAGGAATATCTACAAAATGTGATGGTCAACGAAGACATCCCGAAAGAACATATTACTTCAGTCTTAACCCCAACAGGTGATCAACCAGCTATTATCTTTCATGAGCATGAGTTAGCTCCAAAGCCGTCTAGGAAGTATGCTTTGTGCATCACTGTTGATATTAATAAGGTGGCTGTTAAACAATGTTTGGTAGATACCAGAGCATCCATTAATGTGATGCCTCCCAGCACTCTAAAAATGTATGGCATTCCGGACAATCAGATTCGGCCGTCTACTATCACAGTTACTGCATATGACAACACGAAGAAGCCACCCATGGGCATGATCACCTTGAAAGTTGGGCTGGGTCCTGTAATAGTTACATCAAATTTTCACATTTTAGATATGGATCCAACATTTAATGGCATTTTGGGCCGTTCGTATATACAAGAGCTTGATGTCGTACCCTCTACGAATCATCAATGTTTAAAATTCCCACATAAAGGGCGCGTCATTAAGGTTACTAGCATGCCCATATTACCATCGGAAGATATTCACTCTGCTACATCTGTGCCCTCCATATGGCCGACTAATAAGCCTTTGTTATCTGTGTTGGATCTTGCCGATCCATGCCATGATTTGTTAAGGCCACAAGTTTCAGCCTCTACGGCAGCTTCAATGTCACACCCGCCTCCAAAGCAAAAGAAAAAGAAGAATATGATGAGCACTCCAGGGTTGAATATTTTGATGGGAATGGGATATAAAATCGGTAAAGGTCTGGGGGTTAACCTCCAAGGCAGGTTGAAGCCCATTAAGAGTCAAAAGCTCATTCCTCGAGGCGGCCTGGGTTATAAAGGGCTGGGTAAGGAAAAATCTAAGAAAGATGAAGGAGAGCCATGGGTCACCATGACCTCCACCCTCAAGACAGACAGGCGGCCGCTCACATGGTCTCTTTATACACATTTTGTGAAGGGGCCCACTGAGCAGATAGGAGAGCAGACTACCATGATTACTTCAATGCTGGATCATTAAGATGTACATGCACGCCAGTTTGCTCGTAACATAGCCCCACTAGTTACATATAAAGCTTTGGAGTCTGTAAGGCCAGTTGAAAGAAGGAAAAAGGATGACCCAGAATGTGATTGGTATAGATGGTTTGACATGAATGACATCACAATTGCTCTGAGCCGACTGTTTATGCCAACTGATCCTGAATGGCCGCCACTTATTCATGATTTGATAGAGAAACCGGCTATCGTCGCTGACAGCAGGCAGATGTTGAGCAATTATACTGATACGGGGGAGCCGGACGTACCATTTGAACCTGGTTTCACTGTGGACAAGCTGTGGGCCGGGCTTTTCTTTGTTGATTCTTTACACCCATCACTCATTACCTTTTGGTGCTCCAAACAGTTTACCTCAACATTCCCAGACCGCCTGTGGTCTTAATTTCTTTCTCCCCCGATTTGCTCCAAAATCTGACAATTCTTCCTTTGCTCCTCCAGCAATTTTCTCAGCTTTCTCTCGTGCCCCCGCGTGGGCATTCTCTGATTCAATCTTTTTCCAATCTTTCCATTTCAACACCATCATCCAGTCCTCCCTCTCATTCTATTGCTATTCCTGAAAATGAAAAAAAATGAAAAAATTGCCAAAATTCAAACTTTCCAATCTTTCATCTCTATTTAAGAGACATCCTATCTTGATCATGAGTGTGCCACGACCCAAGGGCTGCTCATTCAAGGTCTGCTAATTGACTTTCTTTACCCCTCTAATGAGGGGTCCTCTTCTGTACCCTCTACTGTATCCACTTCTACTTCCTCCTCTTCTTTAGAATCTCATAATCAGGCTAGTTGTTCTTCTTCTTCCTCTTGTGATAAGAGTCTGGGGGCAATTGCCACTAAGAAAGCCGAGGGTAAGCTGATTCCCTGTAGGTTTTTAAGAGAGTTAGCCAGGAGATGCTGGGAATGTTTAGAAATTCCCCAATTCATAGAGGATCTGATTTTTCTGCCGAATTTGGAATGCGAGGATGCGTGCTCTTTAGATGAAGGGTTCGGGGTTTATGAGATTATGAATGATGAAGACCCTATCGAAGAGGGGGATGAAGTATACGATGAATATAAGGGCGAGGCTGATGCTTTTGCCAGTGGCATGAGAAGATTCGACGAACCATCAGCCTCAGTAGAAGAGCCTACCAAAGAAATCAATCTCGGTACCGAGGAAGACCCTAGGATTGTCCTCATAAGCAAAAATTTACCTCTATCTGAAGAAGAGGCACTTTTCCAGGTTCTCCAAGAATACAAGGACACGTTTGCATGGAGTTATGAAGATATGTTGGGTCTGGACCCTGCGCTTGTTGAACATCGCCTAACACTTAAGCCAGGGTCTGTCCCGGTCAAGCAACGGTTAAGACGTTTCCACCCAAAAATGACATTAAAAATAAAAGAAGAGGTCGATAAGCTCCATAAGGCCAGATTTATTAGAGTCATCCTCTATCCCAATTGGGTGGCTAACATTGTCTCGGTTATGAAGAAAGATGGAAGAGTCAGAATTTGCATAGACTTCTGGGACCTTAACCGTGCGTGTCCTAAAGATGATTTCTCCCTCCCTCACATAGATGTTCTAATTGATAATACGGTAGGGTATGAGACCCTCTCTTTTATGGATGGCTTCTCTGGATATAATCAGATCCGCCTGGTTGAAGAGAATCAAGAGAAGACTTCATTCACTACACCATAGGGGACTTATTGTTATGTGGTCATGCCATTTGGACTTAAGAATGTCGGAGCCACCTACCAAAGGGTCATGATGGTTATTTTTTATGATATGATCCACATTTATATTGAGGTGTATGTTGATGACCTGGTAGTGAAGTCAAAAACAAGGATTGAGCATCTCGGGGTTCTAGCCAAGGTCTTGCAGAGAGCCCGAGAATATCAATTAAAAATGAACCCCAAAAAGTACGTGTTTGGTGTTTCGATAGGAAAATTGCTTGGGTTCATTGTCAGCAAGAGGGGTGTTGAGATTGATCCTAACAAGGCAAGGGGAATAAGAGATATGCCTCCTCCCCGGAATTTGAAGAAAGTTCGAGGATTGATCGGGAGGTTACAATTTATTCACCGATTTGTCTCCCAACACTCACAAAGGTGTAGGCCGTTCTACGAGCTTACCAAGCCGAGAGTCAAATTTCATTGGGATGACAAGTGTCAAGCGGCTTTTGACAGATTGAAAGACTATCTATCAAATCCTCCTGTCTTGAGGCCACTAATTCTTGGCAAACCGCTTGTTCTTTATATTTCTGTTCTGGGAGACTTAGTAGGTGTTGTCCTTGTGCAAGTTGATGAAGAAGGTAAGGAGAGGACAACATACTACTTGTCAAAACTTCTCAACCCCTGTGAGTAGAAGTATACAGCTATGGAAAAGACCTGTGCAGCTTTAGTCTGGGTAGTGCAGAAATTGAAGCATTATTTCCTAGGTCACGAGGTTCATCTGATTGCTCGCATGAATCCCATCAAGTTTCTTCTCGAAAAGTCTATTCTGACTGACCGATTAGCATGATGGCAGAGCTTCCTTTCTCAGTTCGACATCATCTACATTCAGTAAAAGGTGATTAAAGGCTATGCCATCACAGAGCATCTCGCTCATCACCCTATCCCTAGATTTGATCCTACTCGCTCAGAGTTTCCAGATGAGGAACTAATGTCCGTTAACCAACCTTTGGATCCCATGTGGACATTACATTTTGATGGAGCTCTAAATTCTCATGGTAGGGGGATCGACATACTCCTTTAAACACCCGAGGGCATCACCATTCCACTCGTCTCTCAGCTCGCGTTCCCTGTTACAAACAATATTACTGAGTACGAGGCTCTTCTTGCCAGACTTGAGGCCGCTCTTCGATTTGGTGTTACCTGATTGCAAATTGTGGGTGATAGTCAACTTATTCTTCGCCAAGTGCTCACCAAATGTCGTACGCTTAATCCCAAACTCAAACCCTACCAGGAACTCGCTTCTGTTTATGCCAAGCTTTTCACTAAACTGATCTTTGTCCATGTTCCTCGCAATCAGAACATTTTAGCTGATGCTCTCGCTTCACTCGCATCCTCCTTGGTTTTTCTCCCCGAATGGGACTTCCATTCCATTATAGTTTAGAAGCATCTCACTCCCGCTATTAAGGATCCTGCATTTCTTAGTGTCAAGGAGGAGGTGCTCAGGAAGCTTAAGGAGGGTGAAATCGTTGAAAACAAGGAAGTAATGATATTGGATTCAGAAGAAGAGCTAGCTGATGAGGATAAACTGTGGTATTACGAGATTGCTAAATATTGTCAAGATCAGTTTTATCCTAAAGAGGCCACGATAGAAGAGAAGAAGGCGATCAGAAGAGTTGCCCAGCGATACACTTTGGTTGGAGGCGTTCTCTATAGAAGAGGTCTCACTGGTGTTTTACTTAGATGCATCGACGATGATGAATATTGGAAGGTCGTGGAAGAGGCACATTCAGGAGTTTGTAGGGGTCATGTCAATAGCCAGATGTTAGCTAAGAAGATTCTTAGGCTAGGCTTCTACTGGCCCACTCTAGAGGAGGATTGCTCCATCTATGTTTGAAGGTGTGTCAAGTGCCAGCTACATGCTGACAAAATTCATTCTCCTGCTTCTTCACTCCATTCTATGTCCTCCCCATGGCCTTTATCCATGTGGGCTTTCGATATTATTGGACCTCTTGGTGATTCAAACCTCCTCACGAAATCAAAATTATTTATACTCATGGCCACGGAGTACTTCACCAAGTGGGCGGAAGTAGAAGCTTACGTAGAGATCAAAGCGTCAACAGTCTGCAAATTTATAATGAAGAACATCATCGCAAGATTCGACATTCCAAATACCATCGTCACCGACAATGGGCCGCAATTCATCTCTCAAGAGTTTCAGGACCTCTACAACAGGTATAACATTGCATTGCATCATTTGTCTCCTTATTATCCGCAGGGCAATGGTCAAGCAGAGGCAACAAATAAACCTCTGATCAAAATTATCAAGAAAATATGTGAAGTTAATAAATTTGTGGATTGGCCAGAGAAGCTCGTAGAAGCTCTTTGGGCTTATCATACTTCCATTCGAACCCCTACTGGGCAAACTCCTTTTGCCCTTACTTATGGAATAGAGGCGGTAGTTCCTTATGAGATCCTTATTCCTTCTCTTAGAGTACAATTGGACAAGGAGCTCTCTATTGATGAACGTCGTGAATCTCTCCTTGCACAGTTGGAACTCTTAGATGAGAGACGTCTGGCCGCCACTGAACATGCGCGTGTCTATCAAAATAGGCTTTCACATTTTTATCAAAAGAAAGTAATTGAGAGAAAATTTAAAGTTGGTGAAATGGTAATCAAAAGAATCTTTGTAAAACCTAGTGGAGCTCGTTCAAAACTCTAACCAAATTGGGAAGGGCCATTTGTAATAAAAGAAGTCTATCCTAGCAACACATACAAACTAATTAATGCTGAAGGGGAAGAATTGGCTCACCCTTGGAATGGATTGTATCTTAAGAAATACTACCCCTAAGTTGAAAAAAAAAGTTTAAAAAATATAATAATGATGCTGGCATGGTGAGTGGGTCACGAATCCCAAAAGATGAAAAACCTCTAATTCATTTTTCAGTCTTGATGATTTAACTTGGGATCAATACACACACAACAGGCTTAGCTCTTGAAGTCTAGCGGTGCAGAATCCGAGGAAAGTCAAAGCCTAACTAAGAGTGTAAAGACTTTACCCTTTCGGTCCACAAGGGAGAAGTTAGACCCTAGGCAGACCACCCAAACCTACTCGCCGCCCTAGTAGGTGAAAGTCAGGGCCCAAAAGGGAACAATATGTCATAAAAGCCCAAGTACAATTAGGTTTTTATTTTTGAAAAGAAAAGCAAAAAAAAGAAAAAAGAAAAAATCAAATACAAAAGAAAAGTATGACAAGAGGGCAAAGTCTCCGCAGGGAAAACCCTGGTCGTAAGCATGCGTGAATAAAGGGAAAAGATAACAAAATTTCCTTAAATCAAAGACTGAACCCCAATAGGCAATAGGGTAGGGGAGGAAAGTCTTCTTCAGTCTTTCAGAACCCCTCGTGGACTTCCCCGATATTTTCCTCCATTCCCCCTTCGCGGTATGTCATAAGTTCGAAGAATGGTAAAGATGGACTTAGGAGGATGTGCCGTAAAAGGTCAAGAGTGAAAGCAAAGCTCGAAGCACTTTGACCCTTTGTTAAATTATTTAAGAATGGTTAATGAATTTAAGATGGTGAATGTGTAAGATTTTGGAGCCTATGTACTATGCTACCTCATTTAATATATATATATAAATGAAAAAAATAAAAAAATATTTTCAATTAACGCCTAGTTATAGGGGCGTCATTTTATTAATCAACGTCGTCCGCATAGTCGTCATTTAAAAAAAAGTTTTCAACCAGCGCCTGATGTGACACGGTCTACCTAGGATGATAATGACCCTTAGACCTATGCATCCACAAGCATACAAGCTCTCAATTCGGCTCACCGTGCGACCTATCTCACGCGACGCACATGCGCTCCCAGTGGGTCCGAGTGATGCCGGCGAGGATCCGGGGTGGGACCCTAAGGTTTCCACCGGTTGGTGGGCTTATGGCTGACCCCTAATGGGCCTGGGATACCCAATTTATGGGCGGGCTAGCACGCTGGGGCGTGGGCTTGGGTGGCGCTCTCTCACTTGCCACGGTGGTGCGCTCGTGGTTTCACAAACAATCAAGTCCGGGCACTCAATTACCGCCAACGAGCTAAGGAAACGATACTAGCTAAGCAAAGTAAATGAGGACCAGGAGAGGGACCAGAAGCTCACCTGATCGGTGTGAAGACACCGATCCCGGCCGGAGACGATGGGCGCGCCGGGAGGCGTGGGTATGCACCCGAACGCCGCGGCGGGGTAGCTTGACCTGCTGGTTAGTTAATTACAAAACTACGCCTCTCGCAGGAGGGGGGATCTCGGGGTGGGGGTTATGGAGTTTACACCAAACACTACCACCACGCAGGGTGGGGCCTTCAGCCGGCCAAGCGGGGTGGGGAAAATTGGTTAATTATCACACCGGCGGTCGATACCGAAACCTGTCCGGTTCTGGGATTCTGGACCAGCAGTCACTGATGTAGCCGTAGAACACTTTCTGGAATTTTGCCGGAGGCGCGGTCGGTGTCGTTGGCTTCGTAACAGAATAGGGGTGCGCCTCAAATTTTATGGATTTTCGTTCTGCACGAGCCGGGCTGCCACGATCGACCGAACGGGGTCCGGCGTTCAAACGATGCTCCGTCTTCGGCTTCTGAAAGCTGACAGGGGGAGGAAGAATTTTGATGAAGAGTTTGATGACCGATTCCTCCAGTCTTGGCCGCTGCACGAAGGTCGAACAGAGATGGCCTTCTGGTTGAGCCCCCAGTGCGCAGTCGCGGTAGAACGGAGCTAGCGGCCGGCCACGATCTTGGAACGGAGCGATTCCAACTCGCCTGCGGAGAAGACTCGTGGATGCACAAGTTTGCTGAAGCGCTTGGATGCCGAATCCTCCTGGAACGGGTTGGAAAATGCTCTGCAAGTTGGGGCCAGAAACTGCCTGCGGGCTGGAATGGATTTGTGGAGGGGAGGCTAAGGTGGTGGTGGTGTATGTGGGTGGAGATGGAGGGGGGTGCGACCCTAGGAGGGAGGGGAAGGGGATGGACGACCTAGGGAGGTGAAGGGGTCCCTTGGAGAGGGGAAAGGGGTCTTGGGTGGAGGAATATGGCTTGGGAAGGGTGGGGAGTGGCCTTGGGAAGGTGAAAGGGTGCCTGGGAAGATGAAAGGGTGCCTAGGAGAAGGGGTTTCCACCTAGGGGTTGGAGGGGGAATTGAATGAGTGTATAGGGAAGGGGGAGGGGTCTTAAAGAAGGGTGATTAGGGAGGAGAGAGAGGGGATTTCGAAATTTAGAGAGAGAGAGGGAGAAATAGTGAGAGAGAGAGAGAGAACTATAGAGAGAGGGAGAGAGAATACTTGAGGGTTTAATTTTTCAATTCATCAAAAGTTCCTACAAATGGGAGAGGGGGGGGTCCTTATATAGAGTTGGACCATTTGCACAAAACCCCCTAACAAAGTGCATAAATGTAAAAGACCAAGAGACAGGGGGGGGCGCCCATGGGCCAAGCCCACTAACTGGGCCCAATGTCCTCAACTAAGGGTCCAAATGACTCAAGACTTGGATAATTAACTCTAAGACCTAGATAATGGACTCAAATAAAGGAAAATTACACATGATATGACTCAAATAAAGAAACTACATAAGCAACAAATAAAGATAGCCATGAGGACCACATCTCCAAGGGGTCACGAAGTCGGAGTCGCCTCGTGCCATAGGGAATGCCGGGAGATGTCCTCATCAAATCCCCCGGGGTGGGGAGAACTCGACCCCGTCGAGTAGGGGTCCAATCGGCTCTCGTACTGCACCAGCAGGTCCGGGTCTAGGCGCATCAAGTCCTCTCGGCTTACCCAAGCATCCTCGGTCGGGGAACGGCCTTTCCACCTCACGAGGTAGCGCTGGTAGACCCTGTTCCTGGTAAGTGTGCTCTGCTCATCCAGTATTGCCTCCACTTGCTCAAGTCGGCCTCTCAATCGGGGTGGTAGTTTCGCTCCGGGAGGGTCACTCACAAGGGGGGGTAAAGGCTCGAGATCCTGACTGGGTTCCACCGTGGGGCCCTTATAGCGAACCAGATCCGCCACATTGAAAGTGGGGTGAACCCCAAAGCCCTTAGGTAAGTCGAGCTCATAAGCATTGGTACCAACCCGTCTTAGAACCCGAAAGGGTCCCAAACCCCGTGTCCTCAATTTGGAGGCGGGCCCTGGGAGGAGCCGCTCCGTTCTCACCATCACATGGTCTCCCACTTGGTATTCATAGTGACGACGATGAGCATCGGCCTGCCTTTTGTAAGCCTCATTACTTTTGCCTATATGCTTGCGGATGTTTTCATGTATCTTTGTGGATGTTGACTCACTAGGAGATAATGGGGGTCCTGGACAACCAAAAGTGGACCTATCATGCAGTGGTGCTACACAGACTTTGGTAGACCTAGGAGGCTTATGCGTCTTGTCAAAGGGGGTGGGGATGGAAGACCCGGAAAACCCATAAAGGGACCTATCATGCCATGCCATGTAGGCCCTAATAGACCTAGGTGGGCCAGGACAACCATAGATGGATCTATCATGCATGGTGGTGATAATTACCGGGGAACCCGAACTTCCTTGAATATTTCTCTCATGCCTAAGACTTGCGACGAACGAGGGTGGGCCATTACATCCGTACATAGACCACTCATACTTCTTACATGTCATGTGGGTGATTTGAATGAATGGACCCGACTCATGAATCATGTCAAGCGGTGTGGTGTGTCTAGACACATGCATTCCTTCCCAAATGGCATCCCTAATGTGTATGGCTTGGTGTGGGAGTTTCCTCTCATAGGGGTCAAATGGGTCTGGGAAAATAG
Organism: Amorphophallus konjac; assembly: GCA_022559845.1. Taxonomy (NCBI): domain Eukaryota; kingdom Viridiplantae; phylum Streptophyta; class Magnoliopsida; order Alismatales; family Araceae; genus Amorphophallus; species Amorphophallus konjac. The sequence continues at coordinate 67,784,648 of CM040123.1, read as the reverse complement.
AGTGGGCCTGGTCTATTAAGGTGGGTGAGGGTAGGAAAGGGTGGGTGGTGGGTAAGGGGGGTGGGTTGCATGGGGGTCTAGACTCCCATAGGAAGGGGTCAAAGGGGTCATGGTAAGGGTCCCCTAGGGAGAGGAACTCCAGGTCCTCATGTAGCGGTGAGTCATCCTTCTCTAAAGAAATAATTGGGCCGAAGTCTTTGGTGGGTGGATCAGCCAGGAAGGGATGGTTTGACACTCTACCCGAGATAAGCAATTCTAATTCATGGAGAGCAGCAGGCTCATCCGGTGTAGGGAGGATTAGAAGGAGGTCGCTAGTGTAGCAACCTACAGTGTAAGCTGTGGTGATGGATCCGACACATAGATGTAGGAGGTCAATGCTCCTAGGTTGGTCAGCCATTGTGGCCAACATGTCGGTCAACTCTATTTGCCATGCTAGGCCCTTAAGAAGGTCATCCCAACTCTCAACCTCATAGGAGGATTGGATAGTGGTGTGATAAGAGGAGAGAGGGACTATGGGGAGGTGTTGTTCCATGGGAGGGTAGGCATGGGCCATTATCTCTCTAATTGGGCTACCCATCAACCAGCTAACAAGGGTCTCTCCTAAAATAAGCTCGGTCCCATCTAGAGAGGGTGGTGTAGGGTGAAGGTTACCATGTGAGTTTTTTTCTTCAATTTGGACATGTGTGGTCTCCATGTTGGGAATTGGGTCCGGGGTGTTCACCACTTTGGGGTCGGGTATGGGTTCCTCCTCCAAAGAGGTGAGAGAGTATGTTCGGGGTGGGGTGGTGATGGTAGGTGCATGGCGCCCCCAAGGTGATGAGCAAGGTCGGAATTGGGTTGGGGTTGGAAGTGGAGGTAGTGGGAGTCTAGGTTGGGGTAGGTTTGTAGTTGGAAGTGGAAGGTGGGTTGGGTGAAGACAGTTGGATTGGTCGATCTTGGGTGGGGCATCCCTTATAGGGGATAATGGAGGGGTAGTAGTAGGGGCTACGGGGGTTTGGGGAGTATGGGTCTCATGGGGAATAGTGAGTTGCGGGGTGGTGACCGGTGCGGGCCTAGGTGGAGGGGTGGGCACGGGATCCACTTGGGTTTGAACGGTGAGGGTTATGGAAGTGAGTTTTAGTTGGGGAAGGTTGGTGGGGATTGGGTTTTCCTGACTTGACTCTTGGCATTGTGCCTCAAATTCTTCCTCCCATTCAAGGGGAGCTTCATGAACTTCAATCACTTTCTCAACTCTTTGGGGTGGAGGGGTTTGGTAGGGATTTGTGGGTTGGAGGGTGGTGGTCTTTGGGGGCCTAGGTGGAGGGGTGGGTAGTTGGGACAGTTGGGTTCTAAGGGAGAGGAGTTGGTGGCGAAATGTGGAGAGGGAATCGGTTAGGGGTGGTGGGGGCGGAGTCCTATGGATGGTCTTAAGTTGGCCGGGTTGGGATTGAGTAGTGGTGGTGGTCCTCGGGCTAGGGGTGTGTGAGTAGGAAGAGTAGGAAGGTTTTGGGATGTAGACTTTCCTAAGTTCTCTCGTCATCTCTTCCCACGAGTGAATGGGCTCTTGCCTCTCAATCCTTCTTATGGCCTCTATGTGTTCCAATTCTATCTTGGCTTGACCCCGAATTTGTCCCTTGGCCCTACAAACTCTTGTGTGTCCGTATACCCGATTCCTCTCAAAGTTCCTTTCCATTGCAGCCTCCCACTTGAGGTAATCACTAGCATGCGACCCATCAAAGGTAACACCCTCATCTCGAATAATGTCCCAAAGTATTGGGTTGATCGGATCCCGGTAGTGGGCCGAGTGGGATGGGTATGTGGTAGCCATGATTCATGAACTAGATGACAATGCGCCCTAGGACTAGACTTAGTAGAGACAAGTCTAAAACTTGCTCTGATACCACTTGATGTGACACGGTCTACCTAGGATGATAATGACCCTTAGACCTATGCATCCACAAGCATACAAGCTCTCAATTCGGCTCACCGTGCGACCTATCTCACGCGACGCACATGCGCTCCCAGTGGGTCCGAGTGATGCCGGCGAGGATCCGGGGTGGGACCCTAAGGTTTCCACCGGTTGGTGGGCTTATGGCTGACCCCTAATGGGCCTGGGATACCCAATTTATGGGCGGGCTAGCACGCTGGGGCGTGGGCTTGGGTGGCGCTCTCTCACTTGCCACGGTGGTGCGCTCGTGGTTTCACAAACAATCAAGTCCGGGCACTCAATTACCGCCAACGAGCTAAGGAAACGATACTAGCTAAGCAAAGTAAATGAGGACCAGGAGAGGGACCAGAAGCTCACCTGATCGGTGTGAAGACACCGATCCCGGCCGGAGACGATGGGCGCGCCGGGAGGCGTGGGTATGCACCCGAACGCCGCGGCGGGGTAGCTTGACCTGCTGGTTAGTTAATTACAAAACTACGCCTCTCGCAGGAGGGGGGATCTCGGGGTGGGGGTTATGGAGTTTACACCAAACACTACCACCACGCAGGGTGGGGCCTTCAGCCGGCCAAGCGGGGTGGGGAAAATTGGTTAATTATCACACCGGCGGTCGATACCGAAACCTGTCCGGTTCTGGGATTCTGGACCAGCAGTCACTGATGTAGCCGTAGAACACTTTCTGGAATTTTGCCGGAGGCGCGGTCGGTGTCGTTGGCTTCGTAACAGAATAGGGGTGCGCCTCAAATTTTATGGATTTTCGTTCTGCACGAGCCGGGCTGCCACGATCGACCGAACGGGGTCCGGCGTTCAAACGATGCTCCGTCTTCGGCTTCTGAAAGCTGACAGGGGGAGGAAGAATTTTGATGAAGAGTTTGATGACCGATTCCTCCAGTCTTGGCCGCTGCACGAAGGTCGAACAGAGATGGCCTTCTGGTTGAGCCCCCAGTGCGCAGTCGCGGTAGAACGGAGCTAGCGGCCGGCCACGATCTTGGAACGGAGCGATTCCAACTCGCCTGCGGAGAAGACTCGTGGATGCACAAGTTTGCTGAAGCGCTTGGATGCCGAATCCTCCTGGAACGGGTTGGAAAATGCTCTGCAAGTTGGGGCCAGAAACTGCCTGCGGGCTGGAATGGATTTGTGGAGGGGAGGCTAAGGTGGTGGTGGTGTATGTGGGTGGAGATGGAGGGGGGTGCGACCCTAGGAGGGAGGGGAAGGGGATGGACGACCTAGGGAGGTGAAGGGGTCCCTTGGAGAGGGGAAAGGGGTCTTGGGTGGAGGAATATGGCTTGGGAAGGGTGGGGAGTGGCCTTGGGAAGGTGAAAGGGTGCCTGGGAAGATGAAAGGGTGCCTAGGAGAAGGGGTTTCCACCTAGGGGTTGGAGGGGGAATTGAATGAGTGTATAGGGAAGGGGGAGGGGTCTTAAAGAAGGGTGATTAGGGAGGAGAGAGAGGGGATTTCGAAATTTAGAGAGAGAGAGGGAGAAATAGTGAGAGAGAGAGAGAGAACTATAGAGAGAGGGAGAGAGAATACTTGAGGGTTTAATTTTTCAATTCATCAAAAGTTCCTACAAATGGGAGAGGGGGGGGTCCTTATATAGAGTTGGACCATTTGCACAAAACCCCCTAACAAAGTGCATAAATGCAAAAGACCAAGAGACAGGGGGGGGCGCCCATGGGCCAAGCCCACTAACTGGGCCCAATGTCCTCAACTAAGGGTCCAAATGACTCAAGACTTGGATAATTAACTCTAAGACCTAGATAATGGACTCAAATAAAGGAAAATTACACATGATATGACTCAAATAAAGAAACTACATAAGCAACAAATAAAGATAGCCATGAGGACCACATCTCCAAGGGGTCACGAAGTCGGAGTCGCCTCGTGCCATAGGGAATGCCGGGAGATGTCCTCATCAGCGCCCTATCAAGGGTGCGTTATTTCTTTAATCTATGACATTTCACATAATCGTCATTTTTTAAAAAAAAAAGAAAAAAAGAAAAAAAACTTTTTCAAAACTACGTCAGGCATGCTGTCGTTTTAAAATATGGCGACCCCTCTCTGGTCGCTGTTCCAGGAAAAGGCGCCAATATCTTGGTCGCCATTTTCCTGCCCCATTCTTCTCACCACCACACCGATCATGGCATTTTTCCCAAAATATGAAAAAAAGAAAAAAATAAATAAAAAATTTGATGGACTCACCTTGCTCGGTGCAAGGTCCATGAGTCTTCCCCGCAGTGGCCAGCGGGGAGGAGGAGGGATGTTGCCGCTGTCACCGCCATCACCATCATCCCCGTCGTCACCACCATCGCCACCGTGTCCTTCTTCCTCTTCCCCTTCTTTTCCGTTGTCCTCGTGCTCACCTCCTTCTTCATTCTCGTCGCCTTCTTCTTCCTCGGTTTCTTCTCCTCCATCGCCGCCATGCTCCGCCACCGAAGCCTCAACCGTCGCGGGAAGGGGCTCTTCCCCTTCATCGTGTTCTTCATCGTCAATGAAGACGACGGCAGGTGCCGTCACCCATCGTCTCTTCCCGGAGCTTGAACCGCTCACGTAGGCCATGGGAGAAAGAATGAGGATGGAGGGAGTGAGATAGAGAGGGGTGGTTGTAGTCGATGAGAGGGTTGCAGAGGGAGAAAGAGAGGGAGTGGCAGTCAGAATGTGAGAGGGAGTTGGAAGATAGAGGGTTTTTACGCTTACGGTTTCAAAATAAGTAGTGCCTGGGTCAAGGTCGTGATTCAGTGATTACACGCCCACGAGTAAGGTCGCTATTTAACAGAATTTCTCATTTTGGAAAATGCTGAGTATTGGCGACTGGAAGCTAGTCGCTATATTTTGAAAGAGCGGTTGAATGTGTGGGCGCTATTTCTTTTCGTGCATTGGGGAAATCAAAATTGACAAGTAATTATGAGTGCGTCATTCAAAGGTCGTTGCGGAACAGCGACAGTTTGGAGGGCGCTAGTTCAGGAATGAACGACAACACATGAAGGCACAGTTTAGTTTGGATTTGTTTTTAATCTTTTAAATGCACTGAAAAAGGATAGAAGAGCGGTAACAACGACATTCTATAAGGGCGCTATTTTGTATTTTTTTTATAATTAAGCGGTATTAGCGGCACTGAAGCTTAAGGAATTAGCGGCTATGATAAAGGCGCAGTTTGAAGAAGTCTGGCACCCTGTGGCAATCGCTATTTCTTACAGAGTCTGTGTGTTTGAACCGAATCTAAGGTTTTGAGTGTTTGATCATTATTAAACACTTTCATTGGCTCAATTAAGGAATAATATCTTTATTCATTGAAAGAAAGCATCGTTACAAGATTAATGAGCCACCTTGGCCCTCAAATTCCTAAGAGCTATTACATATGCTTTCCATTGATCTCTATCTTCTTCCACTCGTTCCACGGGCCAGTGTAGCTTGCTGACCCACCATAAAGCTTGGACTGTCTTGGTTTCTTCTTCATCACCCTTTGAGCCTAGTTCCCTCTTCTTGATTGGTGGGAGATAAGAAGCTTCTTCAAAGTGATGGCGGGGAAGGCCGAGTTGTGAGAGGCACCGGTGAGCATTGTAGAGGACGAGCTCGGTGAAACCGATCAACCTTAGTTCTGAGAGCCGCGCACGAATATCTTGTGTTTTGAGGAAGCCCGGTGCGCATGTGAAGCCGTTTTGTGGCATGGTCTTGAGATATCTACGCCAATCTACCCGTTTATTGTTCTTGGGAACTCGGTTGGTCACTCTCTCACATAATCCAAGTGTGCCCGTCATGTAGTGAAGTGAACTTCTAGAGAAGATCCTAGATGCTTGTTGGGTTTCTTCACATGGATCATACTTAAGGTGTAAGTCCACCCAACTAGAGAACAAAAGCATAGACCCGTGTAGGGGCCTTCCCATAGAAGCCGAGGTGAGCCCACTATAAAGATAGGCTAGCACCGTCAGTCCTATTCTCTTTCCTTCCCATATGCTAGCAATGGCACTTAATTGTTCTTCTTCTAAGAAGTCTTCCGATGAAGGGAAGACTAGTGCCCCTGCCAAGCATATTGTGAAAGCTTTCATCACTTTCTCTAGATCCTCCTCCTTGGCTTGATCCATTCTCTTGTAGACCCACGCCGCAAGCTTCATAAGATTGATCCCCTTTGTGGCCCAGATTTGATTCACCATGTTGGAGCTTGGAATTAAGCTTGATAGCATCTCTTGAGCGCTTATGCTTCTTGTCATATGCGCCATCTTTTCTTCATCCCCTTGCTTCATTCTCTTCAAGCCTAGTAGCATCTCCATTTCCTCTAGGAGTATGGTGGCTTCAAAGGTTGAAAATAGGAAGGTGTTGGTGTGAGGATGCCATAATTCTATAAGGGCTCCTATGGCGGCCCAATCAAGGTGTACATCATCATAGTGTTTGGCATGGGTAACTAAACTAAGAAGGTGCCATCTAGAGAGATAAGTCCTCATGTCTAAGGTGATTTTGGAGAGGAGGAGGGGTAACCATTTGATCTTGGTGAATCTTCTTGCCCCCGGGATATTTGGATAATCCTGAAAATTTAAAAGGAAAGAAGAAGAAGAAAGGTAGAAGCATTAGAATTTATAGAGAGAGGGGTAATAATACAAACTCAACTCTATTTTCTCATACTTGGTTTGCAGCTATTCTCCCACTTATATGTCCATCAATTTCTAAAAGCCTTTGAAATCTGACTTTAGCTTTCTTCAACGGTCTTTAGAGAAATCTCTCCATACTCTTCTTTTTTTCACTGTTGTGAGGGAGGAATTCCGCCACGAGCTTTGAACGGTTCTACTGAAGCTATCTTTTTGGCAATCCCTGTTCTCGGCTGCGCGTTGTACGTTGATGAATTTTGAAGCTTGGATGCTCTCTTATTTATAAGAGGAAGAACGGTTATCCATCGATGATAAAAGAAGTCTAAGTTTGAGTTTGATTGGGTTTCTTGGGGTTTGGTTTTCGAACAAGAAATGGGGTTCTGGAATTGCGGGGGAATGGCGCCTATCACCGTTCTGCCATTTCTTGAATCGCGCCTACCTTTCTGTCATTGTTCCATGAATGTATGCCTGTTAGACGGTCGCGATTCCTGTAAACGGTGTTGCGTCTTCATTTTGTGTGAATTATTGTTATATAAATCCTTCATGAAGCGCCCACTTGAATGGTCGCTATTTCGATGAGTAAGTGTTGTGTTTGTTAACCTTTTATATATCCTCAATGGAGCGCCCGTGTGCACGGTCGCTATTTCTGTGAAACAGTGCTATTTTGAATTTCATGTGAATTATGATAGTGGGCTTCACATAAGAGAATTGTCATGAAAATTACTATAAGTTTGCACTAATAATCTTTGAGCGAAGGAAAGAATGAGCAATGCAAATCGTCAAAGCGCTTGGGATGTTTCTTGGGTGGCGTTTCTTTCCCTGTATTCCCCCTGTATGCATTTCTACTATATGACTATCTACTCTATTATAGCATATCAAGGACCTTGTGGTCCTGATGAACCTGGAATTTGAGTTTCCTTTCATTAAAAATAGTGATAATTCCAGGGGAGTCTTGATCGCACGGGTAAGCCGTTGAGTCGTCTAAAGGCTTGGGACGATGGTTCCAATTTCTAAGTTGATGCGTGGATAAATGGGCTTCGACTTAGTATCAACTTAGAGGTCAGGATTCTTGACCGAGTCTGGATGGCTTAGCAATATTATCCTTGATTATTATTTATTTTACTTTGTTTTAACTTTTATTTTAGCCCAGCATGCATCATGTACGATTTTGAGCTGTAACGTCAAAAAAATCTTCATATTAAGTCCGTAATGAGGTTCACTCGCTCTAGATTTGAGTTGACTAGAAATATTCCATTCCAAATCAAGTACTATGTTCTCCTTAAAGCTGCTCTGGCTAGTTCCTTGGAAGCATCTTTGACTGGATCCCTACCTCTTTTCCTTTATTTTTGCAAATCCACCTTGGTTGCAGCACGTCCACATTTGCTGGTAATCGCTCTCCAATGGTGTTTTTCCATTCGTGCCCTCACGCACATTTTATTAGCTTAGTTTCATTCAGGCAATTGTTGCTTTTTTGAAATCATCCGAAGTTGTTTTATTCAGAATCATGGAAAGATTTCCAATGCTTAGTGTCAGAGATGTGTTACGTCACACCTTGGCATCTATTTTTCATTCCATTCCACCCTCATTCTGCTTTATTTCACTTTCACCTCCATTACGCTTCATTCTGTCTCACTCCCTTGCAAAGCAGACACCAAGGCGGGGCAACTGTAGACACGCCAAAATCGATACTTTGTTGAGTGAATTTCATGTCACGATGTAATGCTCCAAAGTAGACTTCATTACTAGTTTAATAAGTAGGTTTCTTTCATTTTTAAGATATTGCGATCGTCGTCTGGTCGCTATTTAAATAACGCTTTTGGAGGTGTCGCTATTTCCTAGAATAATGACCATGTATGTGGGCGTTATTTTTTAATTCTTTTCAATTTCCACTTGGAATTAATTTCTATGAATTAACGCCCTCATGGACGGGCACTCTTTAATGAACGCCTCCACGCGTGGTCGCTAATTATAAATTTATTAATTTATGGAAAGTCCAAAATTTCTAGGAAATAGCGGCAGTACCAGGGGCGCTATTTAGAAAAGTGACCATCTCTAAGTCACCATTTTAGTTCCATCTCCGCTTCGCCTGCAACCTTCCCAGAGGGTGTCCTTCCTCGTTTTGACGCCATGACTGATCATAGAAAGGATATCCCTATTCAGAGATCATCTTCTTTGTTTTAATCCTATTAGAATGAGGATCTTCACCTCTATAAATATCTGTAGTTTTCCACGTGAAAAAACTTACGCATCCTTGATTCTTGAGAGCTTCTTCTCTCAGCAGTGGCTAAGTTCCTTTGGCCGTCATCGGTTTGATACATACAGAGTGCTTTGCTCTGCCACTTCCCTCTTCCTGCCGCTGTCGTCGGATTGCTGTGGCCGAAGATTATCATCTCCCTTCAGCTTGCAGGCGCAGAAGGGGCCAGCCCTTCTTGCTTTTTGTTCTCTTTTTATTAATTGCATATCATCATCTTCAGTGCATCGGTTAAGGTCATCTTGGCATATTGTTAATTAGTTCACTTGCATACTTAACTCTCCTACCTTTTGCTCCCCTTAGGGGTTTAAAACAAACACACAAGGTGTGTACATGCCTTTGTTGCATGGTTTAATTTCTATAGAGCATTGATGCTACACTCATCTTTGGCTAATCCATATCTTTTGTTGTCTTTGCTTGTCTTACAAGGGTAATCAAGAATAAAAACCCCCTTCATCGGCCGGCCGGTTGGAGGAGGAAGTTGGATCTATATCTCACCCGCTTCACAAGGTATTCTTCGCGATCATCTTTCTTCTTTTGAGGTAACCCCTCTAGCGATCACACTCCTTAGTAGCATCACATGCTCCATCCGCTTCTTCTTCTTATTTTTATTATTACATTTATGTTGATTTTTCTTCCTTTTTAAAATGTCTATGTGACACGTTCACAAGCACCTGTATGCGGTCCTCACCTAACAGCTATTCTCTTTATGTTCTCTGTAACCTATTAACTCCAAACAGATTACAGATTGACCCTATTATACATATGTTAAGCCTAGGTAATTAGGCCTTATTCCTAGTTATGACTGTACATTTATGAACTTGGTTATATTGTGCACTAAATATGTTCAGTTTCATGTCTTTCATGTTTTAAATACCTATTTTTAACTTATGCTATTGTCATGCCAAAACTCTTATAGCTTGTATTAAAGTTAATTCTATATGCTTCACGGACTTGTTTAAGTGATGTTTTGATCGTTGTTTTATCACGATCCTTTCTCATCTATAGTCTTTTCTTAAGTACTTGGTGCGTACCCTAGTGCATGGCCATTAGATACACCTTTGCACTTATAAGCACACCTCTTGGGCTTGTGATCCTCTCCGTTGGATATTCCTTCCACCGGACTAGGTGATCTTATTTCAAGGCCTCCGTAAGTCTCCGCGAGCCTCAGATTCCCACTAGGACGCCGAGCTGGTTATACCCTCAAAGCCCAATTATCTAGAAAGTACTTAACCGGCTTTTTCTGTATTCTGTGTTTCATCCCCTAGTTGATTATGGTATTTGGTTTTAATGATAACAAAACGATTGTGCTTGTGTGTATGTGCATCATTGAGCAACATGTTTATCAAACCGAGTGTGCTTGTCTATGTTTCATTGCGCAATATGTTTGCATCATGTTTGATGAGTTGACAGATGACTTCAAGGTTCACACTTGGAAGTCATATGAATGATTGTTGTTTAAGGAGCTCATGCTATGTTTATCTTGGCTTGCAGGATCAAAATATATGGTTCATGTTTGGAACTCAAAGGAGTTCATCAATGAAGTTCTTCTTCAAAAAGGGAGTTAACTCACTCATTGCATTATGTCGACTGCTTCTATATTTCATGCATTTCATCAAATAGGTTTTCAAAGTCGTGGTTGGGTATTTTCATGCATTTTCCTTATAAGATTTTTGGGCTTGAAATATGCTCAACCTATTAACTTGAAATTTGATGAATGTGATTTTAATGATGCCTACTCATTATATGGACTCATGGTCACTTGGTTTTGACAATTCTAGTCAATGTGCATAGTGTGGTTCAAATGCCTATATGATAATCATGGTTTTGGGGGTGATGCAATTCTAGCTTGAACTACAAGTTTAAATGGTGTATCTTCATTTTGGAAATGGATGTCTTAGAAGCTATAATTGTTTAATGTGTTTCAAGCAATTCTCACATGAGACTTTGAAGGCTTGTCACATGTTCAAGATTGTCATGCATATATTTCTAAGGCCTTATGAGCTAGGTAAGTGTTAATGAACTCCTCATGCAAATCTTGGTATAAATGAGTGAGTAATGTTCTCATAATCCATGACACGTGATTTTTCAATGCTCACATGAACCTTGCTAGAGTTTGGCTAAGATGCTCATTCATTGTGTAAAACTTCATAGCCATTGCTCTTGTTGTTTAGGTGTAAGACTTGTGTTTTCAAAGGGCTTCAATGCATTTCTAATTTAGAACTATTGGGCTTAAGTTCTAACATTTTTCTCATTCATTTGCTTCTTTGATAAACAACTGAAATGGTATGTTATGTAGGATTAGAAAGTAATGCAAATTCCATATGCAAAGGTATCAAAGATCATGGTGAGAACTTGACACTTTGCATGTGTGTGTTTTTGGAAAAATGGTAAGTTTTCATAAGGAGTTTTAATCTTGGAAGAAGTGGTTGATATGTGTTTTCATATTGCTTAGACACCAATGAATGCTTGGTTGCATGACTTATCAACTAACCCTGTTCTATTTCCATTGGGCTTCAAGTTATAGCACTGAACTGTTGCATTCTGGTTTCATAGCAGAGTTTGATCGATCGAACTTGGGATTTCGGTCGACCGAAATCCCCAGAGTTGGCAGGTTCTAGGTCTGTTATTTTCGGTCAACCGACTCCTTTCATTGGTCGATCGAATGTGGGGAAAACCTAAAAATGTGGATATGAAAACCCATTAAACCCTATCTATTTATGCTCCCCTTTTCCCCTTTGCCCTTGGGTTCATGGTAGACCTATTGGGGGTCTTTTGGAGGGTTCTAGAAGTGCTATATTGGTCTTTTGCTTTCTCTTATATATGCATATGTGTGAACTCCAAATTTGAGAAGAGAAACCCTTATGTGCTTATTGTTTCTATCTTGTAGGTGAAGAAAGGGAAGAAAGGAAGGAAGAGCTCAAGTCAAGGTGGATTTTATCTACTCCAAGGAGTTTCTAGAGTTCGTGGAAGAAGAAGAAAAGGAGCGGATCGACGAGAGGAACAAGAGGATGCAAGAATCGCCATCATCCGATCCGAGAGTCAAGCATCAACATCCATTGGCTTTGGATATCAAAGGGGGGACAACTTCTACATCTTATTCTTGTCTATTTGTGATGTTTGTCATGGGTTTTATTTTGATCTGAGCATATCTTGAGTATTTATGTTTATTTTCTGAACTAGAAAATACATTGTGTGTGAGTGACTGTCTGCGTACGATCGTGTGTCTATTGTGCTGCGGTTGTTGCAGCGTGTGTGTGTGTGCTGCTGGACTTACGATCCAGAGCGTCTGGGGTTTGTCCTCGTTGGTTCTGTGTCTACAGCGTTAGTAGAGTTCTCCTTGTGGGGATTTATTCCCATGTGTGTGTTGAAGCATCATCTCCGTGTTGGGGATTTATCCTCGAGTGAAGCCTTATCGGTTTTGTAAGGGGTGGACGTAGGGAGCCCGTCGGGGTCCCGAACCACCTTAAAAATCCCCGTGTCATGTGGTTTGCTTTGTGGATGTGTATTTAATTATTTAAATTATTTGAATGATCGAGTGAGTGCGGCGAGATTGAGAGAACTTGTTTACTCTGTTTAGTTTATTTCTATCAATCTCGTCAAACTTGTTAATTCCACTGCGTAAGTTTTTAAATTTACCATATCGCGTGGGGGATAATTCAACCCCCCTTCTTGTCCGCTCGCCTACCCGGGGATGAACATTCTGGATTTAGCGGCCATTCAGGAGACCGCAAATGCCAGTTAACGGCCTTTTCCCTGACCGCTATTTCTTCATGAAACGGTCCTGACTTGACCGCTATATCATAGAAGTGGCCCAGATTTGACCACTAATTTAAGAGATGGCCCTGGCATGACCATTTCTGTCTCAAGTGTTCTTAACCCGAGGTTTGACCTAAGGGTTTATTTCTTATAATCCTAGATGGTCTATTGATTATCTAGAACCTAACACTTTATTCCAAAGCTATCTAATGAATTATGGAAGTTAAAGAATATGCTGTTATATTCCTTCCGTAGTATGACCTTGTCTTAAGTCATCTTTGGAATTCTTATGATCTATTATTGTGCATTCTCTACCTTGGTTACATTCTCATGAAACTATTGTTGAATTGAATATTATTGGCCGAACTTTACTATATTCTCATAGAAGTAGCTTGATCTGTAACTAGAAGATGCAAGAGCGGGCATGGACAATGTCCAAGGGCTCCACACTAGCCCTCTCGGCAGATAGCCGGAAACGTGCTGAAAACCATGGGGTATGATGAACACTGATGTCGCATGGCATCAGGAGTACTTTTTTTATAGACGGGTGAAAACCATGAGGCAAACCTGTGATAATTTACATGCTTGCTAGTACATTCTTGTTCATGACTTTCTAGTGCATAGCCTTTATGGTTATGAAGTACATTCTTGTTAAATGAAAGGCCACTTTACCTTATAAATCTTTCTTGATCATGCTCTATTGTCCATTCATATTCTTCATATCTCTATAATTCATGTCTTGTTACTAGGATTTTGTTCGTGTGTTTTATCGTATTTTCTTTTACCTTATTCACTAGAGTGAAAATGTAATTACTTAAAGCATGTCTCTATGTTGATACGAAGATACCTACTGGGCAAATGTGCTCATTACCCTACTTTTCCAATCTTTTCAGGAAGTTCAAGTGAGTCGGATTCGGATTATTCTAGCAATGGGTCCGAAAGTGATGATTGATGGTCGAGAGAAGACTTAGATTGTCATGAGTTCTTAAGTCAGTCTAGAGTCGTCATGTACTCTTTCCTTTATTGAGTCATATTATGTAATTTCAATTTTTATTGAGTCTAGTTGACTTTATGTCAAAGAGTCAGATATTCATGTACCTTGGATCATTATTATCAATAAAAGTTAGAATTTTGGTCAAGTATTGTGTACTCTATCTTTGTGTGGATGTTTATTGCACTCTGATTATATTGCTAGCTTGAGGGGTATTGTCGGCTGCTAACGTTCCCCGATATTACTTCCATTGTACATATGTCTCGGGGCATGATAGTTAAGTTGGTATCAGAGCATAGGTCTCAAGACTTACTTATTCCTAGGAAAATGTCATAGGCTAAGTCTAAGGTTAAGGACCCAATCCTATGAGCCAGGAAGTAATTTCCAACCATATCAGAATGGGTAAAGTCAGGATGAGACAGATAAATTAGACATTTTCTCTAGGTTAATTCTATTAATTCCATAGGAATTGACTAATTGATTATCCTCTCAAGTACCTTATTTTCACGATGGCACACTGTGTTGACTGGGACGGGATACAATAGATTGTTGCAGGTCTTACCAAGGCAGTATAGAATATGGCCCAAGCTAGTGCGAGGGCTGGTGCCGACGATTTACATAGAAATTTCTGAAGCTTAAATCCTCCACGGTTTTCTGGCTCTTCTAATCCAAATGAAGTAGAGAACTGGATAGACGAAATGAAAAGGATCTTCAACGTTATGCAATGTGCTGATCAAGAGAAGGTCCATCTCGCCACCTTCCAATCGAATAAAGATGCTCGTACTTGGTGGAAGGCCACATCGGCACAACCCCAAAATGCCCAGCCTACATGGAACGAGTTTCTTACACTTTTCCGGGCAAAGTACTTCTCCGAGCACGTCAAGGAGTGAAAGGCTGTTGAATTTGCTTCTCTATGCCAAGACATGCTGTCAATGGCAGAATATGAACTCCAATTCTCCCGTTTGGCCCCTTATGCTGAACATCTGGTGAGCACAGATATCTTAAAGGCCAACCAATTTCTGGATGGGTTAAGGCCCGTCTTCATTCAACAACTTGGCTCACAAAATATTCGGACCTACGCGGAGATGGTCCAACGAGCACACTTATATGAAAGGACCTTGGAAAAAGTCAAGAAACTTAAAGGCAAGGGAGAGGAATCTAGCCGAAAGATAGATCGGCGTGGAAAGAAGGAGAATTTTAGCATCACGGACTCTTATAAGTCCCGTGATAATAAGAAGAGATCCCAGAATGGGAGTGGTAGTGGTTACCATAAGAACAAGAACGCAAAGGAGGAAGACAAGCAAGTCATGGCGGCTTGCACCAACTGTGAGAAATTCGATCATGCGGCCGAAGAATGCTGGGAGCGTCTTGGCGCTTGATTAAGATGTGGCAGTCGGGAGCATCGCATGCCAGACTGTCCCCTCATGAAGGAATAACCCTCCAGGAATGACGGCGGATGAAGGTGGCAGGCTCGTCTCAATGCTGTTGTGGATGAAGAAGCTACCAAAGAAGGGGAATTAATGGAAGGTATACTCACATCATGCATTTGTGTTATTTGATACTGGTGCTTCCCATTCCTTTATTTCTACCTCTTTTGCTAAAACCTTCCCAATTTCACCTGTTTCGTTACCTTCGAATTTAACTATAAGTACACCCTTAGGTTCGGGAACGGTACTAAAAACTTATCTTCCCGATAGTGAAGTTATCATAGAAGGTCACAATCTCCTTGCAAATCTCGTGTGCCTTGACAAGGAGGGCTACGATGCCATAATAGGAGTAGATTGGCTTTGTGACCATTATGCCGACATTAATTCGCAATAGGAGGATTTCTTTTCATAAACCAGATTTTCCAAAGTTTTCTTTCCTTGGCCATGTTATCTCCAAAGAAGGAATTATCGTAGATCCTTCTAAAGTAGAAGCTATCAAGAACTGGAGCAGACCGATGACTATATCTGAAATTAGAAGTTTCCTTGGTCTGGCTGGTTATTATCGGCAGTTCATCAATGATTTTTCAAAAAACGCCATTCCTCTCACAAGACTCACTAGAAAGAAAAATACATTTGTATGGACCATAGTGTACGAGGAGAGTTTCTTGACTCTCAAGGAACATCTCACTACTGCCCCCATTCTGGGACTACTTGTCGAAGGCGGCGGATTTAAAGTATACACGGATGCATCAGGCGTTGGCCTCAGGTGCATTCTTATGCAAAGTGGTAAAGTGATTTGCTATGTCTCAAGATAATTGAAGCGGCACGAGGAAAATTATCCAGTTCATGATCTGGAACTAGCTACCGTTATATTTGCTCTAAAGATCTGGCATCACTATCTTTATGGAGAAAAGTTCACGGCATATTCGGACCACAAAAGTCTGAAATATCTCTTTTCTCAAAAGGAGCTAAACATGAGACAAAGGCGATGGCTGGAATATCTTAAATATTTTGACTTCGCCATCCAATATCATCCAGGCAAGGTGAATGTTGTAGCCAACGCGCTCAGCAGGAATCCAATGGGAATGTTATCAAGCCTCATGAAAGGTATGACTAATATCAATGTCGAATTTTCCCGGTTAAATCTAGATATAAATGTGGAGAAAGAAGAATGCTTTACTGCCAATATGCGGTCACAGCCTACATTAATAGAAGGCCTGGTCAAGTTGCAAGAAAATGACCCTACACTAATGAAATTCAAGGATGATATAGATCAAAGGTCAGAATTCTTTATTGCATCTGACGGAATATTGCTATTCCGAGGTCGAATTTGTGTCCCAGATCATGTGGATACTAAGAAGCTGGTTATGGACGAAGCACATAAATCAAGGTATGCCACTCACCCTGGGGCTACAAATATATACCAAGACCTTAAAAGGAATTATTGGTGTCCTAATATGAAAAGAGAAGTGGCGGACTATGTATCACGCTGCCTCACTTGTCAACAAGTTAAGGCAGATCATGAAAAGCATGTTGGAAAGCTACATCCCTTGGCGATTTTCAAGTGAAAATGGGAGAGTATAAGGATGAAGTTTGTCATGGGTCTACCTAAATCAAGAGGAGGACATGATGGTATTTGAGTGATCATTGACCGCTTGACCAAGTCGGCTCACTTCCTACCTATTAAGAGTCGATGGTCCGTGGATGTCTTGGTTGCCTTATATGTAAAAGAAATTATGAAATTACATGGAGTCCCTATCACTATTATATCTGATCGAGACCCTCGATTTACATCTCAATTCTGGGAGGGTCTACAACATTTATTAGGGACCCGGTTGAATTTATCACCGCATTCCACCCATAGGCTGATGGTCAAACTAAAAGAACCAATCATGTGGTGGAAGATATGCTCCGGGCATGTGTACTTGATTTTGGTGGAAGTTGGCACGACCACTTGCCTCTAGTGGAATTCTCCTACAATAATAGCTATCAAGGTAGCATTAAAATGGCACCATTTGAAGCACTATATGGCAGGAGTTGCCGCTCACCTATATGCTGGAGTGAGATTGGGGAAAAATAATTTCTAGCCCTAGAACTCATTCGGGATACTGTTGTGTCCCTATGGTTTTGATGATCCCCAACACTATGAGTCATTAGTATTCTCACCTCTTGACTGTTGATAGTGTTAAAGCAAAATTCCTATATTGAATCTCTTATAACAGATAATTCAAACTTTGCAAGAGATGAAGTCCAATGAATAAGCCCAAGCTACTTCAATTAAACCCATTTACAAGTTTTCAGATGATTGGGGTGAAGTTTAGTTGGTTGGAAAACCCTCCTTGAAAGTAGAGCATCAAGTCTCTTAAGTTCTATAATTTTCAGAAATCCAGATGTCATGCCCCGAGATTTATGCAGCGGAAACAATCGGGAACGCGAACAGTCGGCATGGTAAGCCTCGAGCAAGCAATATAATCATAGCGCAATAACAATCACACAAAGTAATTGCACAATAGTTTAATCGAACTTCTCTTTCATTTAATTATTGAATAATCATAATCCAACTATACAAATATTCGACTCTCTTTAAACTTCTAAACTCAACAAAAGAAAATTACACATATCGACTCAATCTAGACATATTTCGATAATTCTAGGTCTTTACTCGATTCCATGAAACCTTAAATCACACTCGGACCCGCTATTTGAGTAATCCGAATCTGATTCACTTGTATTTCCTAAAACATTGAGAAAGTAGGTAATGAGCACACTTTCCCAATAGGTATCTTCGTATCAACATGATTGGAAAATTTAAATAATTAATATTTTAGCTATAGAGAAATAAGATAAATCATGAAAATACGATAAAATACGCGAATAAAGCCAATGTAACGAGATATAACCAAACTTGAGATATGAGAGTGTAATTTGATCAAGCAAGAATGTAACAAGAATGTAGATCTAGCCTTTTCAAAAATGTAACAAGAATGCACTAGAAAGTCATGTAACAAGGAAGAATGTACTTTTCACTTAGTAACAAATACTTCGTGAATTCATGTGGATTTTCTCCGTGGATATTTCACTTATTTATAAAGAAAGTACTCCTAGTGCAATGCGACGTCAGTAGCATCATACCCCATGGTTTAAATAGTATGTTTTCGACAATCAGCCGAGGGGACTAGCATAGAGCCCTTGAACACAATCAGTGCTCGAACTGCATCTTCAAGTATAAATCAAGCAACTTTCGCGTTTATAACAATGAGGCCAAGAATGCACAATTTCAATAATAGTTCCATGATAAAGTAACCAAAAATAAGAAATGCTTCTATTGAGAATAAGAGATTTCAACAAATGCATTTACTAACTAGGTTATGCTATGGAAATAAATCGACAGCATAACGGTACATTCCTTAACTCTTAAAATTACTTAGATATCTTTAGAATAATGTGATAAATTTTAGATAATCAATTGGACCATCTAGGAACATAGGAAAATCAACCCTTGAGTCAAACCCCGGGTTAATCAAACTCATGACATTAACGGTCATTTACTGGACCGTCTCTTTCCAATGGCGGTCAAGTACAGGACCGTTAATGTAAGACCCCAAATTATTTAATTGAGCCCAATATTTCTTATTTAGCTTTTATTAATTGAGAATAGAATTTTATTGAATTAATAATTAAATTTTGGATTTATTAATATTTAATTCGTTAGAAATAGTATGAGTGAAAATTCGACTACATTAGAAAAATCTGTAAAAATAGTAAATATGTTAAGGTCGAGGTAGATAATAACTTTTCCTTCTGGCATTAGGCCATTGTAAATCCGTGGTAAGATCTATTTAGAGTTTAAACCCAAAAGTGCACACTTTTGACCCATACCTAACCCTTAGATTAAAACACGAAATTCGACCTGAATACTCAACCAAATGAACTGAAATCAGTGGCAAATGGAAGGCCACAATGTAAGGAACATTTACCCTCAATCAATTTGATGTAAACCTAGCCCCAAAACGTGCTGCCGATATAGTTTGGTCAAGTCAAGGATTTCGGCGCCGTTTCTAAACACGTAGCTTCCAGCAGCGAATACTCCCAACTCCGAAGGCTCCAGAAGCTCTATGAGCTATCAAAATGAAGCCCTACGAGTCTTCTTTCATTTGGCTACTGTGGGGTTCACTGAAGTTTCAGATCTGGGGAGATCTAGCTCGATTTGTGGAGGTGGGTCAGCAGGCCGTTGTCTTCCCTTCATCCTTCTTTGATCCATCGATTGAGGTAGGAATTCTCAACCAAATTTTGATCATGAGTATAGCAAGTTGTGCATCTCGTCGAGATCTATCCATTGGGACTGAAAGCCCCAATTTTCATCAGGTGTGGAGTGAGTTATCACGGGTTTTCTAAGGTGCTGTCCAAGTGTTCTTCATTTTAGGGTTTGAGTTTTCTCTCTCCGATTTGAGGTGGGATCTAACAACCAAACTCTAATTAACTTACATGATATAATCAGCATGTTATTATCTTTCATTTAACGTAGAAAGTCCAAAATTCCATTGAGCATGCCTCGTGAATTTTGAAATTTTGTAAGAGCATACCTAGAACATGATTCATATAGTGTTCCTTTAAGTCAGAGCTTGATTACGGGCTAATTTTGAGTCATGTATCCTGATCTTCATGCAGCATATTATATATGGTTGGATTCATAATCGAGTCAATTTTCTTTTGACACCAAAGGCCCTAAATTCCGTTGTGTATGTTAAGAGAATTGCATGATTTAGTAGAAGTAGGTCAGGAACTAGGGTTTTCATGAATTTATCATATATAAGTTGAGATTCAATCAATTTTTGTAACAATCCGTGTTTCAAAATTGTAGTTTTATGACCCTAGAATGTCTATTAATATTCCTAGATCATGTGGTTTTGATTTCAACTCAATTGGACCCCATTTGGATGAGTTTATGTGGTTTCCGGAAGCAACATTCGTTGCTGTTCTTGCAGGGGTCGACCCCAGGGGTCGACCCATTTTCTGGGCAACCCTGCAGGCCCGAGGGTCGACCCCAGGGGTCGTCCCCTCCTGTTCCTGCATGGGGGTCGACCCCAGGGGTCGACCCATTGCACAGGAATGTAGGGGTCGACCCCAGGGGTCGACCCATCTGAAGGAAATGGTGGGGGTCGACCCCAGGGGTCGACCCATCTTCAGAAATTGCTGGGGTCGACCCCAAGGGTCGACCCATTCAGCTTCCAGACCCCAGTTTTTCAGGGGTCGACCCCAGGGGTCGACCCGTACACCAGAAACCAAGTTTTTATCATTTTTCGACCCGAAGATGGATCCGAATCAGTGGGGAATCAACCCATTTAACTTAGACCCACTGAAATTATATTTTTGAAGAACAATTGACCTATTCATGTACCCCCCTTGATTTCAAATTTGCATTGGTCCTTTCTTGCAAACATAGTACAAAACACGATGTCTACCATCTCCATTACAACACTTACATTGGTTAAATAGAAACTCACATAATTAATGATTAATGGTGTAACTAAAACCCCTGATAATGCTTTCTATTTCACCGATGTGAGAGCTTGTTCTTTACCTCGACAACTTGTTCTAGCTTGTTGGCACTTTGGCTAATACAAATGATAATGGTTAATCATGATATCTTAACTTGGTGATTAGGATTAATATGTTGATTAGCTTGTTTGATTGTTGCTGTTTTATAGTAGCGCAGCACGATTAACTCTTGTTGTGACTTGGTTTCGATCTCCTTGATGATTATACTTACCTTGAAATTCTGGAAATGAATCTCTTTCCTACTTGAAGTTGTTATTGCTACTTAGTTTAAACCTTAGAATTCTGGCCATAAACTGTGGAAGTCTAGATTCGTGGGATCTTTGATCCAAAGAAATCAATGCCTGGCAAACAATTAAGGGCTCGGTCTAGTCCTGGGAAGAGCACCCGAACACTACGTGTACCCCCGGGGAGGTGAATGACTAGGTGTGGCATTTGGCACCAGTACTTGACATGTGTTAAATCTAGGACTGTCCACTACTCTCTACATTACTTTCTACTACTTTTCACTTTCCACTCTTCACTGTTCTATACTCTACTTGTTGTTACTTTACTTGTTGATTACTTGGACGTGGAAATGAAATTACATATGTGCTTGACATGACTTGAATTATCTTGATATGGCCAACTTTTTATTGTTATCTCCTGTAGTAAATTCTTGTCTTACCATTCTATTCATTATATTTCTTGACCTTGCAAGATCTTTGAATTTTGTTTCATGATATCATCGTTATCTTTTTATTATTTTATCATTTGTAGCATGACATTTTAAAATATAATTAAACTGTTAATCACTTATACCTGTCTGTTATTTCCTACTGAGCGTCAGCTCATAGTTGTGTTTTCCCCCTTTTTCAGGCTGTTCAGGTGACACACTTACCGATGGGGAAGGGCAGGAGTGATGTCTTGAGTGTATCAGTTCTAGTGTGTTAGTAGTGTGTTATCTTACTTTTAGTTGTGTTTTGGAGAGCATTTAGTCTCAGTCATGTTATTGAGCTTTAGTGATTGATTATTCCAGTTGTATTAAGTTGAACTTGAGGTTATTGTATCAGTTGTGGTTTGTTAATGATCATTTAGTATTTCCATCTTGTAGCACTTGTGTATTACTTTAGATTAGTTCTCTCTCTTGCCAGCGTGTCTCTAACTGTACGTCCCGATATTTCCGCCTTGTTCGGGGCGTGACAGTTTAGTTGGTAGCAGAGCCCTAGGTTTCACATTCCTAGGTTCCCTAAGTTTTAGGTTTTCTTGCATTGCATCCCAATAACAGGTATATCAAAAGGTGTTGTCCGAACGTTAGGCTACGCCTATCGGAAAGGTCGCACACTTGCGCGAGTGGTCTTCGGACCGATTACCTCCGCCAGGTACCGAGTTTTGGTCGTGTCTAGGTGCACTAGATCCCTAACCTTGTGAAAGTTTAAGACCTGACCTGTGAGATTGGGTAGAACTTGGGTTAAGTTCGTTCCTTAATCGTGCTTTATCTATCTTATTGGACCTAAGTAACCTATTTCTCGTGTAGATGGCAGCTGATCGTGCTGAATGGAGGAACCTACAGCGTACGTTCAAGGCCTTACTCAGGCCCTTCAGCAAGTAGCTCAGGCAGGAGCGGCACCGCATGGCACCGGTGATCTATACCGGAACTTCCGCGGAATGAATCCTCCTAGATTCGCTGGTTCGACTGACCCCGACCA
This sequence comes from Amorphophallus konjac, assembly GCA_022559845.1. NCBI lineage: Eukaryota > Viridiplantae > Streptophyta > Magnoliopsida > Alismatales > Araceae > Amorphophallus > Amorphophallus konjac. The sequence goes on along the minus strand of CM040123.1, from coordinate 67,762,475 downwards.
TGCCGAGCACTGGCTAGATGAGATGGGGAGGATCTTTGAAGTTATGCAATGCACCAACCAGGAGCGTGTCCTTTTGTCAACATTTCAACTGGAACATGATGCACGTACTTGGTGGAATTCTATCAAGGCAACTCTCGATGATCGGCAAGTTATGTGGGAAGAATTCGAAGAATTCTTCAACAGCAAGTATTTTTCTGATAGAGTGCAAGAGAAGAAAGCGGCAGAGTTCACGGCCTTGAAACAGCGAGGTTTGTCCGTGGCAGAGTATGAGGCTCAATTTGCACGGCTTTCTCGATATGCTACACATCTCATTTCCACCGAGAAGATGAAGGCGAAGCGCTTTCTCAATGGATTGAAGCTTCATTATATGAACCAATTGGCACCGATGGAGATTTTCACGTATTGTAAGGAAAGCGCAAGTTCTGGAGGATACTCTTGAAATGACGGAGAGAATCCGTGGGAAAGGCACCAAGAAAGTATTACCTACGGGTTCCGGGAGTGTCAAACCCGGGTATACCAAGAAGAGGCCTGTTAGTGGACCTGGTTCGTGGAGCGGGTCCGGATCGTGGAAGGGCAAGATGCCGAGGCATGAAGACAAGAAGCCTGGCCCTATTGTTCCATTCAAGGGCGTGTGCAACTATTGTGATCGTTCGGGTCACAAGATAGAGGAGTGCTGGCGCAAGCTAGGCGCCTGTTTGCGATGTGGAAGCAAGCAGCACCGTATCCCCAATTGTCCTCTCATATCGGAGCAAGCTACACCGGCAAAACCTCTAGTCTTCAAGAAACCACAAGGCAAGCTTCAAGCTTTACATGCAGATGAAACTGGGATTTCTGATGATGGCGGACTCGTCGAAGGTACCCTTACTATAATCGATAAGCCCGCATTTGCTCTCTTTGATACTGGTGCAACACATTCTTTTATTTCACGGAGATTTGCTAAGTCATTAGTTGTGGAACCTGTTTTGATGAATACTCCGTTAGAGATTTCAACCCCTATTGGCACTAGATCAACAATCCAGTATTTCTATCCTTCTAGTAAGGTTATGATTGGTGAGCAGAACTTTCCAGCTGATTTAGTCTGCATGGATATGAAGGATTATGATGTAATCTAGGAGCAGATTGGTTGGCCAAGTATGAGGCCAATGTTCACTGTAGTTCTAGCTCAGTGACTTTTACTGGACATTCTGGTTTATCTTTTACGGGAGTCAAGCACCATAACTCCGTACCACTCATCTCGGCTCTTCGAGATGATAAGCTTTTGAGGCATGGGTGTGAGGCTTTTCTAGCCTTTGTCTGTACAACTCCTGAGCAGCAGATGGAGATTAAGGATATTTCTGTTGTCTGAGATTTTCCTGATGTCTTTCCGGAGGAACTACCAGGACTTCCGCCTGAGCGGGAAGTTATCTTTTCTATTGATCTTATTCCTGGCACATCTCCTATTTCTAAGGCTCCTTATCGTATGTCTCCTGCGGAACTGAGGGAACTGAAGCAGCAACTAATGGAATTGCTCGAGAAGGGTTTTATACGTTCTAGTACTTCTCCTTGGGGAGCCCCTGTACTATTTGTCAGGAAGAAAGATGGTTCGATGAGGCTGTGCATTGATTATCGACAATTGAACCAGCAGACTGTCAAGAATAGATATCCATTACCGAGGATTGACGAACTATTTGACCAGATAGCGGGAGCTTAATATTTTTCTAAGATCGATCTTCGATCTGGATATCACCAATTGCGGATTAAGGAAGAAGATATTTATAAAATGGCTTTCTGCAGCAGGTATGGTCATTTTGAGTTTGTCGTTATGCCTTTTGGTCTAACGAATGCACCAGCAGCTTTCATGCAGTTGATGAACGATGTATTTCGGCCCTATCTTGATCAGTGGGTCGTGGTATTTATTGATAACATCTTGATCTATTCCAAGAGTGAATTGGAGCATGCTGAACACCTGAGGATGGCATTGCAACTGTTGAGAGATCATCAACTTTATGCCAAGATTAGTAAGTGTGAGTTCTGGCTATAAGAAGTGTCCTTTCTCGGACATATTATCACCAAGGAAGGTATTTCAGTTGATCCTTCGAAGATTGAGGCAGTGAAGAATTGGGAGCAGCCTACTAGTGCAACTGAAATCAGAAGTTTCCTAGGCCTGGCAGGCTATTACCGAAGATTTATTCAAGATTTCTCCAAGATTGCAGTACCTATGACAAGATTAACCCGCAAGGAAAATAAGTTTGATTGGTCAGATGATTGTCAACGAAGCTTTCAGACTCTGAAGGAGTGTTTCACTACTGCACCTGTTTTGACTTTACCTTCTGGTGAAGGAGGATTTGTTGTTTATACTGATGCTTCAGGTATTGGCTTAGGCTGTGTACTCATGCAGCATGGGAAGGTGATTGCCTATTCCTCTAGGCAGTTGAGGAAGCACGAAGATAATTATCCTGTTCATGATTTGGAACTTGCTGCAGTCGTGTTTGCTTTGAAGATATGGAGGCATTACTTATATGGAGAAACCTTTACAGTGTTTTCAGATCATAAGAGTTTGAAGTATTTATTTTCTCAGAAGGAACTCAACATGAGGCAGTGGAGATGGTTGGAGTACTTGAAAGACTTCGACTTCTCGATTGAGTATCATCCTGGCAAAGGTAATGTTGTGGCAGATGCATTAAGCCGGAAGCCGGTAGCTAGATTGTCAAGCCTCATGTTACAAGAATGGAGGTTGTTGGAATAATTATCCAGTCTAGATCTTAATATTGACAATGATCGGGTCATGATTGCTCAGATCCAACTTAAGCCCGAATTGTTGATGGAAATCAAGTCCTTGCAAGAAAATGATCCCGAGTTGGTAGAAATCAAGGGAAACTTGAGCAGCAGACCTGACTTCATGTTGGCCGATGATGGTAGATTATTATTTAAAGGCAGAACTTGTGCCCCGGATGAGGCTACAATAAAGAACAAAATTCTTGAGGAAGCTCATAGATCCAGATATACCATACATCCTGGAGGTACTAAGATGTACCGAGATTTGAAAAGGTCCTTTTGGTGGCCGAATATGAAAAGAGAAGTTGCAGATTTTGTGAGCAGATGCTTGGTATGTCAGCAAGTTAAGGCCGAACATTTCAGACCAGCAGGGAAATTGAAACCACTCGACATACCCCAATGGAAGTGGGAAAGTATTGGCATGGATTTCATTATGGGTCTACCTAGGACTCGTGGTGAATTTGATGCGATATGGGTGATTGTCGATCGATTGACAAAGTCGGCTCATTTCTTACCAATTAAGTCCAAGTGGACGATTGATGTATTGGCTGCTTTGTATATAAAGGAAGTGGTGAGATTCCATGGTATTCCAGTGAATATAATATCTGATAGAGACCCCAGATTTACTTCACATTTCTGGAAGAGACTGCAAGAGTCTTTGGGTACTCGTCTGAATTTTAGTACTGCTTTTCATCCACAGACAGATGGACAGACTGAAAGAACCAATCAGATAGTGGAAGATATGCTGCGAGCTTGCATGATTGATTTCGGTGGTAATTGGAGTGAGCATTTGGCATTAATTGAATTCGCCTACAATAACAGCTATCAGTTTAGTATTCAGATGGCTCCTTTTGAAGCACTATATGGTAGAAATTGTCGTTCCCCGGTGTGTTGGGACGAGGTAGGTGAGAAACAGTGGCTTGGACCAGATCTTGTTTCGCAATCATCACAGAACATCCGTGTTATCCGAGACCGGTTACAAGTAGCCCAGTCAAGACAGAAGAGTTATGCCGACAACAGAAGGAGAGCATTGGAATTTCAGGTTGGCGAGCATGTGTTCTTAAAGGTCTCTCCGACGAGAGGGATCCGAAGATTTGGCATTCATGGCAAGCTGAGTCCGAGGTACATTGGTCCATTCGAGATTCTAGATAGAGTGGGAGAGGTGGCATATAGACTGGCTTTACCACCGCATTTGTTTGGCGTACACAACGTTTTCCATGTGTCTATGTTGCGGAAATATGTGTACGATCCCACTCATATCATTCAGCAGGTGGATTTTGAACTGAAGGAAGATTTGACTTATGAGGAAAGACCTGTCAAGATTCTGGACCGGAAGCAACAACAACTCCGGAATCGTTCGATACCGATGGTCAAGATTCAGTGGAGTCGGCGTGGGACCGAAGAAGCTACATGGGAGTCTGAAGAGACTATGCGAAAGCGGTATCCCGATCTATTCTAGGTGAGCGATCTTTTTTACTCTCAGTTTTAGTGCAGTGAATTTGGAGGACCAAATTCCTTTAAGTTTATTTAATTGAGCCCAATATTTCTTATTTATCTTTTATTAATTGAGAATAGAATTTTATTGAATTAATAATTGAATTTCAGATTTATTAATATTTAATTCGTTAGAAATAGTATGAGTGAAAATTCGACTACCTTAGAAAAATCTGTAAAAATAGTAAATATGTTAAGGTTGAGGTAGATAACAACTTTTCCTTCTGGCATTTGGCCATTGTAAATCCGTGGTAAGATCTATTTAGAGTTTAAACCCAAAAGTGCACACTTTTGACCCATACCTAACCCTTAGATTAAAACACGAAATTCGACCTGAATACTCAACCAAATGAACTGAAATCAGTGGAAAATGAAAGGCCACAATGTAAGGAACATTTACCCTCAATCAATTTGAGGTAAACCTAGCCCCAAAACGTGCTGCCGACATAGTTTGGTCAAGTCAAGGATTTCGGCGCCGTTTCTAAACACGTAGCTTGCAGCAGCGAATACTCCCAACTCCGAAGGCTCCAGAAGCTCTATGAGCTATCAAAATGAAGCCCTACGAGTCTTCTTTCATTTGGCTGCTGTGGGGTTCGCTGAAGTTTCAGATCTGGGGAGATCTAGCTCGATTTGTGGAGGTGGGTCAGCAGGCCGTTGGCTTCCCTTCATCCTTCTTTGATCCATCGATTGAGGTAGGAATTCTCAACCAAATTTTGATCATGAGTATAGCAAGTTGTGCATCTCGTCGAGATCTATCCATTGGGACTAAAAGCCCCAATTTTCATCAGGTGTGGAGTGAGTTATCACGGGTTTTCTAAGGTGCTGTCCAAGTGTTCTTCATTCTAGGGTTTGAGTTTTCTCTCTCCGATTTGAGGTAGGATCTAACAACCAAACTCTAATTAACTTACATGATATAATCAGCATGTTATTATCTTTCATTTAACGTAGAAATCCCCAAATTCCATTGAGCATGCCTCGTAAATTTCAAAAATTTGTAAGAGCATACCTAGAACATGATTCATATAGTGTTCCTTTAAGTCAGAGCTTGATTACGGGCTAATTTTGAGTCATGTATCCTGATCTTCATGTAGCATATTATATATGGTTGGATTCATAATCGAGTTAGCTTTCTTTTGACACCAAAAGCCCTAAATTCCGTTGTGTATGTTAAGAGAATTGCATGATTTAGTAGAAGTAGGTCAGGAACTAGGGTTTTCATGAATTTATCATATATAAGTTGAGATTCAATCAATTTCTATAACAATCCGTGTTTCAAAATTGTAGTTTTATGACCCTAGAATGTCTATTAATATTCCTAGATCATGTGGTTTTGATTTCAACTCAATTGGACCCCATTTGGATGAGTTTATGTGGTTTCCGGAAGCAACATTCGTTGCTGTTCTTGCAGGGGTCGACCCCAGGGGTCGACCCATTTTCTGGGCAACCCTGCAGGCCCGAGGGTCGACCCCAGGGGTCGTCCCCTCCTGTTCCTGCATGGGGGTCGACCCTAGGGGTCGACCCATCTTCAGAAATTGCTGGGGTCGACCCCAGGGGTCGACCCATTCAGCTTCCAGACCCCAGTTTTTCAGGGGTCGACCCGTACACCAGAAACCCGGTTTTTATCATTTTTCGACCCGAAGATGGATCCGAATCAGTGGGGAATCAACCCATTTAACTTATACCCACTGAAATTATACTTTTGAAGAACAATTGACCTATTCATGTACCCCCCTTGATTTCAAATTTGCATTGGTCCTTTCTTGCAAACATAGTACAAAACACGATGTTTACCATCTCCATTACAACACTTACATTGGTTAAATAGAAACTCACATAATTAATGATTAATGGTGTAACTAAAACCCCTGATAATGCATTCTATTTCACCGCTGTGAGAGCTTGTTCTTTACCTCGACAACTTATTCTAGCTTGTTGGCACTTTGGCTAATACAAATGATAATGGTTAATCATGATATCTTAACTTGGTGATTAGGATTAATATGTTGATTAGCTTGTTTGATTGCTGCTGTTTTACAGTAGCGCAGCACGATTAACTCTTGTTGTGACTTGGTTTCGATCTCCTTGATGATTATACTTACCTTGAAATTCTGGAAATGAATCTCTTTCCTACTTGAAGTTGTTATTGCTACTTAGTTTAAACCTTAGAATTCTGGCCATAAACTGTGGAAGTCTAGATTCGTGGGATCTTTGATCCAAAGAAATCAATGCCTGGCAAACATGTAAGGGCTCGGTCTAGTCCTGGGAAGAGCGCCCGAACACTACGTGTACCCCCGGGGAGGTGAATGACTAGGTGTGGCATTTGGCACCAGTACTTGACATGTGTTAAATCTAGGACTGTCCACTACTCTCTACATTACTTTCTACTACTTTTCACTTTCCACTCTTCACTGTTCTATACTCTACTTGTTGTTACTTTACTTGTTGATTACTTGGACGTGGAAATGAAATTACATACGTGCTTGACATGACTTGAATTGTCTTGATATGGCCAACTTTTTTTCGTTATCTCCTGTAGTAAATTCTTGTCTTACCATTCTATTCATTATATTTCTTGACCTTGCAAGATCTTTGAATTTTGTTTCGTGATATCATCGTTATCTTTTTATTGTTTTATCATTTGTAGCATGACATTTTAAAATGTAATTAAACTGTTAATCACTTATACCTGTCTGTTATTTCCTACTGAGCGTCAGCTCATAGTTATGTTTTCCCCCTTTTCTAGGCTGTTCAGGTGACGCACTTACCGATGGAGAAGGGCAGGAGTGATGTCTTGAGTGTATCAGTTCTAGTGTGTTAGTAGTGTGTTATCTTACTTTTAGTTGTGTTTTGGAGAGCATTTAGTCTCAGTCATGTTATTGAGCTTTAGTGATTGATTATTCCAGTTGTATTAAGTTGAACTTGAGGTTATTGTATCAGTTGTGGTTTGTTAATGATCATTTAGTATTTCCATCTTGTAGCACTTGTGTATTATTTTAGATTAGTTCTCTCTCTTGCCAGCGTGTCTCTAACTGTACGTCCCGATATTTCCGCCTTGTTCGGGGCGTGACAGTTAATGAAAAGACAGTTCGATATTTAAAATAAAATTCCTGGAGCATTAGCGGTCTAATGTAGTATCGTTTAGGATCTGTTGGCGGTCAATAGTAGGTCCGCTAGCAGTCTGTGGCGGTCAATCACAAGGCCGCTAAGAATCCAAAAATATAAAACACCGGTAAGTGCTTTATAGACATTGGGGATTTAATGGTACAACCAGCTCGACGTCCTAGAGGGAATCCCAGGCTCCCGGAGTCTTACGGAGGCCTTGAAACAAGATTTCCTTGTCCATTGGAAGGAATATCCAAAGGAGAGGTCATCATGTCCAAGATTGTGTTCCAATGTGCAAAAAGTGTAACTAATGACAACATATCGGGATATGTGCCATGTACTTAAGAAAATGACTCTTAGATGAGAAAAGATCAGTGATAAACCAAGAGTAAATCTCATTTATCCAACATTTAAAAATATGCATTTATTACAAAGATATGTAACTTGGCACAAAATTAACATAAGTTAAAATAATACTAATGTGCATGAAACTTGAAATCTATCATGAGATCAACTAAATATATAAAACCAGTAGTCAAATCAGGATAAAACTTAGCTATCTAGTCTTAACTTATAATAATTAAGGCAATTCTGCACTAAGTCTCGGGCAGAATTTCAGTAAATCAAAAACGGTCAAATGGAAGCCCGCTACTTGCGGTTAGCGGTTTATCGTACGACCGTGGCATTTATCTGGCGGTCCTTAGGAAGACCGTTTCTTCCTGTATAAATCTGAGTTCCAAAAGATAGCTAAAGAATGGTGCTAACTAAGACACATCATGTCTGGAAATCAACATATTTTATGTCACGCCCCGAACAAGGCGGAAGTATCGGGACGTACAGTTAGGGACACGCTAGCAAGAGAGGGAACAAAATCTAAAATGATACACAAGTGCTACAAGATGGAAACTAAAAGATCATTAACAAACCACAACTGATACAATAACCTCAAGTTTAACTTAATACAACTGGAATAATCAACCACTAAAACTCAATGACATAACTGAAACTAAATGTTCTCCAAAACACAACTAGAACTGATACACTCAAGACATCACTCCTGCCCTTCCCCATCGGTAAGCGCGTCACCTGAAAAGCCTGGAAAGGGGGAAAACACAACTATGAGCTAACGCCCAGTAGGAAATAACAGACAGGTATAAGTGATTAACAATTTAATTACATTTTAAAATGTCATGCTACAAATGATAAAACAATAAAAAGATAACGATAATGTCACGAAACGGAATTAAAGATCTTGCAAGGTCAAGAAATATAATGAATAGAATGGTAAGACAAGAATTTACTACAGGAGATAACGATAAGAAGTTGGCCATATCAAGTCAATTCTAGTCATGTCAAGCACGCATGTATTTTCATTTCCACCTCCAAGTAATCAACAAGTAGAGTAACCACAAGTAGAGTATAGAACAGTAAAGAGTGGAAAGTGAAACGTAGTAGCAAGTAATATAGAGAGTAGTGGAAAGAGTAGTGAGTAGTGGACAGTCCTAGATTTAACACATGTCAAGTACTGGTGCCAAATGCCACACCTAGTCATTCACCTCCCCGGGGGTACACGTAGTGTTCGGGCGCTCTTCCCAGGACCAGACCGAGCCCTTATTTGTTTGCCAGGCATTGATTTCTTTTGGATCAAAGATCCCACGAATCTAGACTTCCACAGTTTATGGCCAGGATTCCAAGGTTTAAGCTAAGTAGCAATAACAACATCAAGTAGGAAAGAGATTCATTTCCAGAATTCCAAGGTAAGTATAATTATCAAAGAGATTGAAATCAAGTCACAAACAGAGTTAATCATGTTGCGCTACTGTAAAACAGCAGCAATCAAACAAGCTAATCAACATATTAATCCTAATCACCAAGTTAAGATATCATGCTTAACCATTATCATTTGTATTAGCCAAAGTGCCAACAAGCTAGAACAAGTTATCAAGGTAAAGAACAAGCTCTCACAGGAGTGAAAAAGAATGTATTAACAGAGATTTAGTTACACCATTAATCATTAATTAAGTGAGTTTCTATTTAATCTTGTATGCATTGAAATGAAGATGGTAAACGGTGCGTTTTTATGCTAAGTTTGCATGTAGGAACCCATCCAAATTTGAAATCAAGAGGGGTACATGAATAGATCAAAAGTTCTTCAAACATATAATTTCAATGGGTCTAAGTTAAATGGGTTGATTTCCCATTGATTCGGATCCATTTTCGGTTCGAAAAACGAAGAAAACGGGTTTTCTGGTGTACGGGTCGACCCTTGGGGTCGACCCCTGAAAAATTGGGGTCTGGAAGCTGAATGGGTCGACCCCTGGGGTCGACCCCCTCCATTTCCTTCAGATGGGTCGACCCCTGGGGTCGACCCCTACATTCCTGTGCAATGGGTCGACCCCTGGGGTCGACCCCCATGCAGGGAGCTGATGGGTCGACCCCTGGGGTCGACCCTCGGGCCTGCAGGGCTGCCCAGAAAATGGGTCGACCCCTGGGGTCGACCCCTGCAAGAACAGCAACGAATGTTGCTTCCGGAAACCACATAAACTCATCCAAATGGGGTCCAATTGAGTTGAAATCAAAACCACATGATCTAAGAATCCTAATAGACATTCTAGGGTCATAATACATGAGTTTAAAAATATGAATTTTCACAGAAATCGATTAAATCTCAACTTATACATGATCAATACATGAAAACCCTAGTTTCTAACCTACTTCTACTAAATCATGCAATTCTCTTAACATACTCAATAGAATTTAGGGCTTTAGGTGTCAAAAGAAAGCTAACTCGATTACGAATCCAACCATGTATGATATGCAACATGAAGATCAAGTTACAGGGCTCAAAATTAGCCCGAAATCAAGCTCTGGCTTAAAGGAAACTATATGAAACATGTTCTAGATATGCTTCTACAAAAATCGAAATTCACGATGGCATGCTCAGTGGAATTTGGGGCTTTCTACGTTAAATGAAAGATAATAACATGCTTATTACTTCATGTGAATTAATTAGAATTTGGTTGTTAGATCCTACCTCAAATCGGAGAGAGAAAACTCAAAACCCTAGGATGAAGAACACTTGGACAGCACCTCACAAAAAGCTCGATTTCTCCACGGATACCTAATAAAAATTGGGGCTTTTGCCACCAATGGATAGAGCTCGATGAGAGGAACAATTTACTATACTCATGATCAAGATTTGGTTGAGAATTCCTACCTCAATCGATGGATCAAAGAATGTTGAAGAGAAGCCAACGGCCTACTGACCGACCTCCACAAATCGAGCTAGATCTCTCCAGATCCGAAATTTCAGCGAACCCCACAGCAGCCAAATGAAAGAAGACTCATAGGGCTTCATTTTGATAGCTCATAGAGCTTCTGGAGCCTTCGAATTTGGGAGTATTTGCTGCTGCAAGCCGCGTGTTTAGAAACGGCGCCGAAATCCTAGACTTGACCAAACTATGTCGGCAGCATGTTTTGGGGCTAAGTTTACCTCAAATTGATTGAGGGTAAATGTTCCTTACATTGTGGCCTTCCATTTGCCCCTGATTTCAGATCATTTGGTTGAGTATGGAGGTCGAATTTCGCGTTTTAATCTAAGGGTTAGGTATGAGTCAAAAGTGTGCACATTTGGGTTTGAATTCTAAATAGATCTTACCACGGATTTACCATGGCTTAAAGCTAGAAGGAAAAGTTGTTATCTACATCAATATTAATCTATTTACTATTTTTACAGATTTTTCTGAGATAGTCGAATTATTACTTATACTATTCCGTAATTAATTAAATATTAAGTTCGGAAGACTAAGTTCACTAATTCCGGCGTAATAAATGATTTTCTTAGGCTTAATTATAGAAGACAAAGTTGCTAAACAAAATTAGTTCTACAAGATGTGATTTTTTTGGGGGTTTTAATAAAATAGTTGAAAAATGACTTATTCTATTAATTAATTAATTAATCTAATTAATTTGGATAATTCTCATTAATTCGAATAACTTCAAATAAATTCTAAATAATTGCAAATAACTTTTTAAATAAATTTTTAAAGAATTTGGGGTCTTACACCCTCCCCTACTTAAAGGAATTTGGTCCTCCAAATTCACTGCACTAAAACTGAGAGTAGAAAAAGATCGCTCACCTAGAATAGATCGGGATAACGCTTTCGCATAGTCTCTTCAGATTCCCATGTAGCCTCTTCGGTCCCACGCCGACTCCACTGAATCTTGACCATCGGTATCGAACGATTCCGGAGTTGTTGTTGCTTCCGATCCAGAATCTTGACAGGTATTTCCTCATAGGTCAAATCTTCCTTCAGTTCAAAATCCACCTGCTGAATGATATGAGTGGGATCGTACACATATTTCCGTAACATAGGCACATGGAAAACATTGTGTACGCCAGACAAATGCGGTGGTAAAGCCAGTCTGTATGCCACCTCTCCCACTCTATCTAGAATCTCGAATGGGCCTATGTATCTCGGACTCAGCTTGCCGTGAATGCCAAATCTCCGAATCCCTCTCGTCGGAGAGACCTTTAAGAACACATGCTCGCCAACCTGAAATTCCAATGCTCTTCTCCTGTTGTCGGCATAACTCTTTTGTCTTGACTGGGCTACCTGTAACCGGTCTCGGATAACACGGATGTTCTGTGATGATTCCGAAACAAGATCTGGTCCAAGCCACTGTTTCTCACCTACCTCGTCCCAACACAACGGGGAACGACAACTTCTACCATATAGTGCTTCAAAAGGAGCCATCTGAATGCTAGACTGATAGCTGTTATTGTAGGCGAATTCAATTAATGCCAAATGCTCACTCCAATTACCACCAAAATCAATCATGCAAGCTCGTAACATATCTTCCACTATCTGATTGGTTCTTTCAGTCTGTCCATCTGTCTGTGGATGAAAAGCAGTACTGAAATTCAGACGAGTACCCAAAGACTCTTGCAGTCCCTTCCAGAAATGTGAAGTAAATCTGGGGTCTCGATCAGATACTATATTCACTGGAATACCATGCAATCTCACCACTTCCTTTATATACAAAGCAGCCAATACATCAATCGTCCACTTGGACTTAATTGGTAAGAAATGAGCCGACTTTGTCAAACGATCGACAATCACCCATATCGCATCAAATCCACCACGAGTCCTAGGTAGACCCATAATGAAATCCATGCCAATGCTTTCCCACTTCCATTGGGGTATGTCGAGTGGTTTCAATTTCCCTGCTGGTCTGAAATGTTCGGCCTTAACTTGCTGACATACCAAACATCTGCTCACAAAATCTGCAACTTCTCTTTTCATATTCGACCACCAAAAGGACCTTTTCAAATCTCGGTACATCTTAGTGCCTCCAGGATGAATGGTATATCTGGATCTATGAGCTTCCTCAAGAATTTTTTTCTTTATTGTAGCCTCATCCGGAACACAAGTTCTGCCTTTAAATAATAATCTACCATCATCGGCCAACATGAAGTCAGGTCTACTGCTCAAGTTTCCCTTGATCTCTACCAACTCGGGATCATTATCTTGTAAGGACTTGATCTCTATCAATAATTCAGGTTTAAGTTGAATCTGAGCAATCAAGATCCGATCGTTGTCAATATTGAGATCCAGACTAGATAATTGTTCTAACAATCTCCATTCTTGTAACATGAGACTTGACAGTCTAGCTACCGGCTTCCGGCTTAATGCATCTGCCACAACATTACCTTTGCCAGGATGATACTCAATCGAGAAGTCGAAGTCCTTCAAGTACTCCAACCATCTCCGCTGCCTCATGTTGAGTTCCTTTTGAGAAAATAAATACTTCAAACTCTTATGATCCGAAAACACTGTAAAGGTTTCTCCATACAAGTAATGCCTCCATATCTTCAAAGCAAACACGACTGCAGCAAGTTCCAAATCATGAACAGGATAATTATCTTCGTGCTTCCTCAACTGCCTAGAGGAATAGGCAATCACCTTCCCATGCTGCATGAGTACACAGCCTAAGCCAATACCTGAAGCATCAGTATAAACAACAAATCCTCCTTCACCAGAAGGTAAGGCCAAAACAGGTGCAGTAGTCAAACACTCCTTCAGAGTCTGAAAGCTTCGCTGACAATCATCTGACCAATCAAACTTATTCTCCTTACGGGTTAATCTTGTCATAGGTACTGCGATCTTGGAGAAATCTTGAATAAATCTTCGGTAATAGCCTGCCAGGCCTAGGAAACTTCTAACTTCAGTTGCACTAGTAGGCTGTTCCCAATTCTTCACTGCCTCAATCTTCGAAAGATCAACAGAAATGCCTTCCTTGGTGATAATATGTCCGAGAAAGGACACTTCTTGTAGCCAGAACTCACACTTACTGAACTTAGCATATAGTTGATGATCTCTCAACAGTTGCAATGCCATTCTCAGATGCTCAGCATGCTCCTCCTCATTCTTAGAATAAATCAGGATGTCATCAATAAAGACTACGACCCATTGATCAAGATAGGGCCGAAATATGTCGTTCATCAACTGCATGAAAGCTGCTGGAGCATTCGTTAGACCAAAAGGCATAACGACAAATTCAAAATGACCATACCTGCTGCGGAAAGCCGTTTTATAAATATCCTCTTCCTTAATCCGCAACTGGTGATATCCAGATCGAAGATCGATCTTAGAAAAATATTGAGCTCCCGCTATCTGGTCAAATAACTCGTCAATCCTCGGCAAGGGATATTTGTTCTTGACAGTCTGCTGGTTTATTTGCCGATAATCAATGCACAACCTCATCGAACCATCTTTCTTCCTGACGAATAACACAGGGGCTCCCCACGGAGAAGTACTAGGACGAATAAAACCCTTCTCGAGTAATTCCATTAGTTGCTGCTTCAGTTCCCTTAGTTCCGCAGGAGACATACGATAAGGAGCCTTAGAAATAGGAGCTGTGCCAGGAATAAGATCAATAGAAAAGATAACTTCCCGCTCAGGCGGAAGTCCTGGTAGTTCTTCTGGAAAGATATCAGGAAAATTTCGGACAACAGGAATGTCCTTGATCTCCATCTGCTGCTCAGGAGTTGCACAAACCAAGGCTAGAAAAGCCTCACACCCATGCCTCAAAAGCTTATCAGCTCGAAGAGCCGAGATGAGCGGTACAGAGTTATGGTGCTTGACTCCCGTAAAAGATAAACCAGAATGTCCAGTAAAAGTCACTGAGCTAGAACTACAGTGAACATTGGCCTCATACTTGGCCAACCAGTCTGCTCCTAGGATTACATCATAATCCTTCATATCCATGCAGACCAAATCTGCTGGAAAGTTCTGTTCACCAATCATAACCTTACTAGAAGGATAGAAATACTGGATTGTTGATCTAGTGCCAATAGGGGTTGAAATCTCTAACAGAGTATTCATCAAAACAGGTTCCACAGCTAATGACTTAGCAAATCTCCGTGAAATAAAAGAATGTGTTGCACCAGTATCAAAGAGAGCAAAAGCGGGCTTATCGATTATAGTAAGGGTACCTTCGACGAGTCCGCCATCATCAGAAATCCCAGTTTCATCTGCATGTAAAGCTTGAAGCTTGCCTTGTGGTTTCTTGAAGACTAGAGGTTTTGCCGATGTAGCTTGCTCCGATATGAGAGGGCAATTGGGGATACGGTGCTCCTTGCTTCCACACCGCAAACATGCGCCTTGCTTGCGCCAGCACTCCTCTATCTTGTGACCCGGACGATCACAATAGTTGCACACGCCCTTGAATGGAACAATAGGGCCAGGCTTCTTGTCTTCATGCCTCGGCATCTTGCCTTTCCACGATCCGGACCCGCTCCACGAACCAGGTCCACTAATAGGCCTCTTCTTGGTATACCCGGGTTTGACACTCCCGGAACCCGTAGGTAATTCTTTCTTGGTGCCTTTCCCACGGATTCTCTCCGTCATCTCAAGAGTATCCTCTAGAACATGTGCTTTCCTTACCATCTCGGAATAAGTGGAAATCTCCATCGGTGCCAACTGGTTGATATAATGAAGCTTCAATCCATTAAGAAAGCGCTTCGCCTTCATCTTCTCGGTGGAAATGAGATGTGTAGCATATCGAGAAAGCCGTGCAAATTGAGCCTCATACTCTGCCACGGACAAACCTCGCTGTTTCAAGGCCGCGAACTCTGCCGCTTTCTTCTCTTGCACTCTATCAGAAAAATACTTGCTGTTGAAGAATTCTTCGAACTCTTCCCACATAACTTGCCGATCACCGAGAGTTGCCTTGATAGAATCCCACCAAGTACGTGCATCATGTTCCAGTTGAAATGTGGACAAAAGGACACGCTCCTGGTTGGTGCATTGCATAACTTCAAAGATTCTTCCCATCTCATCTAGCCAGTGCTCGGCTTGGTCAGGGTCAGTCGAACCAGCGAATCTAGGCGGATTCATTCCGCGGAAGTTCCGGTATAGATCACCGGTGCCATGCTGTGCCGCTCCTGCCTGAGCTACTTGCTGAAGGGCCTGAGTAAGGCCTTGAACTGTACGCTGCAGGTTCCTCCATTCAGCACGATCAGCTGCCATCTACAAGGGAAATAGATTACTTAGGTTTAATCAAGATAAATAGTTATACGATTAAGAAACGAACTTAACCCAAGTTCTACCCAATCTCACAGGTCAGGTCTAGACTTTTACAAGGTTAGGGATCTAATGCACCTAGACACGACCAAAACTCGGTACCTGGCGGAGGTAATCGGTCCGAAGACCACTCGCGCAAGTGTGCGACCATTCCGATAGGCATAGCCTAACGTTCGGACAACACCTTTTGATATACCGATTATTGGGATGCAATGCAAGAAAACCTAAACTGAGGGAACCTAGGAATGTGAAACCTAGGGCTCTGATACCAACTAAACTGTCACGCCCCGAACAAGGCGGAAGTATCGGGACGTACAGTTAGGGACACGCTAGCAAGAGAGGGAACAAAATCTAAAATGATACACAAGTGCTACAAGATGGAAACTAAAAGATCATTAACAAACCACAACTGATACAATAACCTCAAGTTTAACTTAATACAACTGGAATAATCAACCACTAAAACTCAATGACATAACTGAAACTAAATGTTCTCCAAAACACAACTAGAACTGATACACTCAAGACATCACTCCTGCCCTTCCCCATCGGTAAGCGCGTCACCTGAAAAGCCTGGAAAGGGGGAAAACACAACTATGAGCTGACGCCCAGTAGGAAATAACAGACAGGTATAAGTGATTAACAATTTAATTACATTTTAAAATGTCATGCTACAAATGATAAAACAATAAAAAGATAACGATAATGTCACGAAACGGAATTAAAGATCTTGCAAGGTCAAGAAATATAATGAATAGAATGGTAAGACAAGAATTTACTACAGGAGATAACGATAAGAAGTTGGCCATATCAAGTCAATTCTAGTCATGTCAAGCACGCATGTATTTTCATTTCCACCTCCAAGTAATCAACAAGTAGAGTAACCACAAGTAGAGTATAGAACAGTAAAGAGTGGAAAGTGAAACGTAGTAGCAAGTAATATAGAGAGTAGTGGAAAGAGTAGTGAGTAGTGGACAGTCCTAGATTTAACACATGTCAAGTACTGGTGCCAAATGCCACACCTAGTCATTCACCTCCCCGGGGGTACACGTAGTGTTCGGGCGCTCTTCCCAGGACCAGACCGAGCCCTTATTTGTTTGCCAGGCATTGATTTCTTTTGGATCAAAGATCCCACGAATCTAGACTTCCACAGTTTATGGCCAGGATTCCAAGGTTTAAGCTAAGTAGCAATAACAACATCAAGTAGGAAAGAGATTCATTTCCAGAATTCCAAGGTAAGTATAATTATCAAAGAGATTGAAATCAAGTCACAAACAGAGTTAATCATGTTGCGCTACTGTAAAACAGCAGCAATCAAACAAGCTAATCAACATATTAATCCTAATCACCAAGTTAAGATATCATGCTTAACCATTATCATTTGTATTAGCCAAAGTGCCAACAAGCTAGAACAAGTTATCAAGGTAAAGAACAAGCTCTCACAGGAGTGAAAAAGAATGTATTAACAGAGATTTAGTTACACCATTAATCATTAATTAAGTGAGTTTCTATTTAATCTTGTATGCATTGAAATGAAGATGGTAAACGGTGCGTTTTTATGCTAAGTTTGCATGTAGGAACCCATCCAAATTTGAAATCAAGAGGGGTACATGAATAGATCAAAAGTTCTTCAAACATATAATTTCAATGGGTCTAAGTTAAATGGGTTGATTTCCCATTGATTCGGATCCATTTTCGGTTCGAAAAACGAAGAAAACGGGTTTTCTGGTGTACGGGTCGACCCTTGGGGTCGACCCCTGAAAAATTGGGGTCTGGAAGCTGAATGGGTCGACCCCTGGGGTCGACCCCCTCCATTTCCTTCAGATGGGTCGACCCCTGGGGTCGACCCCTACATTCCTGTGCAATGGGTCGACCCCTGGGGTCGACCCCCATGCAGGGAGCTGATGGGTCGACCCCTGGGGTCGACCCTCGGGCCTGCAGGGCTGCCCAGAAAATGGGTCGACCCCTGGGGTCGACCCCTGCAAGAACAGCAACGAATGTTGCTTCCGGAAACCACATAAACTCATCCAAATGGGGTCCAATTGAGTTGAAATCAAAACCACATGATCTAAGAATCCTAATAGACATTCTAGGGTCATAATACATGAGTTTAAAAATATGAATTTTCACAGAAATCGATTAAATCTCAACTTATACATGATCAATACATGAAAACCCTAGTTTCTGACCTACTTCTACTAAATCATGCAATTCTCTTAACATACTCAATAGAATTTAGGGCTTTAGGTGTCAAAAGAAAGATAACTCGATTACGAATCCAACCATGTATGATATGCAACATGAAGATCAAGTTACAGGGCTCAAAATTAGCCCGAAATCAAGCTCTGGCTTAAAGGAAACTATATGAAACATGTTCTAGATATGCTTCTACAAAAATCGAAATTCACGATGGCATGCTCAGTGGAATTTGGGGCTTTCTACGTTAAATGAAAGATAATAACATGCTTATTACTTCATGTGAATTAATTAGAATTTGGTTGTTAGATCCTACCTCAAATCGGAGAGAGAAAACTCAAAACCCTAGGATGAAGAACACTTGGACAGCACCTCACAAAAAGCTCGATTTCTCCACGGATACCTAATAAAAATTGGGGCTTTTGCCACCAATGGATAGAGCTCGATGAGAGGAACAATTTACTATACTCATGATCAAGATTTGGTTGAGAATTCCTACCTCAATCGATGGATCAAAGAATGTTGAAGAGAAGCCAACGGCCTACTGACCGACCTCCACAAATCGAGCTAGATCTCTCCAGATCCGAAATTTCAGCGAACCCCACAGCAGCCAAATGAAAGAAGACTCATAGGGCTTCATTTTGATAGCTCATAGAGCTTCTGGAGCCTTCGAATTTGGGAGTATTTGCTGCTGCAAGCCGCGTGTTTAGAAACGGCGCCGAAATCCTAGACTTGACCAAACTATGTCGGCAGCATGTTTTGGGGCTAAGTTTACCTCAAATTGATTGAGGGTAAATGTTCCTTACATTGTGGCCTTCCATTTGCCCCTGATTTCAGATCATTTGGTTGAGTATGGAGGTCGAATT